>VZSV01000195.1:1179820-1224106 GCA_013398735.1 Nothocercus julius | reverse complement strand
AGTCATTTGTTTTCTTGCTTTGCAAAATCTGTCCTATCCGGAATACATGATGATGTAGCTTACTAGTTTGACTAGTAGTTGTCCCGCGTAAGTCAATAAGCCACTGCACTGTACATTACTGAGGAAGGAATAAAATTCTTTATGAGCTCCTGTACATTAAAAATGAAGGAGGATTATTGAATTAGTTACGCAAATGAGAAATATAATCAGCACAGTGCTTGATTTAATTTCATATTAAATTCTGCTTACTCCAGACTGTCCTCAAACTCTCAGTTTTGATGTGTTGCATAATTTTGCACTGAAAATACTTACTACTCTGTGACAGTTATTAAGGGAGAATTTATCACTCCGAATAGTTGCCATGGATTCTGAGAGACATACAATGTGAAAAAAATTAGGAAGCAGTGTAAAACTGGTGAAATGCAAGCACAGCTGATATGCCACAGTAGTGCACTTTACAAGCAGAAAGACAGCAATTCCAGCCCCAATGGCTGTAAAGGAGTTTCCATATGTCAACATTGGTAGTTCTCCCTTTGCACTTGTGCCAAGGGCTGAAGGTTACACTAATGGAGTTCACCGATGTTAAGGTAACCCACACAAGTCCTGTCTGCCTCCGTCTCTGTTACAGGCACTAGGTCTTTGGAACACGATCAATCTCACATTCTGGGGACCTAAGAATAGCCAAGGAACACACATTCTGTACATAAACCATCACCTCCTTAGTCCATGTTTCTATATCCTGAGAAGACTGCTGTGATGTCTGAAAAGCACTTGGAAAAATTGGAGAGTGCTGTAAATGATAGCACAAATACCACATTATGTACTATGTTGGAAATATTTTTCTGGGCTCCTAATTTAGATTTCCCTCCTCAAAATATTTTCTGTGATCTAAGAAAGAGAAAATTGCTGAGTGAATCATAATATGCATTCTTCCCTTTTCTTGCTGGGTAGTATTTTTCTACATGCAATTATCCTATAAACATTTTAAAAAGATTCTGTATCTCCTTTTTGTGATTGTTGTTTTGTAATTTAGGTGTTGTACTTAAGAAACACATGTATATTTATGAAACAAAAAATATTTCCTATTGGCAGATGTAAGGTCATGCCAACAAAATAAAATGAACTCTTAAAACCTCTTACATTAACAAAATTGAAGCCTATGTACTACTATGTTTTCTAAGCTTCCAGTCTTTTCATGAATCAATTATGGGAGTATATCTTAGTATTTCAGGAATTTGCCAAGTTTATAAAAACAGGATATACAAAATAAAAACAAAGATATATACATTAAGAAACTACAATATTATGATGAATTTAGACACACAGCCTTGTTTCAAACAAACTGCAACAAACTTTGCACGTAAAACTGAAGTATACCATATTGTATTTTGTGGTATGGAAAGTAATAGTTCTCTGGAGCTCCATACAACACTGATCAGTGCAAAGCAATCTATATAAAGTCTCCTGTAACCAGTAAAAAATCTCAATTCAAGAATTCTTAGGATGAAAGAGAATATTTAAGTTAAAAATAGGACTCTCTCTCTTGTGGTCATGATTGCTAATAGGAATTATCTCCCAAGAGACAAGTATACTGTTTATGAGCGTTGGATACTACATCATTTTATGCTCTCAGCAAATGCCCGTTACGGAGAACTTATCTGTGACACACTTAATTTAAGAATTAACCAACTCTTAAATAAGATAAGAAGCAAAGACATCTGTAGGGAGCAAATCAAACCCAGACCTTTCATTGAACACAGGAAGCAGCAACTTACAGATTAGGACCCTCTTTCAAATAGATAACCGAATGTGTGCTAATACCCAATTAGAAAAGCCATAAAGGAGCCAGTGCATTTACTGCATAAAAATTTAAATAGACTGCCCCCTTCTATAGATAACAGAATTTTCCCCTTACAGGTGTCAAACATTTCATTTTATAAAAACAGTATTAAAGAACAAAACATATTTGCACTTTAACTATTCTTGACCACACTTAAATGAATGTCTGATTTTGTTTATAAGAGTAATCTCTTTAATTTTAATGGTACTATGTATAGTATATTTGCATAAATCCAGTTTCTGCCCCTACATATATTCATTATTATCTTGTGTAGCTAATTCAGGAGTAGTCAAACACAAAATCAGTATACCCAAGGAACTTGCATCCCAAATGAAATCAAAAGAGGCTGTGTATCATGCATACAGTTATGAATTTTTATGGAACTCACATATTGATCATGAAAATGAAAATTCAGGACTCTGGAGACTCCAGGATCAGTAAATAAAATATCCTTCTTTATTCAAAGTTTTCTTTTCCTTACTTTGTGTAATATGATTTATCAACATGCTTTAACCTTCTCTCCTGCTGATGTTCTCCCTCTACAGTATCTTTTTGACCTTTTGTTTGCTAATGCTGTCTAGATTTCTTTTCTCAATTTGCTGAAGGAGTATATCCTTCATACACTGTATTTCTTGGTGTGCTCTATTACCTCTGAGGATGTTTACACTAAGAAGACATAGCCTTTTTAAAATTTTCCGTGAAAACATATGAATAAATAAGAATTAGCATCATGATTAACATCTCTTTTTATATATATATGTATAGATGTAAGGATAAAAAAACTCTTAGTTTATTACATATATGGCTTCTTAACACCATGAAGCTCCTCAGCCCACTGATATGAACTAATGAATTTGTTTGCTATCACAGTAGAATTACTGAAAATTTAAAGGATAATAAGTATGATATGACTGAATATTTCTACATACTAATCAACAATTCAACATACTAAACACAAGGACTAAACTGATAATATGGTTTTATATATCTAGCTATATACGTATATATCGTATACATATATACACAGACAGAGGGAGAGAGGATTAATTGAAATTGTTCTACATTTTATCATTCAATAACACATATATGTTTTGTGTTCTGGTATCTAGTAGATGTTTTAAGATGTTTTAAAAATAAAACAGTGTCACTTTTCATTTTCTTTTTCTCTTTGAAGATAGATAATCCAATAACAAATCACTCCACTAAAGAAAGAATATGTAAAGAGAAAGGTACAAAAGCTCTAAAATAAACTAAAACAGCTTTTCTATTCATTAAAATAATCCTAGGATATGAAACTTTTTGTGAATCTACCACACTCTTTATCTTTAAAGCTGGTGTATCCAGCTCACCAGAAATTCAATGAGAGACAGAGGTCTCCATTCTGTGCCATTTTCACTGCAGTTTGCCCTGTAGCTTGAAAACAACTCACGGTAAGAAAGGTTTTATGACTATTCAATGTTTCCAAGATAGATATTAATTTATACACAGTTAAATGTGATCTAAATTAACACGAACTAAACTTACCTACAAATTGCTCAATTGTTCTGCCTCATTTTTACTAGTGATTCCATGGTCTAAATTTGGCATTAATGTGCAACTACTTTGGAGGTGAAAATAAGTATTATCTATTCAAGCAGGAAGATCACCTATGCCCCAAAAACACATTCTTGAGAATACAAAAGTTTTACCAGAATATATCTAAACTGAATATCACATAGCTGTTAGGGTCTACAAATGAAAGAATATTCTATATTATTTAGGCATATTGGTACTTCTACACTGTCAAATAACTGATAGCTAGAATTCCGGAATGTTTGTATACTCCACAAACGTAAAGTCTAGAAACACATTTCTTAAAATACCAAATATCTCAATAGCAACTGCCGATACGCTACTTACTTTAAGGAGGAGAGGGAGGTATGTTCCCCAAATATCTCCACTGTGTCTCTGCACCTCAGTATTTAAAATTTAATTTCATTTTGACATTTCCTTTGGCCTATATGAGACAACAAAGCATTATAGCAAAGAAATAAAGAACTGTTATTACTATCACTGCAGGAGCATTTCTCTTTCGGTAGACAGCTGAAGGAAAAAAAAAAAATCATTTAGATCTGTGACAAAACCATGACTACAGATGCAATATAAATGGAAAAAGGACAAGAGATTTCCAGAAAGACCTTGTGTGTTCAGCAAGATCCTCCAAGCCAGGATCGCGTGACCACATGATGTGCTTCAAAGTTACTTTTCCATGTCAATTAGAGAAAATGTCAGCAAATTATTGCCTGCTGAGGAGCAATTTGGAGTCAGGGCGGTAGAAAACAAACTGGTGCCAGCAGCAAGTGAAAAATACCTCCCGCATCTGATAGCTTAGATGGAAAGTAGGAAGAGAGTTATGCTCAGGTTAATACAATACAAGGCTGTTGCTGCAATGCAGCACTAAGCAGGTTTTGTATTTTTAGAAGAATTATCCTTTAGAAGTCAGTTAAAATTTCGCTTGTGCTCTGCATATTGCAGAATGAATAAATCATAACAGTGGACAAATAAGGTTAAGCAGAACTGAGTATTTTTGTTCCATTTCCCTCACTCTTCATAGGGCCGGTTAGTATTTTCTAAATCTGTGTCTGCTTTGTTTACTCTGAAAACTGAGGAAGGAGTTAATTTCAAATATACTGCAAAGTAATGTGAGATTCCTGAAGACTTGTACTTTGAATTGTTTTATTGTGAGTAGTAATGTTTAGAAATAAGAAAGTAGAAATCTCTGAGCTTTTTAAAATCTATTGTGTGAAGTATAGCTATTGGCAAGAAAAGAAAGTTCTTAATTGATTTTATGAGTCAAGGTAATAATCTGTGCTCTGCAGGCAGGTCTTCACTCTTAGAGAATAACAAAAACAATCCCTGATGTGCCATATTTAAACAAAGCTAAGCAGCTGCTAAGGGAATTCCATTTTCAGATGAAAAATGTAGTAGCTTCAGCATCATTTATGTGTTTGCAGATAATTTAGGGTGACTATTAAACTTCTGTAATTCATCAGGGAGTTATGTTAAGGCTCTTTCATGAAAATCGTTATTATGGAGCACTCAGCAACATTTTATTGGTGCCAGCTACTCTTATAGTTATTGCCATTCTCCTCTTAATCCCAACAGCAACAAACAACCCTTGAGCGTCTTATTCAAGACAACATAGGGTTTAAGAAGGTGCACCACCTGCCCACTTAATCATTTCCACAGCTTGCTCTGAAAGGTGTTAAAAGTAAGTATATTTACGGGAAAAAAAAATTCTATGCACTCCTTTAAGAGCCTTCAGGACCAACAGCAGCACCTTAGACACCAATCTGTCTTTCATCTTAACAGCCTTCTAGACTCATTTTTGACACTATCCACTAGTCAAGTGCAGTATTTACTGCACTAACCTCAAGCCTACCATACCATGAGGGGCAACAACCTTTCACCATTAATGCTGAAAACTGCAAAAAAGCCTTGTATAGCACTCCTCTAATATCGACTGTTTTGGCTTCACAAAATTGATCTGGCTTCAGAAAAAGTTTTTTTGGAGGGAAATGAAAATTTCTTAACCTTTTAAAGGAATCTAATTCCCAAAGGATAGATTATTCACAGTCATGTTTGTTTAAGTTTAATCTGAGATGTCTCTTTCTCTCCTGTATACACAATATTAATGTATACCTTATTAGTATACAATCAAACAAAACAATGATGACTAAGTGACATCCAGATACTGGTCTTAATTACTGGTCCAATTAACTAAAACTCTTCATTGTGACAGGCACTCTGCTGTAGTGACCAAATATCAGAGTAATTTTTTTTTTTTTTTTTGTAAAAGGAAAGAAATGCAAACATCTAGCTTTGTTGCTCAGTGTCCTGACAAAACAGGAAAACTGTTTTGAGGGTTTTGAATGGCTGATTCTCATTATTTTAGCAGTAAATCATATAAACATATGAATCAAGTGGACAAGATTCTTGGATCTTTGATGACTTTCTCTGAAATACAGAGATTATGGTTTCTGTAAGCCAAATGCCCTCAAAGTCCATGAGAAAAATCCTAAATGATATCTCAGATAGTATCCTAGCTGGTCCTATCCTTTATCTTTTAAGTCTCAAAGACTCAAGTCTCGTGGAAAGTGTGAAGACTCGACACAGGCTGTAAATCCTGGTTAGAGAATTGTATCTTACCTGCACTTCTGTCTAGACACTACTGGGTGAGAAGGAGAGACGACCATGATTGATTGCTCTCCCTATTTCCTATCTACTGCTTTAGTTTAAAATTTTGCCTGCTTTCTTCTTCTATTCAGTTCTGAATATTCACATAATGTCTTCATCGTTGCTTCACTAGATCAGTTGATCACACAGATAATCTTTACATTAATAACATGAATTTTTCAAGAACATACCAAATATTTTTTGCTGGCCTTAGCCTCTCTCAGATCGATACCCTCAGAGAGCGTGTATTGTTCATCTGTATTACTCACAGGCAGGAAGCTGAATGAAGCACAGTTCACTTTCTTGATATATTAGAGAAATGGTTTTTATTGCACCAACTTTTGGGAAAAGTGCAATGAAAAAGCCAATTCTTGTCTAAGCTGTCTTAATTGACCTTCATAGAGTGTAGACAAGTTCTTGACATTTGTATCAATAACATTTTCATTTTTAACTCCTGAATAAAAAAGGAAAAAAAAAAAAAAAAAGTGTGTTTCATTTAGCTGAAGGTAAATTTAATGCTGGAAAATTATTGACTTGAGAGTTTAAATTTAAATCCTCTCAATAAAGAAGTACAAGCTTTTCCACAGAAACCTGCCTGCCAGGGTAGCATCTGATAAATGGAACAAAGTGTTCCAGTCACTTTTTATTTTATGTGGATAATAATTCTGTATGATCGATTTGGGCTCATTCATCTTTGTCTCCCTAATACACACATCCTTTCTTGAATCTCTTGCCTGCATTCTCTATCTTGTCTGTGACACTTGTTTTCAGCACAATTAACATTTACAGACCATAGAAAATGATTTCAGGCTAGATCTCTTTCCTTAGTTTAGAGCTTGTATCAACATTAGTGAATAAAACATCCACCCTCTTTCTTAGGCCAGGTATAAAGGACCTATTCATCCTTGGCTTCACATCTGGATATGACTTCCTGGGCAGATTACTAATAACTGTGTCTCAGGATAAACGTAAAGGGCTCCACAAAACAAACAAACAAACAAAAAAAACCCAAATGTACAGAAAAAGTATTAAGAGTAAATAAGACTAATAGAAAAAAAATGAAAAGCAAAAAAAGAGATTCATTTTATAGACACAAAAAAAAATCCTAATTGCTGAAACATAAAAAAGGCAGTGACCTACAATAGATAACTGCTATTTAAATATTCAGCATAACATTCTATAAATTGAGATGTTTGAGATGTTCATCTATATATTGAGATGTTCATTGTGAATGCTATGCTCTTACATTACAGCAAGAAAAAGATAAGGCAAAGTTATAAGATAGACATGAACAGCAGGCTTCAAAAACTGAGTCACTTGAATTAATAGAAGTACAAAATACACGGATTACTTGAAAGCAGAGAGAGGAGTTAATAAAGTCATTAGATGATCAAGAGTGTTCATTACTGTAAATAGTACTTCTATTTCTTTGCAGCTTTTGGAAAAGGTTTCAGATTTGGTAACTGTCCAGAGCTACTCCTGAGCTACTTCAGTGCTATCCTTTAAAATTCTCTTTCTCCATTTTCTTCCCAATAATCCCAAATTATTCCTTTTAACAGATGGTCAATTTTTAATATTTTTTTGTAATCACCAAATACTGGGGATGCTCATTCTCATTTAATATGTAGATATGAATATGCTGAAATAAATTAGTTTACCATATCAAAGGGTTAGCTGACACAACATATTATTTTTCAAAGTAGGAATGACACCTAACCTGAAATAAAATAGTCCAAATTCTGATACTGTTGAGCACTGTGTCTGCACACACACCAAGTTTTCAGTTGAAATACAGCTAATTTTCATTTTTTAAAAGCAGATATATACTTCATAGTAATTCTTAGTTCTCAGTTTTGTTCATCATATTACTTGCTGCTACAAAAGATCTTTTATGGAAGATTAAGGGAGGCTTTCTTCTGCTCACATGCATTGAAGCTTAAAAGTTTCACTTTTGAAATTGCAGCTGTCTCCTTGATCTTCAATACTTTGCAAGGTACTTTCATACATTTTATTAAGTCGATCTTAGGATTATCTCTTCTTTCAAAGTTTTGAAATTTTTACATAAAAAGACACTAGCCCACTTTTCCAATTTTCCATGAATGACAGAAACCAGGAGTAAGGTCATTAAAAATATTGTCACTGAGAAGCTCAAACAAAATCACTATTGCTGCTCCACCAGATATCAACCAAATGCTACTTTTGTTTAGAAAGATGGATCATACTCAGATATCAAAAGGTTACCTGAAGGTAAAACCCGCTAACACTGTTCCAAAGATATATTTTAAAATAGAGTCTAACAGCTGACCCAGAAGTGAAAGGCCTTGTACTTGAAAAACATTTCCTAAAAAAATGTAAAATGTATAATTTATATTGCTGTCTACACGTGAACACACATTAGTATTAACAACACCTTTAGCACTTTATATCAAGCAATTCTGTCATTTCATATTAATGACATTGTTATAAGCCCCTAATTAATATCCTGTATGGGAAATACACAGCACGAATACCAGAAATAAGTAGATCAAGTTATAGGGCAACTCTTTTCTAAAGAGTTCCAGTGCTTGCATGTTACAGACATTTCTCATTTAAGCTGTTTTCAAAATAACCTCCTAGCTGTAAAAGTCATTTTTAGGAAGTAAAACTGTGGCAGCTGTATGTAAAGGGCAGCTATGAATTTCAAAGCAGAATAAGACATTAAGACAGGCTTCACATGGGAAGTTAATGGAAGCTAGAATCTGACTCCCCTTGGCCCTTTGAAATTCCCTGAAGCCTACAACAGAAGTAAAAAGGGAACTGCCAAATTTAATACATTCAATAAATTGCGCAGCCAGAAGGCACTGTCACCACCATCCTTTTCACTACCTGCATAACATAAGCCATAGGAAATCTCTGATTTAATTCTTGCTCCAATTTCAGTGTACGTGGTTTAATAAGAATATATCTTTTTCAACAAAATGCTTTCTTCAGCTTAAAATGTATGATAATGACTAAACCCACTGCAATCCCAAATAAATTGTTCCAGCAGTTTAAAGGCTTAATGTAAATTTTGATAAAATAAATAAATAATGAAGGAGAGAGATAAATATATGCTTTCTTGTCTAAAATGCTTACATTTTGACTTCTGGCTATTAGATCAAATTTTTGTCTGATGGATATCCTTACATACTCCTCATGAAACTATTTATATCCTTAATGCAAAAATCTTGTTATACTTCCTGTCTATTTTCAAGTCAGAAAATCTGTGACTGCATTTTCTCTTTTATAGACTAATCTGTACCTACCAGTGATCCAAAATCTATGGAGTATTCTCAATAAACCAGAAATGTTTTAAATAATCGTTCTCAGAGACCTTAATTTACCTTGCCACATATATTATTGTTTTAAAATAGAGACTATTAACATTTTTTTACTGTGATATATACAGCTTTTTTCTGGAAAATCTCATCTGCAAGTATGGCAGAAAATACAGCACTGTAAGTAGTAGGTGCTAAGAAAGCAACACGTACTGAGGATAAAAGTCCTACTATGAGTGCTTAGGGAGGTGACTGCTGCTTTCTCCAGCAGGATTTGTTGATCTGCGGAAGATGTTGTGTCTATTAGGTCAGTGACCTGACTTGTGTTTCCTGTGTTAAGATACAGATCATCCTGTATCATTTGTCTGAGTTATCAGTGTCCTAGTAACACACATTGTCACTTTTTTCACTCCGGGGGCTATCCCAATCCTTTTGCTGACTTAATTCTTCTTAAAAAGATTATAAAAAAATTATTTTAATATGCAGATGATATTTTGGTTGGTATGAATGTTACCTACCCAATTTTCAGTAACAGCAGATAGATCAAAGTTTAACTAGTAACTGGACAACTGTAGTTTCTCTATTAACTGTACATATCTTTTAAATAATTTCTCCTCTTAACATTGCTCATGGTCTTGATGAATAATGTTCTTGGCATCTTGATTTTGTGCTGGACATTTCCATTATAATCCCATGTTTTTCACTGCTCAGAACTGTCATAAATTTATTACACTGCATGAATCATACATCTTCTGTATCTTTCTTCATTCTCTGCTCAGTCAGATACATATTCAATGAACTTAAAATAACTGTTCTCTTAAGCAAAAATGAAAATTTTGCTACTTCTTTTTCAGTTGTATTCCTTTGCTGAGGCATATATATTATATCGTATTTGAAGAAAAGAATAACATTGATATTTCCATTTTTCCTATTAAAATAAATTCAGTAATATAATAATGAATATCTTCGCTCTCAACATCATCCACATGAGTAAAATTGATACCAATGCTGTATGTCCCCCCAAAAAATGGAAAAAAAAATGTAACAGTTCTCTAATCTTTCACTGCCTATTAATACCTGAATTTTTCAGAACCATAATACTATTGCCAGTTTTGTTCCAGTCTTCTTGGATTTTATGTTACAATCCTTACCAGAGCATTGAGGAATCCCAGCTATAAAATGGACATGTGCAGGGAGGACAGCCATTTCCAACAACTGTCTCATTAAACCATAACCGCAGCAGCTTGGCTGCTTTGGATTGATTTTGTTTGTTTATTTGTTTTGGGGGAAAAAAAAAAAAAAAAAAAAAGGCAAGATGGTTTTCACAAATGAAATGTTTTTTAACAAAAGAGTTAAATTAGCGGAGTTTTGAGAGCAAAGCTTGCCATCTCTCAGCACCAGTGATGCATTTCATTTTTACAGTTGCACAATTACGCAGCAACCAGCCCAAATCACAGCAAAGTCTTGTGAGAATGGTAGCCCTCCTTTTATCCTCATGTTATTCTCTGGGCTTGGTAGATTGTACCACCCAAGAACCGCCATGCTCTCCTGATTAGACTGCTATATTTTACTATGAAAGTATGGCATTATGAAAGGTACAAGTACTGCAAGGTAAAAATGTTCTGCAAAGTGTCAGGACCTTCTCAATCACCTCTGCCTTCTGTAATCTTGAAGAGAAATACTGCATCACCTACTACCTGCAATCACCTTAAAACTACACAATGAAAAAAAGGCTGAAAAGAATCATTCTCCCCACTCATAGTATAAAATACACCACCTGTAAACCTAAGGTTCACTCAGGTTCACAGTAATTCCTGGATGAATCATCATGCCTATTTTCTGCACCTAAATTAGCTTGCAAATACATATAACTTTCCTTTCCTTTGTTCTGAACATTGCTAAAGAGGTTTTTAAAAATTATACTAATTATAGCATTTATGGTTTTCAAATGGCCCTTAAATGAGTAAAATCTGTATCAGTTCTCATCAGAAAACTCAAAGGCACCTTTCCTCTGTAAAAATTAGTGCAATGTCAAATTATATTCTTCTGCTTCACTTCTGTTTCTTTTCAGTGCTAGAGCTGTTTAAAACAATGTTGAAAAAATAGCAATATTCTTGAGAGAGCAGTCTTTCCACTCAGTGAAAGGAATAGCAAAGTAAAAGCCATTACCTACTCTCCAAGGTGCCTAAGTTGTCACAGAACCATGGTTTAACAAGTGGCTGAAAAAATAAAACTGGACATCCATGAATCCTATGAATTCCTCAAAGCTAGGAAACAGAGCACAGTTTTTCTGGGTTTAATTTTGCAATGAAGACACCTATTTAGGTGTCTAATGGATTCTTTGTTGCTTGAACTCTTTAATTCAGAACACTGCTTCTTCCTCGTAAATATCCTATCACTGCAGCAGAAATGCTAAGCTTAAAATTTATCTGATAAAGTTATGCATTCTGCATAGGAAAATAGAAGGGAAGGCTGGGTGATCTCTTCAGGCTGAGTATTTCTCCCCTCCATCCGCTGCCAAAGGCATATTGTCAGCCTGAACAGCTCAGGAGAGGCAAAGGCTGAACAGGTGTTATACCATTCTTTCTGTAGAAAACATTAACAAATAAAAATATCTATTTCCACCTCAAAAACTGAATGAAAATTTTGATTATAACCTGAAATATTTCTACTCGAAACAAATGTGTACCTATGCCCAAATATTCATGCCCCCTTTCTCCTCTATTGGCCCTGTACACAACTGATTTTCCTTTTTGTACAGGCAGCCTTTCCTGGACCAGAACAATGATTCAATACAGCAAATGGTACCAGGGACTCCCTCCACCAATTGACTGTTATAATATTTCCAGTTTATCTTTACTTTTCTCCCACAGGTTTTTCTCTCAACCAAGGTAGTTTTATATTTCATTTATTTTTAGTATTATTTTACAGCACTGTTTGGATTGCTCTTTTTTTTTCTTAGAAGCCCTAGAGGACAGAGAATGATATAGCTTAATCGTATTGTGATTCTTGCTCATTAAAAAGAAAAGAAATATTTACTTAGCTTTATTAGAGATGAAAAGCCTTTTCTCCAGTGTCTAGCAACTATAATCCAATTAAGTATTTTGAGAAAGCTTGATGAGTTTACAGTCTTTGACAATGAAGATTTTTACTAAAACACTGCTATGTTATGACAAGCAACTGTGATAAGAGTCAAGGAATAGGTAAAGGCAGGTTGTTTCTGAAAAGCGAACAAATTTAGCAAAAATGTTTCCTACATAATGCTTTTCAGGATTAAATGCAGACTTGGATGGCTCTTATCTCCCAAAATGACAGTAGACTTGGGACAGCTCTCCAACAAGTGCCACACCACCTGTCTGCTAATTTGTAATGAGATTCAAAGAATCTTACCAATATTCATAATTATTTAGTGTTATTTCTTTCCTTTTTGATAAAACCCTAATTAATGATCCTTGCCTCTATCTTCTTACTGCCTTCTAAAGGTTCTTTTGCTGCTTGCTGCTCTGTTGAACTATCTTCAGCCTCAGCTGAGAGTAAACTTAAATTTCTCATCTATTTTGTCACAGAATGCTAAATGTCCATAGTGAATTTTCACTTTCTTGACAACCATAACAGCCAACAGAAACCACCAAGATGCAAGAGGCAATGGAAAAGCTAGCCTTCGTGACAGGAACACAAACTGGAAAGCAGAGCCAGAGGAAAAAGCCGACATGGTATTTTTGGGAAGATCGTGTGTTTTAAGAACCAACGCTTTCAAATGTATGCCAGGTGAAAAATCAATGGTTCAAGCACATATTCTCTAATATTATATTAAAACGCTCTGAGACAGCTTGCTCTCAGAGACCTGGAAAAGCAGAGTTTGGCCTGTCCTGACTGTTCTCATGGCATTTCATGCTCCGGTCACATGTGGCACTGTGACAAGGCTGTGGGCACACCAAGCCAAGTGGTGCCATAACCACCAGATCTCACCTCGGATTGCCATCTCCCTCCTGCCCAGTGCTCCAGCATGGGCCACCCCTGCCCCCTGGTGCCCCTGAGGTGCTCTGATAGCAGGCAGGACTGGCAGGCCCCCAGGATCCAGTACACGATCAGGTCCAGGGGTACGAGCTCACAGCTTGTACAGGTGTGTGTTCTTCTTGCATTAACACCATGCAGATGAGCCACTGCCTTCTTGATGACTCACTTTTGCAGGCATATGACATTAGTGGTAAAAACCATGACTTTTTATGGTAGGAATATGAAAAAGACCTGCAGAAGGGTCCCCTGTTCTCCTTTTACTTTCTGCTTTTCCCCACACACACTTCCTTTTATCACTCCCTAAGCTGTCAATCTTCTTAGAAAATAATCAGGCTTGACAGTTCTGGGGTTAAGAATAATATGTTGTCATTTTATGTCCCAGAAGACACACACTGAGCAATTTATCACAGTCCAAACAGCAGGGTTGTACTATCATCTCATATGAAATGCAAGAGCCTTATCTAAAAATGTGATCCCATGTGTGCTTAGTGAATTTAGCTTGAAATACCATGTATTTATTCAGATCTTTGTTTCAGTGTTAATCCGCTCTCTGACAGCACCTCAGATCTCTACATTAAACATTGCTATACAAATGCCACTTTATGCTAATTAAAATGAAAGATTCCAGCTATTGTTTATTTATTAATTCAACCAAGACACTTGTAAATAAGACAGAATCAGGGCAGTGGGATGGAGGAAAAAAAAAAAAAAAACTTTCATTAGACTTGCAAATTATATCTATATATTGTCAACAGAGCTGGTTATTTCCTCTTAGATTACATGTTTATTATAGACTAATTATAAACAAACAGTAACTTCATTACAACTACACCCAGCTATAGCATCCCTTTGTGGAAGAGGAAATAAAAGTACAGGGTGAAGAAGGATTATCCAAAACTTCACTGGTCTGGTAATATTTTGCCTTCGGCTGTACTTTTTCTGTTAATGGGATATATAAAGTAAAACAGGTTAATGATGATTTGGAGAATTTGTCTACAGCTTACAAATGAGGTTTGGCAGTGAGATTCTTACTGCCTATCAGTACTGGGCGAGAGTAGTACTTTGCATATTTCTTCTCCGCTGTCTCTTGCTTCTCATTTAAGGCAAAAATCAGAAAGGAATGACAGGAAGAATATTGCTCTAAGCTCAGAGCTAACAGCACAAGATTGCTCAGCTTTGTTTCCTGTCCATTTTAACAGAACAGGCACAAATGAAAAAAAAAAAAAAAAGTCTATCACACAGATCAAACCATTTTTATTCTTTTTCCCCGCAGTGTACTCCAAGAAGATTTCCACTGTTCATGTCAGCTACAGTGCAGATTTTGCATGGTGGTCAGGTGTAATCTGAGGAACACCTGCAGAGGGAGAGTAGACCTGTAGAAGATGGGGCATCTCATTAATTTTTTTAAAGAGAAAGAGGACTAAGAAAGGTAAATGGCAGAACACCATCTTGAAGCCTGAGAAAGAATATGTTTTGAAAAGAAAATCACTTTTAGGAGGGGGATGTTTAAGACCTTGAAAGACTGATTTTTTTCTAAGGGATGCTCAAATGTGGAAAAGACATCCATACTGAAAACAAGCGCAGACATATAAGTCTATTTCTTTTCGTGCAAGACAGGTACCATTTGGTATCACGGTCATGTTGGTACAACATTTCTGTGCTCTTGGTTTAACTAAAAGAGAGAACATGTGCACCTTATGCCTAAAAGAAGAAAACAAAACAAAACAAAACAAAAACCACTGTATCCCAGTAACACAAGCAGTGTTAGCCATCCCTGCACTTGACAACCTGCCTATACACTGAGAAAGCTTTTCATGCACCTTGCCATTTTTGAGGAATGTTTCCCTAAAATAAGGCTGAATTTATTCTTCTCCTTTTTTTTTTTCATGGACTACAAATCTATTTAAATCTATTTAAAGCTTGGCTTTGAGCTCCTTCATTCTTTCATTGCTCCTACACTAGTTTCTTTCAGAATGTGGATTGCAAGAGCAAGTGGGACAATATTTGTTGCATCCCTATTTACACAAGGAGATAGCAGAGATCCTTTATGTTGTTCACATAAATAAAGAGGCACTTAATCCCCTAAGCAGAATTTTATAATCAGGTCTATATCTGTCTTCACCAAATGAATGAGTATTAAAAAAAAAAAATCCATATAAGGAATATTAAAAATAAAATTAAAAAGATATTCATCTCAGTGTAGTGATTTTATATTTGTATACAATACAGTCAGGTTTGTGGATTAAACTGACAATTTTTTTCTAAGTTTGCCTGTAGTCAAGATGTTATGCTTAAGTCCCTATTCAGAATGCCGGTAAGTATTTTTTCTTGTAACAATTTCAGCAAATGGGGCATATATGCAAGTATATTTTACCACAAGGTGCCTTTGGTCCAAATCCATTGGAATAGATGTGAATCCTTGATGTGAATGTTCCCATTTTGAAGAGAGCATTAAGAAAATTTCTTTGAGAAAGGGTTGAACAATGCAGGGATCAATAGAGAGCCTAAGTGCTGAGAATACTGAAAGAGGAACAAATCACATGAAGGTAGAGTGGGAAAAGGGACTGCAGCAGTAAAAGCAAGAGTGGAGTCTCCATCCTACAGTCAGGTCTTCCTGTGCCTGCTCTCCGTTTGCAGTTGGTTTATAGCTTTGCCCTACCTGAATACTGAAAGTGATGAGAAATATTACCATCGTTTTACCCAGTATAATAGTTTTACATTTTAGCACTGTTTGTTGTTGTTTATGTTAGTTCTATTAATTATCGCAAAAGTTTTCTTCTCTTTCTGTGAACCATATCTGTTAATACTGTCCTAAAGCCTGAAGCCTAGATATGTACAGGGTTCAATACTGTAAACTGTAGTCACTAAAATAAACATAATTCAGTAGGGAGCTTTTTAGCATAAGATTTCATTGAAACCACAGAGTCAAGCTCTACCAATGTAATTGCAGTGTGGGAAAGTAAGTTCTTGACAAGAATTTTCAGTATCACTGAAAATTAAGGGTTATTATGGGTTTGATATCAAACAGGTGTTCAGTTATAGATTAAGTGTAAAATAAGAAGCACAAAGCAAGAATTGAAAATGACAGAGGGGGACAGAAGGTTGCCAACAGCATAGTGAGAAGAAGAGTATAGAGGAATTCAAAAGGTAAAAAACAGTAGTTGAGTGCCCATCTAAATGACTGTGTTGGCCTATAATGAAAATAAAACATTTCAAGCTCTGATTTAAAGTGTCATACTTTCTTAGGAAATTAGATCAAAGCATTTACAACACTCTTCAACTGCTTTCAACTAGAGAAAAGTGGTTAGTTGTGTACAAAACCATCTATCAGTATTAAAGAAATACTAGGAAAGAAATCTGAACAAAGTCCGGTGTAATTTCTTTACATTCTCAGAACTGCTATTAAAATATATTTTACAGACAACAGATTTCACTGAACGCAATTTGCATTGAAAAAAAAAGGGACACTGAACCAGTGTTTAATGAACAGAAGAAGAAGGGGATTGGGTAACAAACAGCATTATTTCCATCATTTTATATTTTTTTTTATATTTTATATTTTGGTTTCCAACAAATGCTGGCAAAAGGAAGACAAGTAACAAGGTTCAAAATATATGTTAAGAGGCCATATTATTCAGATAAATACCTGCACTCATAATACCGATTTATTTTTGTTATCACCTAGCTTCAAAAATCTGTGGTTTATTGTTCAGCTTTTCTGAAAATCAAGCCCCATAGTTCTGTGTATAGACTCCCATTTCCAACATTGAAATGTAATTTTTGAATGGAAAAAGGAAATCTTCTCACAAAAAGACTCTCTGCTACAGATTGTGTGTTCTTATACAATAGGGAATATTAAAAACAAACCTATATCCCGAACAAGAAGTGAAAATAAAAGTGAGCTGAGAGATGAGGAACTACATGGATTTAGGAAACCTCTGGCTGCCTTCTTTGTGCCCGGAGGTGCACAAAATGTGTACAAAATCCACAATAAATCTGTAGCATTTAACTGAAGAATATTTATATTGCAGAAATACAAGATTTTGTATTCAATATTTTAATCATTTTTGCTTAAAAAATGTGACACTAAAACCCTGTGATTTTTACACAATTTGTACATGATTTAATTAAAATAAATTAGAAAACCAGTGTTTAAGCATTATCTTAGTTTGTACTTTTTTTCTGTAGTTAAATTGTTATTTAACCAGGAGGACCTCTGAACCAGTTATATTTGAGGATTGGAATACGTTTTCATGTGTACACAGATTGCCAATCTCTTAACAGCTAATTGTAGACCAAAAATATCTTCAGGTGACACCTTAGCAAAAAACACTCAGAAACTACAACTACCAAGCCAAATCTTTTTCTCCACTTAAATCAAAATTGCTGATCTGTATGTTTCAAATTTCCAACTTCAGGGATTTTTTCCCCTTTTTTTTTTTTTTTTTTAAATAAAAATGACACTTCTGGAACTGATTTGGGCAAGCAGATGAGGAATTAAGCGGTGACATATGACCTTGAGAGATTTTGTCAACTTATAATAAATTCCCTACCTCTTATGGCCAGTCATCTCTGCAGAGAAAAACACTGTGAATAAAACAGAGTTCTCTCTAAGATCAAGGCCTAGGAAAGTTCCATGATTTTCAGGTATTAGGGATTACACCCTCCAGACTCCAAATAACCACCAAGCAAAACTTTTTATCAAATATGTAGTCCTTTGCCTATTCACTTCTTAAACTAACCACCATTTTATACTATTCGCATATTATACACTAGCCTTATATTTTGAATTAAACTATTCTGAAAAATCTGAGCTAAGAGGCAAAACTGAAGAACAAGCATCTTAGAATAACTCTGAAAATATCTGTGACACATCCTGCATCAAGTCCTTCATCTGTGTCTCCCATATATCATTTCTGGAAGCAGTACTGCCATGGCTGATTCAATATTGCCTTGTGTGAGTTAATCTAAGATTTCAAAGAAGCAAGGTACATGTTTACATTCATTGTGATGTATGCTGTTTGGTAACCCACATAGGTGTTCCACAGATTTCTACAGTATATAGACTAAAACATATCGTTATAGTATATACACTTCCTTTTCTTTCTCCTGTGTAGTTCCTTCCACACTATTTCAACATAGGTTTTGTTAATACCAACAGGTAAGACCAGATAGAAGGTATTGTGGGCTATTGCTTAAATGGATACATTTCTCTTTGTATAGGTTTATTACAAGTCTAAATGAGTTAATGTTTATGTGTTTTGCTTATCATATGTATACCATAAAGGAGATGCATAAATGAATGGCAATACATTGACAATGGGATTTCCAGTGACAAAATGACATTTTAAATTGCCTCTGACAAAATATCTATTTTTAAAATACTTGGAGAATGTTGAGATAATCTTAAAAGCCTGAACTCTTCCCCCTTAGAATGCTTTGAAATGCTACATAGTCTCTATAGAAGCAAGGAAGGACACCTTCAAAATCCCAATTTCTAATTTGATCTTCTATTCTTGTAAAAAGGTTTCTTTTCATTATTCATTTCTGCAAGCTCCTGAGACTGCTTTTCAAATCTCCAAAGGAGCACTGCTGGAATTCAAAAAAGACTATACAGCATCTAAAATAATAGGAAGTATTCAGTTTTACAATAATTGCAGTAATTATATAAGCAGCTTTGCCAGACACAATTTAAATAAGGTTACTTACGGGTGACTTTTTGTGTCTCCCTTGGTCCTATCAAAACAAGCCCCATGTTTCTTTAAATGAAGCTTGCTGATAATACATACCTGTCATGCCATTCCCTTTGAGTGTCTAGGGAAATAAAAATTCATAGCAATTGATTGCCCTGTGTAGCCATGGATCCAGATGCCCTTTCAAATATTCATAAAGATCTTAAAGGAGTCCCTGTGGATCCCATTTGTCTGCTGTATATTTATATATCCCTCCAGTCTTCAGGAAAATTGTCAAACAAAAGTCACTTTTGCAGCTAGATATTATTGACTCTTTCTACCTTGTAGATTTTGTATTCTCATGCTGTGTATTAGGAGTGAAAAATGGAACAAGATGAAGAAATATTTATGAATATTATATACCAACTCTTAAAAGTTCTTGATTAAAACTGAGGGCTTCAAAGGTGTAACTGATCATATATGGATGAAAGGAAGGGACAGAGGTGTTAAAATTGGAGTCAAGGGGAGCAAAATCTGAGATAAAAATAAAGGACAAAAATGTCACATTTTCACTCAAAGTCAGATGACTAAATTCATATTTACAGGCCTGCTGAGCATTCCTCTTTCACTGAGATCAAGATGAAGACAAAAAAGAAGTAGAAATATAAAATAATTTTTAAACTTTAACTCTGTTTTAGAAAATATTTCCATGGTTGTAGCTGTGTGAAATATGTTTTACTTAGCTGGCATTTTAAAGTTTTTTTCTTTTACCTTTTTATTTATTTATTTACAGAATGCTGAGAAAGTTAAGAACAGCCTTTAAATCCTTCTGCAGATGCTTTGTCTGATCTGTTATGTTCAAAAAGCCTCAGAGCAGAAGGTGCTCATACAACATTTTAGAAATATCCACGCCAGTTTCCAGGATACGCTTCTAGCCATATAAACTTTTAGAAGTTAACAGGTAATTTCCATTCATGTCTTTCTATAGTGTGCACAATATTTAATGAAATTTCTATCTTACATTTTTTATCTTTTTAAGAGAAAATTCCAAAATTATGTCCAAAATATTATCCAACCAGCAGAAAATAGTAGAAACAAAAGTGATCTCTGAACTCTTTCCAGTCTGTCCTCTGTTCTGCAGCAGCTGTAATTAAGCCAGGCAGTCTGTCAAAGCTCAGGTAGATTTTCCTAAATATCTAGATGCTGCTCCCATATCTTTATTCATACAGATCGAAGCAGCTGAAGTGCAACCAACAGCCAGAACTCATTCACAAAATGAGTCTTATCTTTCACCTGTCCTTTCCATTCTGCTGCTTATGTAATAAATGCAGTTCAGAGTCCTGAAGTTAATTACAAATGAAACAATTGTATTTATTATGATTTAATAACATAAGCTGATCTAAATGTCTGTAATCCATATAAATACTTGTGAAAGACAATTATGCATAAAGATAATGACCATCCTACAAAGCTAAGGGATGGGACTCAAAATTTTAAGTATGTTACCATTAGTACATACTACTCTAGTAGATTTATTATGAGCTATAATATTGTTACTCATTAGCTTCTGAGGGCTTTTATGAAATATTTTTTCTTGTATTTCAAAATTACACAGAAAAATATAACTGCACATGAAACAGACTTCAACTATTCTCACTGGGAGAAATATGATAATTTTTGTTGTTTTTAATTTAAAATGCAAAGAAAGAGTAACTGGATTTGAATAAAAATGAATAGAAAATAGACCCTGTTTACGACTGAGCTGTATAATATTGTGTAAGCGGACCCAATAATACAACGTGTATGTAAAGTGAACGTTATGCACTTATTTTCCGCTTACAAAGCAGATGTTTGCTCATGTAGTATCTTCCCCAGTTGAAATGAGGATGCAAACCAGCATGAAGTGAATGTTTACCATGGGCAGACTTCCTTCTGCTCTTAGTGAATTAGATGTACACAGAACAGCAAGAGGTCAGTCCTTCCTTGCATAATTAAGGAAGCTCACAGAAAAAAAAAATGGAGAAAACATAGATATAACACTATGGAGCTAATTTAAACCTGAAAAGGCAAGCAAATAGGGAAATGAAGACACAAGTCCCTCCTTATAGCATATGAGAGAGCAGGGGGTCATCATATGAACTGCAAAATTCTTTTAGAGTGCTTTAGGTAGCTTAATTATAACAGAATTGCAGTATCTCCTCTAAGTGCTATTGCATTTGCGGACTTGTAGCAAAGAAATGTAAGAAGAAAGGCTAACAGTAAGTGCAATCCATTATCATTCTTCATGGGGAATGCTAACACCTTCCCTTGGTAAGCAAAATCCAAGGAAGACTTTCTTGATTAAGACTATCAAAAATGGATAAGAATAAAGTAGAAAAGCTTGTCCCCTATGTACTGAATGAAGCAAGGACTTGGATATGCTCTTGCAAGTAGTACCTGTAGTACCAAATTTCCTCATAATAATAATTATAATGAATAGAAATGTAATAAATGTCCAAATAGAGAAAATTGAGAAATACATATTATTTAGTACATTGCACAGACAGAATTTCAGTCTTTTGCAGTTTAGAACATAGCTCCAAATTCCATTCTCTTTCTTTCTGTTTATATACCTGAAAAACAAAAAAACAACAAAAAAAAAAAAAACAGTTACTAAATTATCATTTATGGTGATACCCATCAAATACAGTGAAACTGAGTTTTCATTTGGATTAATACTGATCACAAAGAAACAAAGAGAAAAGATATTGCGTGCATATACAAACTCCAGGCTGAAATACATTCTTATTAAATTCTGAAAAAGGAAAAAAAAAAGAATGTAGATGGATTTTTTTCTTCAAACCAACCAACCATGAGATGGGAAATTTTTCACAATGAAAAATTAGTTTATTTATTTCTTCTGAGAAAATATGGTTCAGACTAATGTCCTTAGAAATCAATAAGCAGGTTTAATTATAGTGTGTCAAAATATGGAACTATCCAGAAAAGACACTAAAAATAAAAATAAGTCTTACATATTTTTACAATTAACACTGCAACTTGGGATAGTCTACCCTTATCGTAAGATACTAGACAACTAAAAATTGTTTGACCAATTATGTGATTTGGTTTATTTAATTGCATCACTGATGGTGCTCAAAAACATTTGCTGTGCTGTCATTTTAGACATGCACCATCTATCAGTGAAAGGAATGTAATTTTTATGGAGGGCACATCAGCAACATTCTTAGATAATTAGAGATTTGGTATGAGTCTTCCTTTTGCGATTCTACCAGTAGTTTGGAAGAGCTGATGACAATCCATTGCTGTACTAATCAACCTGATTTAAATTATTGTCTAGAAGCAGAATTACCCCATTAGAAAACATGTTAAAAAGGAGCAATAACTTTCTTTTTCTTTTTAACAGATTTCGTAAAAAAAAAAAAAAAAAGTTTGACTGCATGTGTGTTTGAGAGTTCCTACACAAAAAAATCAAAGCCAAAAAATAGTCATGTTCCTTTATTCCAGCCAGAAGAGATTTTAAACAAGTGTCTGCTTAAATAAGTTGAGTGTTAGAAACTTATGCCCACTGCATTGCCCATGCAATTAAAATTGTGTCCTGTGTCTATTCCTCTTCCAGCCTTTATGTGCTTATATACTAATTTTCCACAAACCATGATTGATTTCTTCATTCAACTCACAGTGCTTTGGGGTTGAATAATTTGTCACTGAAGGTGGTAAGAGTATATTGATTAAAGCAGGTATTACAAGAAATTAAACAATGTTTAGAATAATTGTTTTGTGTTTTTTTTCTCCAGATTTCACACAGAGTTACTGTGCGTTATTGAGAAAGTAACTTGGGTGTCTGCTATTCTCTGCTTCTGCATGTTGTGAATGCTGAACCTGAGGCCCTGAAGTACATGTTCTTCATGCCCTGGTAAGAAAAATGCTATAAATTGTTATTTTTTTTTTTTTAATCAGTTTTCACATTATTAAAATTAGATAGCCCAAGTTAATGAATACTTTTGGTTTTCATCTCTTCATTGTTTACTATTTAGAAAAATGGTCAGAATAATAAATACCTTTCCTGGAAACTGTGAAAGTAAACTCTCTTATCTATAAAGTTTGAAAGCATACTTCAAGACCTTCCCATTTCTTGTGAATAATTCATGCATACTCTTAGACTCATTATCTGTGTATTTTTCTCCCTTGGGTTTATCTCCTTGGAGGTTTTGCCTCCTCAGACAAGCAGGCACCTCATCACAATCATCTGACAGCAATATCTTCCATGTAAAGTACCTACCTGAGTCATTGGCAAAACCATTTATTTTCTCTTCCTAATATGGTTATAATCCTAATGTGATGATCAGAGTACTCACCAAAAATGTATTTATATCTTCAGCCCTTGCCAGTAACTAGCACAATGGTGCAAAGAAGCCATATTTTGAGTTATCATCAAATGAAATTTTGATTTATGACTTTATAATGTTAGTGATTTTTCCTCTGAAAGAAGGTTAGAAACAGTAGTCACTAAAATGATTTGTGACTGATACCCTTGAATAGAGGCTTTCTACTTCAAAGAGTTCAGAGGCAGGCTTTTACAAACCTTCTGATATCTATCTGTCATTGATTTAGGCACCTAAAATCTTAAAAAGTTTTAATCCAAGATTAAAAATAAATCCTCTCAGAGAAAAAATAAATACTCACAGAGAACAGTGGAAATAGTTGTCTAAATTTCATAGAAGGCCTCCTAGAAGGCAACATGCAGCAGAAGAATATAGGGTTTCCACTTTCATTAAGAAATTGAGTCTTCTTCTCACCAGACCTGTCACATTTTACTGCTAGTATTTTCAGAATGTTTATGCCTATGCAATGATTTTGTGAAGCCTGACCGTTGAAAGTAATGAAACAGTATATTGATTTCTTATTCCTTTTTTATTAAGACCTTTTGTACTAAAATACTGAAAATACTTCACTCCTGTTAAATAGATAAATACCTATTATGACATGCCAGGAAAATTTGCAGAGTATTTGAAACTCTGAAGAAGCAGTCAACACTAATAGGACAAAATCACTAATTAATCTGTGATAAGAAACTGAAGCCAGAATTGTGCTTCTTCAGTAGTAATGTCTGTATACATTACTTAGCACATCTTCTTAGCACCGTTGGTGTCTCATGTCTTAAATGCATAAGAAAAGCGTTAAATAGATTTGCACTTTCATTACCATTGATCCACATATTTACAAGGATATGTGTTTATAAAATCTCATTAAAGGCAAATTAAAATAAAAAGAGTAATCTGTTTAAAGTGTGCTTAAAGTGTGGACTACTAAGACTAATATGGAGAAAAAAGAGTTCTAGATGCTATGATAAATCTACGATAAATCAGATGCAAAACCTGCACCAGGCATTATACTATAAATAGGATGTTGATAAAAGCAAAACTGTTTGGTGTTTTTTTTTCTCTTTTTTTTTTTTTTTTTTTTTTTTCTGGATGAAGTAAGATAGAAGTATGATTCTTACTCAACAGTTTCAGTGGAGCAGTGGAGTAATTCAGATGGTACATATACAGCTTCCTACATACTGATTTACTGCACATGCTAAGCATAAATAGAACTTTTATTTTCGTATTTTTTCTGGTACTGATCACACATAAATACAATGATAAATCAAATGGCTACTGGCCATTATTGGCATTATTAGTAGTAACTTGGATGATGGAATAGAGCATCTGCATCCCATGCTAGAAGGACAGAATCAGATTTCAAAGTGATCTTGGTCCATGGTACAGTAATCCATGGGATGATGTTCAACAAAGCATACAGTAGTCCATGGGAAGTCAGAGGAGAAAACCAAAGCACAAACAGGGAAGCAGCAGCATTGCATGAAAGAATCAGTGGGTTTAACAAGAAGCTGACACAGGGAAATCTTTCTTCTGCTCTGACCAAGTATAAACTCAGCAGGATTGCAGTAGCTACTTGAAGAAGATTAGAGAAGTTGAGAACAGTGTAGAGGGAGGCAGCCAAAAGGTAAGAGGTTTAGGAAATAAAGTATAGAAAAATCATTGAGTTCAGCAGTACTGTTTTGGTTATTAATTCATATTTTGTCTATACAACAGAAAAGAGAGGAATAGACTTCCACAAAAAATTAAAAAGTTGTTAGGAAATTGGTCAATGATGATATCTCCATCAGTATGTCCAGCAGAAGTAAAAGAACTTCACACACACAAAAAATTCACCATAAAGATTTTATTAGCTCTTATAGCACCTTCCTAATTCTTAAGATAATAATAAGTAATAGGGAATTTCTGTAATTTGCTGCAGATTTTTTAAAATAAACATATTAGCAAGGGTAATTTAGGAACGGTTATTCTGTCTCAAGATATTGATACAGAGTAAATAGTACCTTCTGAATGATAATTCTCTCCGGTCTTATGAGGAAAACTCATTATGTTTTATTTTCTCTTCTCCTTGAAAGCACTATTACTTAACAGCAGCAAACTAGAAAAAAAAGAAACCCGTGTACAAGCTATATTATTGAATTTGCATTTATACAGATAACTAAATTTAAGAGGGGCAAGTGCTAACTCATTTCCTTTAACCATGTTATAGTATTAATGGAATTTATATTTTTGAGCTATGTGGTAATAATCTCATCTGCTTTGGAATGAGTTAGGTAACTCATATTATTCATATTCATTAGTTTGCAAATATTTCAGCAATGTTTTCAGCAATCACTAGCAGAATAATACTTTCCAGTATTTTTGTTCTCCAAATGTCTACATGATTTGATCTTGTTAGTCTTATAATGTTTCTGGACTTAGTGTTTTTTTAGAGGTGGTTTAAAATGGCTAGCAAATGATTATGAGATTGATGCATGTGATAGATAAGAAGAGCCTGGGAGAGCCTGGGCAAGAGAAGGCTCGGCGGGGATAAGATGGGTGGATCTTATCAATGCTTACACTTATCTGACAGGACAATGTAAAGAAGATGGAGTCAGGCTCTTCTCAGTGGTACCCAGTGACAGGATGAGACATAATGGGCAGAAATTTAAATACGGGAAATTGCATCTGAATGTAAGAAAACACTTTTTTCACTGTGAGGGTGGTCAAGCATTGAGTAGGTTGCCCATAGAAGATGTGGTGTCTCCAGCTCTGGAGATATTTAAAAGCTGACCGGATATGGACGTGAGCAATATGCTGTCATTAGCCTTACTCTGAGCAGGGAGGATGGACCAAATGTCCTCTAGAGGTCCCTTCCCACTTCAGTCAGTCCATGTTTCTAGGTGGCTTGCACTCAGGCAACTGAAGAAATCAAGAAAGGATAGATAGAGATTAATTTTTAAAAAAAATCAACAGCAAATTACATCTGCAATGTTATATAATCCACTGTTAGTAACAATAACATTCGTCTTCTATTAAATCTGTGAATATTGATATAATGACATGGACTTCCTATTTTTACGGACCAGTTTTTGGAGGAATATCTTGCCATTTCCTTTTTTTTTTTTTTGGGGGGGGGGTAGAGTTAAACTGAATTATTTAAATATATGTATCAATATTCATTAAATTCTCATCTACATTTATTAGCTTTTAAAAAGCAATGTTCTTGTGTTTTTGAAGGATTGAAGTTATTCAGACAAAGCTCCTGCCCACTAAATACATTTTCTGAATGCAGCCAGCTAATGTGAGGAAAAATTTACTGCAGAAGCTGCATCTCTCTTACTGTCATTGTGTTTTACCTTCTCATTGTGTTTTACCTTCTGAAGCCATGGAGTTCCTGTTGCTGTAAACTTATGAATAGCCCGTGTAGCCTCTGAGATCCTAAGTAGAAATAAAAGCATTTGAGAAAAGTCAGGCTCTTCTGTCCTGGAAGTAAATACCTATAAAGCTAGTCTTCTTCAATAAATATACATATTTCATACTTTTGATTCATGCATCCATTCCACTGCAAGATCAGGAGGAGTTAGCATTAGTGTCCAAAAATAAACTTCGTGTTAATAACAAAATATTGCAAGTAGGGTTTTTTTCTGCAACAAATAATCTTGACAGTAGTGATTAAGGTTTTCTAATGCACAAAGTATACTTGGAATTTCAACATGATCATGTATTTTTTAAATTCCAATTTAAGAAAATTAAATGAAAGACTCACTGAAAAGTTTGGAAAAATTTGGGAAAAAGATTGTCTGAAGTTTTAATTAAATTTCAGTTCAGCATTTGGACTTTATCAGCAGACCGTAGAAATACCTTATCTCAAAAGCACAGATCTGAGTTGCACAAACTCACCCAGAAGTGGACACTCAGTTTCAGTTAATTTTTCAGTAAGATGAGAAAATATGTCACATTGAAAGTAACTGAGTTAAACACATACAAGGCCAGATGTATGACTTCATCCTCTAAAAAAAAGCATTTAGTAGGCTACAACTCAGACATCTTTCATGTTTTCATGTTTTCATGTTTGTTTTTTTTTTAAACTGAAACACAGTGCCAGAAAGGGCCCAGAGAAGATTTGGCCTATAGGGTCTGCAGTCTAGATGCAAAAAGTCTACTCCAACAGCAGTAATGACAAGCAAGGAACATGGATGTTTTTTTCATGTGCTGTCCATAAAAGCATAGGCATTACCATTAGAAAATAACTTTCAGAAAAGAAATCACAATCTTCTACTGTATTGTCATGTACAATCTGAGCAAATCTAACATTAAGCTCAGCTTTTATATATTGGTGCCTCTAATTCATTTCATCCAAGCTATGCTGCTTTGCCAAAAAAAAAAAAAAAAAAAAAAAACAGGTCTATACCATTTAACGGTTTTACGTTATGTTACATACTCTAAGAGGTAAAGATGAAATTGCAATAAAAAATGCCTCACAGCAAAGGACATTTGAGAGTTAGATTTTCTATATTAACATTCATTGCATGCTTTTCTCAATAGAATATCTCATTAGCATTGCAGCTATATATTGATGCTCTAGAGCAACATGTCCAAGGGCTTTCTAGTCAGATTTCAGTGATACACACGAGCAGTCAGATTATAATGTGAAATACTTCATATTGTCTTCATATTCACAACTAAAAATCCTCATTTTCCTCATCTTAAAGTGAACAATTGCCTGTATAAGAGGGAAAAGGGAGATTAAATTTCTGGAATGTAGTTTACATTTAGTTCTCTTACTGAACACCCAAGAGTTAATGCCCATAATTTGAACTCTGTAAGATTCAATCAGACATATATAGACAAAACAAAATGTTTTCAAAGAGAGCAGGAGCTCTCCTCAATACTATCAACATAAATGAAGACTAATTAGACTGGATTATAATTGACACTAAATTGATTTAAGAGAGGAAAAACAGCAGAATCAGAATGCTTAACAATCAGTTAATTATATATCTAATTCACTTCTATTTATTATGTTTCTCTTCTGTAGTTTCACCCAAATTTAAGCATTTGGTTTCTTTTGGACAGCAGTACATTGAGAGTGGGACACAAAGAGGAAACTGTGCTATTATCAGCTTGTTCTATCCCAAGAGACCACTTGGCAGTACACTGTTTGTTGTAACAGTTAATAATTTCATCTGCTACCACTTGCACCTCATTGCAATCCAGAATTCCCTCCTGTAGACTGATATCTGAGAAGGAATTTTTTTTGCATTGTTTTTTCATTAGAGAACAACAAAAAATCACTGGAATAGCAGAAGGAAAATGACATGTGATAAGGTTGTAAATATTGTTATGATAATGTTTTCTGTATCCTTAATATTTATTCTTTCAGAAGTCATGAGTCCTGCCATTTTATGAAGAAGAATTGATCCAGCATGTTAAAATAAATGAAATTTAATTAAACTTCACTTTTCCTGAAAAGTTTTTTTTTTTTAACCTAGTGCAAGAATACAGAGCTTTACAAGGCAGGGAAAACAAACTTTGACTCTTTACATTTGCTTTTTCTTAATCTGCAAGATGTCCCTGAGATCTGTAAGTTCATTAGTTCTTTTACTGTGACTTTAATTGTTAGTTCTTCTGCCTCATAACACTCTTATAACTCAGAAAAAAAGTCACTATAGCAGAAATAATTCTTTTCTGGATATCTTCTTGGTATTTCATAAAAAGTTAAAGGTCAGCAAAGTCTCAGGAAATTATGAATCACAAACATCATTTGCTATTGTCATATTTAAAAACTCATCTACTCAAAGTACAGAAACAATGCCTTATATGAATACATACTTACATGCATGAATAGCAATTCGCAATACTGTCATAAGCAGTTTAAAAAAATAAATAAATATTGAAAAAGGTTCCTCTAAAATATATTACACATATTTTGAAAGATCAAATTTATATATACTAGTCTGCCTCAAAAAAAAAAAAAGAAAAAAAAAGAATTTATTATTTTTCAGAAACCTCCTCATTGAAAATCCCTCTGCAGATGCACTATATCCTGTTATGTCAAGAATTCATGATATGACTCATCTCAGTCTTCACATAAATTTTATTGACATTTTCTGTTAAACAGAACATGGGCCTTTTATCCCATGCTTTGTTTCAATATCCAAATTTTAATCATATGAGAAAAAATTTTCAGTTTCAATCTTGGAAGCCATCTATTTTCTTCCTCTTGCAATATTATTTATGAATTTTTGAATCCTTTTCTCTTTGATATATTTTCTTGAATATACACTTTAATGTTTAATGAAAACATAAATTACTAGATCAATACTGAATGCCATCTAAAGATAAACATCTGACTAAATATTAATTATTTAAGCACTTTTTTGTGCAATAAATATCTGCAGAAGTATTTTTGTTTATTACTAGAATTAAATTAATAAGTGTAGTGAAAATATGATTGTACTTTCACATCTAATTATAACATGGCACATAAAAACTTCAGCATTAGTAGTATACAATTTATATATGACACGGTCTAGGGCTTCTTTATTATAAATCAGGGAACAGAATCAAATATTTAGTTATGTTTGTGATTCTTTGAAGACAGTTGAATAAAGTAAAGAAAACGCTGATAATCATATCATTTGTGGATATTTTTTGAAGAAGTCACAAAAGGGTTATACTTTATCCAGTAAAATATAAAGAAATCTTTGAATGTAGGAGAAATTGGTGAAAACTGGCATTCACACTTCGAAATGGACAGGGAAATTAAAACTGACTAGCCAACTAACTAACTAACTAACTAGCCAAGGATATTATGCATTTTTAAACTACAATATTTGCATATACCCAAATATACTAAAAATCTGACGTGATTCCTTACTTTTAGGAAGAATAAAATGCATCAAAGAATGCCAAATGCTCTAAAGTCCTGTGGTGAGAATATCTGTGAGCATGAACAATGGGTGGTATGCTATAATGACAGAGCAAACAATAGGAAGAAGTCAAAGGATCCTTTATGTGCAATGCTGATGGAAAGAAATACAAGGAAAAAACAGGCACCAAATCTGGTGCCTCAAGAACAGAGGATCGGGAAGATCATGGAGAGATATGTATCCAGGAAACTGAGTGTACCTACATTAAAGTAACCAGAACTATCATAGTGCAGATAAGTTTTAAGATAGTACTCTGAGATATAAATCAGCTCTTTCCACTTTGAGAAACATCTTTTTTGTGTGTGTTTTGTTTTTGCTGTGCAGTTGAAAACTACAGATTCTCACAAAGAAGTATGATATTATACACATCTGTAAGTCATAGCTAGTACTATATCTTGTAGGCATTTTTTTAATATTTATCTAGTGTTATATCACCACAAAACAAATCTCCATTTTTGTGGGTCAAAGTACCCCCCCCCCCAAAAAAAGTACCCCCCAAAAAAAAACAGATGACCAAAGTCATCTGTTTTCATCAATAACATATCTTTTCAAATTATAGTTCATGTGCTGCTGCATTGCCATGACCATGATATAAGGGAGTGGACATGTTCAAAAGGCTTACAGGAGTCTGGATACAAAGATGCCAGTTATTCCGGCTAGTTTCAGATCTCAGATCTCATTTTAGGATGTGTGGGCAGGAGAGGTCCAAACTCAACCCCCCAACTTGTATCCATTTTCTGATAAAGTTCATTGTTCTATGTCAGTCTCATAGATGCAGAAGGGGAATGCAGGAGACCTATATGGCAATTATCACAGCCACAATGCTGTGACCTATGAATAAACCCCTATAGCAGAGGAAGGCTTAGAGGAAATGGGCAAAGGGGAGGCATCCATGAAGTTCAGCAGTAATTTAGGCTGTGACTCAGTAACCACAGCCCTGACACAGAAAAGGGATGGGAGGGTGGCCTTTGCTGTGCCTATCAACTGACTACACCTTAGTTGAGTGTATCAACTGGTGCAAAGGCTTCTTCCTGAATTCATCAGAAGACTGTGAATGCCTTCCTGAATTAGCCAGAGCAGCGCAGGAGAGAAGTATATAACGGCCCAGCCCAACATTGCAGATAAAACCTGAACAACTGAACAGAAACATTTCAAAGAGAGAAATGTCATACTGAAATGAGTTATCTAATTTCATCTTGAGAAATGAGAAACAACTAAAAATGTACCATGACTTCTTGGCCACAGTAGATGTGAGGAGAGCTAGAGATGCCAGCGCCATGAAGCACAAGGCAGCAGCAGGGGCTGGAGAAGCAGGAAGCGTTCCTGTGGTGAATCCTGAACAGACGGGCTGGCGATTCCAGCTCCCTCGAGGAGCCTGCTGTTTCACTGTCGCTCTTCACAGGAAGAGGGTGAGTTGGCTGGAGAGGCCTGTGACCAGCTCACGATAGACGGAATTCCAGTCAGTACAACCCATATGCAAAGCACTATTTTCCAAAATTATTTGTTGACGTTGGAAAGATTACAAAACAGGTACCGTCTGCATGTGCATAGTGTAAGTAATGCTGAATGTTGCATTACAGAACTGGCGATCTTAGAGTAATGTGGATGAAAACAGTTCATATTTGTGGATGAAAACAGTTCATATTAGTGGCTGGATCAGTACCTTTAGTACACAGGCACCATAAGATAGACCCAAGCCTTAAAACTTTCAATTGTGTTTTAAATGAGCTGGTTTTACTTTACATTTATCTCTGAAGACAAAAACCGCAAGTCGCTAAAGAGGCTTTAGGAAAATAAAAACAAGCTATACAATAATTTGAGGCCATATTGGAGTTAAGAAAAAAATGAAATGTAACTGCCCTGAAGTCTGTAGAATAATGAGCTTTTCAGATATCATCTGATATATAAAAATATAATGTCTCTTTTACAATGCATTTTCAATACCTCAGCCTACTGTAGAGTTTAAAAAAAAAAAGTAAAAATAAGTATGCCAAAGCTGGAGATAATTGCTCCAATAAATACAAATTAAATCATTATTCTGGTGGCAATAAATTTTAAAGGGACATGGATATGTTTAAAAATTAAACCAAAACTTAATTATGGCTCTGTTTCATTCAGTAAGAACAAATAGTTTCAAAGGACACTTTTTTTCCCCCAAACCTGACGCAATGAAAACATGTACACACATACCTCCTATTATTCTATAACTAAGGAGAAGTAATAGAGTGATAGACCCAGGAGCAGAGAAGAGCTGATAGCACGGACGTGTAATATGCAAATTATGAGGATGACTAGAATTTAGATGATTTATGAAAAACAGCATTCAGATTTTTTTTATTATTTGTTTATTTTTTAAGAGAGATAGTGCAGCAGTATCTTGCAAGCTACCAACACAGACATAGAAGTAATTTGTAACAAAGAAAGTAAATTCCTATAAATGAAAAAGTGATGCTTGTAGTCTCTGGCCTAGATAAGATATGGCATGATAACAGTTGTAGCATTTTTTAAAGTGAGAAATGGAGATGCTCCCATAATACATTCTAGGTGACAAGAAGCACGCTAGACTATATCATTAATACAGCCTCAGAAAAGATATCTTGTATTAGAAAGTAAATTCGATTTCTCTGTAGACTTGCAGTTACTCTTTGGGGAAGATCTGGAGATCACAAATATCTCCTCGGTCTTCCTCACCATATCATGTAACTGAGAATACAGTAGCAAAATTAAAAGCAAAATTATAATGCATCAAATAAAAACTAGTTGTGAAATGTGATGGTTATGTTGTCAGCTAGACAGGAAAACAACTTTGTAATACATTTACCATAGGAAAACCACAAAAAAAACAAAGGGGAGGGAGTGGATTTCTAGTTTGTGAAATCTATTTTGGTAGTTTTTTGTCTAGTTTCTGGTGGAAGAAATACTGGCAAAAAAACATGAAAGAGGAAGAAGACTATAGCATCCATACGGTTTTGGAAAGACTGGTAGCAGTGAGGAGGTGAGAAGTCTGAACATGTCCAGGAAGTGTCACAGATGGGGCAGGAAGCAGAAGGTGAAGCTACAAGGACATGATGCTGCTTACTGAATTCAAAAAGGGATTTGACATTAAGTAGGGCTTCCAAGATTATGTCAGAGAGTTTTAGATCCAGACAGTGTTCATACCGTAGTATTCTTCAGCATTTTAACCAAAATTATTACTTCAAGATACCAAGTTAGAAATGGACCTATGTGCTTTAATGAACTTTTATGAAAACCTGCATTGTTCTCGAAAGAGGAAGAAGAAAGTGAAACTCTTAAAACTGATGTCCTGACCATGCAGAGATTTGTGACTCTAGTTGATGTTATTCACTTGAAAACCATCAGTAAGTCTAGCCACAGGTAAATATTGTCAAGGTTAGTGCTTGGAGTAAGACAGGGTGGCTTCATATAGCTGTTGCATAAAGAAAAGTCACCATGACTAATTTTAAGCGTTCCTAGAAGAGAGCCAGTCCTTTCTTCAGGCCCACATTGCCAAAAATTCAACACCCTCAAAACAGCTCTACTACATATAAAAAAAAAAAAAAAAAAAGTCACCATCTGATAGGAATATCATGTAGTTTATTCCACTGTAGAATTAGGCCTCAGACCTAGGAACTGCAAGAAACACAGCAAAACTACAAGCTGATATTCTGTAATGTCAGATTTTTGTAGTAAATCTATTTTTATTGCGAAGAAAATATGATTTTGGTGTGAAGAGGCTATAGGTGAACCTTTTCTACCCTTCCCCTGTAAAAATCAATTACAGAGGAACTGGTACAATTTTTTAATAGTATATTCCTCTGTTGCTAAGAGACAAGTGTCATCGCCATGTCATTTAATTAATGATGCTATTATTTTGGCATGTGTTATCAATTCTAATGCCTTATATTTAGAATAATAAATTCAATAGAGATTTAAACCTTGAGATATCTGCTGGTCATAATTGGGACTCACAAGTTCAACATTTTAGAGAAGTTACAAATAACCTCATATCCATTAAGCAAATGCATCTACTGCAAGCCCGGCTCAGGAATGACCCAGGCAGCATACTTCGAATATAAGTATTCAAGTCTGACACTGATGTCCTGGTATTTCCATAGTATTGTAAGAAATGATGCAACTAGATCATTTAAGATTTCTAGTATGTACTGCGAGGTCTAGGCTTAAGGGGATAATCTCTCCTAATTATTTGTACACATCACCCAATTTTAGTATGATGCTGGTAGACCAGAAAAGGAAGGAAAAGGACCTGTTGACCAGACCAGAAAATGACAGAAACGGTGAGCTGGCTGTGTTGTCATAGGAACTGCGAGCTGCAGCAAGCTCAGACTCCTTGATTCCAAATGGCAGGAATAGAAATCCATATTTTAAAGCAACTCCTAAAGTAATTTCAAAAATGTGTAAGAAAAATAATTTAACATTCAACATTCAGTCCTTGCCTAGGAATTGTCAAAACTTGGATGGTCAGACCTCTTACATTGGTATATTTTAGAGCCTTTTTTATGTATATAACCAATATCCTCTTTTTCATACCTGCTATTCTTATTTAATCATTCAATATTATTTTTACCATGCTTTTATATGCAGCTCTATACTAACTAAACAGAGTATATGAATATATAAACCCTGAAGTGAACATTAAATTGTTAGTTTCTTTACACATATTTCTGTCATATTCTAACCAGTTGGAGCCAACTTTTTTACAAGCATTAATACATTTCTCTTTACAGCACATCAGTGACATTGGCTACCCAAATCAGAACCAGAGACAAAACCAAATTGAGAAGACAGTAATTTAAAATATCCAGGAATTCAGAGATAAAAAAAAAAAAAAGGGAATAAATAAAAAAGGAAATAAAAATCAGTAAAATCAGACTGGCCTGGCTGAGTGCTTTGTTAAGACAGAACTCCTGATGCATGTAAGGACCACAGAACTTCATCCTTATACTTTGCAGATCTGAACTGTCCCCAGAGCACAAAAAAAAAAAAAAAAAAAAAAAAAAAAAAAAAAAAAAAAAGATCTGATCTGAACAGATCTAAGCAGAGTTACCAATGAACCACACATTCCCCCCTCCTCTTCTCAACAGATTCCTGTATGTTGAAAGCAATCAGGGAATTACCCAGAGTGCTGCGTTTGCAGAGGCTTTCCAAATCAGACTGATAAGGAGAAGTCATGTAACAACACTGTGATTCAGAAACATGACACACTTCACACTGCATAAACGATTACCAATATGTGTAGGTAATCTACTCTCTGTCATGGTTCATTTAACTAGTGAAAGGTTTTGGCAGCTAGTCATGGATTTTCAACACAAAACCAAATGACAGAAGATATAATATGAAATAATGGGATTTTTTCAGTACACAGCTGATCAGACACACAGTGAATTTAATATGCAGAGGTTTCTTTTGATTACAGTCTTGTCTTATTGAAAGGCAGTGGGGTTTTTTTTATATATATAGATGTCACCACTACTGATTCTTTTATTGACAACAACTCTGCTGAGAAACACCACAGGTATTTCTAAAATAATTTTCAAAGTAGCAAATGCCAGCAACTCTGTGGTGTTGATAACATGCTGTTACAAAAGCAGAACAAATATGATTTGTTTAACAGATGAAAAACTCACAGTGATAAGCAACTCTTAAAAATAAGAACCACAAAAAATGCTACTTAAAGCATGAAAGATTTAAAGAAAGATAGCGCCAATAAAATTTGGCCCTCATGGTGCTTAAATCCATTAAAGGAAAAAGTTTCAATCACTGGCAAAACAGAAGTTTAGTAATCAGAATCCCCTGTTTGCTCCTGACTTTCTAATCTCACCCTTCACCTGTGAAAGGGAACTCAAGAAAAGGGAAAGCTCTGCAGGATTCCTTAGCAAATTTCCTTTGCAGTTATATTATTATGAGAAAGCAGTACTTGTCCTCCACAGGGAGGATGAACTAAGGCTTTTTCCTGAATATCTGGAGCAGATGAACTCCTCTCCCGCTAGCACCCAGCCCACCCTTTAGGGTAGACTTTACCACAGTTATCAGCCTTGAAAGGAGGAGGTGTTATTAACAAAATTTAAACAAAATCTAAAATAAACAAAAGTAAAGGACATTCTCAACACAATCAATGGAAAGAAGTGGCCAGTCTAGACAGTAATCAGGGTAGAATCTTAATCTGGCTACTGTGTCTCTCCCTATGGATAACATTTTATCTTCCAGCAGTACATATTTACACTGAAAATTGTTTTGATCTTTGCCATTAGCCAGTGCTTATTTGTATCTATTTTCAATCAGCAAGAGTCAGCAAATCTTAAAAGGTTGTAATGGAAGAAATGTGCTGGGTTTTGGAGAGGTAGAGTATGGTTTTATATTTTGGTCTCATCCCAGAAACTGAAGGGACATACTTATAGCTAAAAAATTGCTAGTACAGTTTAATAAATACGCTCCATCTTGTAGAACTACTATTATTCTTTAAAAAGATCAGTATTGCACTTCCTTGTTTTAGGTGTCATTCTGCGTTGCTGAGTGTTGTTGCTATTAATCAGTCGTATGGGAAATATAAGATACTGAACATGGCACTGTAACTAATATTTAACAGTTAGCCTAGGTGCTTGACTTCTGCATTCTCGAAACTGAGAGTTTAGATCAACTCTAAAAACAATATAAGGGTCCTAAATTTATGTCTTGTTTAAATGGCTGGACCTGAGCAAATGAGGTGAATCAAAGCCCCAAATCCAAAAAAGTCAATTCAAAAGTCGAATCTAAGGAACATAGCACTTAATCACATTACTCTCTAAATACAATCCTTCCTATATTTTATATATCTTATACATCTAGGAGTATATATAAGAGGTAAGATTCTGTTACAGACCTTAGGGAAAATAAATACTAATTCAGTTACAAAATGCAAATAAAGCTATATGTTTCTTACAAAATTGTAAGAATTGTCTTTCCCTGTAGAATTTGCAAAATCCCAGTATCCTAATAAAAGTTATTCAGAATGCATGGGCACATATTCATTTCAGTATATTTTAACTACTCAGCTTGAATACTTCCAAGCAAAACAGAATTCAGTCAGCTTCATTGGAAATGGTGTTGGTTGCATATAGATTAATGTAAGAATTAACCTTATATTAACCTGTCATATTATTTTAAATCATCTTTTTGAATAGTTGGAACATTTCTGCATGAGGGACAATATAGCAATGTAAAGGGCAGAAACACAATGATATCTAGTCTTTGTGAGACATTTAAATCAATTTAAAATAGTGCCAGGGAGTGGAGGTGCCCTACACTGTCCCAGAATATTTAAACAAATAAATAAATAGAATCACATCTCCTTATTTTTGAAAGCACCTTCTCTCTTTTTTTTTTTGGTATGAAAGATACAGATAGCAAGGTCCAATATTGCAGACACTTGTAACTAACCTTACTGATGACATTGTTCCACTAATATCTTGAGGAATATTCAAGTGGGTAAATTAATTCACTAAGCAATTTCACTAGTAAGCATTCCTTCTACTACATACTTCAGAATAATATTAATGTAAGAAAAAGTTTTTATTTTCACGCTTCAGCTGAGCACATTTTTAAGCAGATATTAGAAGTAAATTTTCTGAGGAAAAGTCAAAATGATTATATAAAAAGGCAGAACTGTTTAAACGCAAATGTGCCCTGAAGTTGTGGTTAACAGTTACTTCAATTATACTACCTTTATTTCAAATAGACCATGATGTGCCTTGTCTGCTACTGAGGAAATGATCCTTGCCAATATCTCTGAAACTCAAAATAATACTCATATCTTGCAGATATTTGTTAGTTCAAGTGTTGTACATGCACTCAAAATAATGTGTATTAGCTACAACATGCGAATGTTTTATTACTTCCTTTCTTAGTATTGCATTTATAAAATTATTATAATACTTTTTTATTATTAATAAGTTATTCCAACACCCAAATAGAATTAATTTACTTCTAAACTGCTGGGTATAATGAATTGGTGCTGCATTGTATTGAGAAGCATAGTTCTTTTATGGCCTGTGCTTTTTTTCATTAAAGCATACCATGTAGCAATATCTCAAATGGAATCCAGGTTAAATATATACTATCTAAATCTGCAGAGTTTGATTACTGAAGTTAATAATTTTCCAAATAAAATCTTTGCTAATTCTTTTTTTTTTTTTTTAAGATTTTTTTTTTTCAGTTTCCTAAAAATTTCTTTGCAAGGAATATATGAACTAAGCCTTATACTCAGCCTTCTTAGCCCAGAATCAACTAGAAGGTTTAATATCAACTGTATATTTACAGAAATAACAGATACAAACCAATTTAGGAAAAAAAAAGTATATATGAAGTATTCTGCTTACACAGAGTATAATTAATGGAATATGGCTACTCCTGTGATTTAAGATATTCAAGAAAAATTGCTTACAAAATCAAGAGCATAGATTTGAAAATCACAGACCAATCTGTGACCTCAGATGAGACCACATCAGTGTCAGTTTCTTACCTCCAGACTGACCACAGTCAATCTTACAGTGGTATACATTCATTCTCGGGAAAATCATATTCACCTCTTATGTATTTCAATTGACACATTCAGTCAAATCTTTACATTAATAATCACACCAGGTGTTCTGTTAATAAGGTAACATTTTGGGGGTGCAGGAGGGAGGATACTTTGTGCCATATTTCCCTAGAAATACCATTCTTTCACAGATACCAAAAAACCCTATTAAGCAGCCATTAGTTAGTCCCAAGAAAACTGTTTCTTTATGGTCTTAGCTTGTTCCTTTCTTCATGTCTTATTTCATTTGCAATTAGATTAAACATAGTTTCAAGTGAAAATCTCTCTTCTTTTTCCCAAAATGAACCACGCAGTACGTGGTTTCTGTGATGAACCAGCTCTGAATGTCTTCTCACATCTCTATGTTCTCAAGATAGAATAAAGAAAGAAAAAAAAAATCCTTCTTTCTGTGAGTTGCTGAGAAGAAAAAATTAAATCTAACTCCAGCATGATGAACTAGATAATTTGAAATTTATGATTTCTTTGGAGTGTTATCCACACGCTTCCTGTTAATTATGTAGAGGAAAATGAAAACAAAGGGAAGTGACACAGGCATCCAGATTAGTTCTGCAGTAGTTTGCAAGACAATTCTTGATTTGTTTTTATTAAGCAATAATTGTAAGATTTTGAAACAACTTCTAAAATACTGCAGATTAAACAAGATCATAGTTTTGTTTATTTATTTATTTATTTATTTATTTTCCCCAGATATGGATACAGTCTCTGATTTAGCATAGACTCTAGTAACTAGCAAGACTATTTGAAAGACAGTGTGTTGACATGAAAATGAATCTTTAGAAAACTGGACACAAAGATAGTGTTGAGTGACAGAAGCTGATGAAGAGATTATAACTATATTGCCTTTGGTCCTATATTCCTTGTAATCCATACTGTGCCTCATTCTTTTGTTATTGAATATTGTTTCTATTATTCCTAGAAAAGTGCTGGCACAGCTGTCTTCTGATTTTCACTGAATTAAAATGATGATTTTATTAGTATTAAAGAATTAAGATACATTTCTATCATACGTTAGACTGAGTTAACCGGATTTGGAATACGCTTAATGGACTCTACTTCTTAATGACATTGTAATGTGATTTCGCAGTTGTTCCAGAATGTTGATCAAGAGGGGGCTCTGTTTCTAGCCTTAACAATACTACTTTTTCTTAATAAATCAATAATTATTTTATTTTATTTTATTTTATTTTATTTTATTTTATTTTATTTTATTTTATTTTATTTTATTTACTATCCTAATGAAATAAATTAAAAACAAAGAAATATCAGCAAGTTAATAAATCTTCTTTGTACTTTTAGAATAGCTTTTTGCAAAGTTCATAATAAATGGTTGAAGTAGTTTATTTAGTAGTATAGAAAAATCAAGAAAGGTAATTTTGAAATCATATATTGTGCAGATATGGACCTGAGGACTCTCTAGCAAAGTAGCCTTGCTTTAAGCAGAAGTTTGAAGATGTTTTTCAGACTCCCTTTTCAGACTAAATTTTCCAATGATACTATGATTATAAATAGTACAAAACATAACAAGAAACCTTTGCATTACACAAATTTTAAATAACTGAAGCCATTCCAAACTCATATTTGGATGTCATTTACATTCCATAGGTGTAGAAGTGCTATTTTATATACATTTAAGTGTACATCAAAGTTTCTAAAACAAATAATGGATATCTTCACCATCCCAGGCTCTCAGACTTTAAGCTGTTCAACTGTGTCTATAAGGAATTTCTGTGAGCATTTTTCTGAGAGGAAAAAGAAAAGGACCCCTACAAAAATTAGTTAAATTATTTCAGTCTAACTGAGATTTTCATTGTCCTTATTCCCCATACCAAAAGAAAAGTTTAAGATAAATATATTGCTGTAAATATTTGGTTGAAATGAGATCCTAATGAAAAAGTTGTATGCTTCTGAATTTATTCCAGAATCTTTAAGGTCTCCATTTATGTCACAATTCCACACATAAATAAACACTACCTGTCAGTGATCTCGCAGATGTAAATAAGTTTAATTGTTAGAAGAAGCACATGCTCGATTTTATTTGTAATAATATTATATTCTTCTGCCTTACCAAAAAGACACATGAAGTGACTATCCCAAACCACTAGTCTTATCATGCTCAGCACTCCAAGCTGATGACAATTTCAAAAAGACTGGCAATATCTTATTCTTTGTACACAAGAGATCAAGGGTTTCATCTCTTTTAGATTTGCTACGTTTTAAATGATATTTACACTCCAAGTTCCAAATTTACTTGAAATAAATATTAACCACTTCTGTTTTTATTGATTAGTATCAATAATAGAGGAGCATCATCTTCTGTGAGATTATCCCCATAGTCTAGAAACCTAAACTGAGATGGGCAGGATCTCTTTCTAGAAGACTTCAAATGTATTCATCTCCATTAGCAGCTGAAGAAATTTAGGCTCTAAGTGTAATACAAAATTCAATGGATCCCTAAAATTTATAATGACTTTTCACAACCTGAGTTAGATATTTTGAATATCCATTATAAATCCGTCTGCCTGTTCCATTCCCTATGCAGATGATGTAGAGAGATTAGCTCTCTAACTGCAGTTTCTCAACATTTGGCAATGGATTTATCCCTTATCTTATGATTACTTTCAGTGTGCCAATATGAATGGTCTCAAATTAGCAATGAATGATCAGTGCCACCTCATAGGTCATCGGCAGTATGGCTGGACTTGGTAGGACCTGTCTGATTCTAAAAATGCGCACCTTCAAACACCAGACAGGAAAAATTCAGCTGTACATGCTCAGCATAGTATTTAACTACTGCAAATAAACATGTATTTCTGAATACAGCAAGCAAAACTTAACTGAGGACAGAAACTTCATGAGATTCAAAATTAAAGGATTTAGTGTATTTTGCAAGATCTTCCTGCTGAACCACACATTCTGCTATGGTGCCCTTCACATTTCAATCAAAAGTACTAAAAGCTTCTCTTCCAAATATATTTTTAAAGCAGTGAATAAAAATCAAACAGGTGGCAAAATCCTTTTTGCCGTATCAGCACAGACGAATAACCCATCACAATGTTTGGTAGTTAATGATCACCAGATGTCCAGCCAAAGAAAAAAAGACAAAAAAAAAAAAAAAAAAAAAAAATCTTACCTGCCTTGTTCCAATGCAGTTCTGTCTGTAAACCACTTGTGTGCTGCTGTAACTAGCAATAACAGCATTCCTCTAAAAAAATGAAACCAATAAAATAGAAATCTTCATTTTTAACAGGATCATAACACTTGTTTAACCTCACAACTGTTTAAATGATTACATGTAAAACTGAGGAACTTCCAAAGCTCTAAGTAATAAGCATATGTATATGTTGAAGGGACTCAGTAGGAGTAAATTAGTTGAAATCAGTCTGATTAGTGATGAGCCACTGATAGGGAGAGAAGAATTAAATGATGGACTTGTATCTACTATCTGACCACACAGCTAGAACCAATATGTAGGGGAAAAAATGATTTATTAAATACACATTAGACACAAATATTCCAGAAAAAAAAAAAATGTTGACATTCATATAGACCTCCCAGGTGCCATAACATTCAAATAAGTATATGGGAGACACTGAAATGTTGTGAAACACTACCTTAATCAGATATTTTTGTTGATTTGTTTTGATTTTCCTACATAGCCAGATATTAAAAAGAAAAAAAAATTAAAGTTCATGCTTAAAATATTCATTTTTTTCTAAATGTATAGTCATCTAGTTACCAAGAAACAAAAATGTTCTTTGAAAGTGAATATCCCAAGATATAGCCAATTTTATCTCTTGATTTCCAAACTTAAATAATTAGAACATAATAATCAGCAGGGATTTCATGATAAACTGAGGATACTGTTTTTTCTTTATTGTCTTCTCATTATATTTTGCTCTTATAAAACTCTGAAACCCTCTGGAGAAATATCATAACCCTATGCCTTACCCTTCTTTTCAAGTAACAGTAAAATCTGCACTTAAATATAATGTATCTATAGGCAGCACTTGAACAGCAGCCTCTGAGGATCTCTTGTACTTAAAACAATTACGAGTGATTGTAACCGCTGATCTGAAGCTGAACACACTCAGCTATGTAGTCTGTGTGTGTTCTGTCTGAAAAGACAGAAATGGAAAAAAGTAGCACTGAAGATGTGAAATTAATTTGGCTTTCTATAGCAGTTAGTAAAACAGAGTTAGGCTTTTCCTAGGAAAACACTATGAAGTGAATTTCATTGTACACTTTCTCCGAATTCTGAGTTGCTTAGAGCATCTTTATCAACATATTTTTCATATTGCTTATTTTTTTCATCATCTGGACATACCAAAGAATACAGAATGAAGAAGAAGTAACAAATTCTTAAAAGTCACAGTCCCTGGATGAGCAACAAATTAAAAACTATATTCTTTGCTTATTCTTTGCTGTTTCTTTAGGAAAACCAAACTTGATAAAAACTTTTATTTTTTTTTTAGTTGCTCCAAGAGTTTCACTTAATGACTCTGTGACCTTTACGTTAGTGGAATCACTTCAGTGATCTAATATTTTAAATAAAATTCACTCTATTAAAGACTGTGAGATTCTGAAAGATTACTGCTTCTAAGAGTAATGGAGGGGAAATCAATGATTAAATGACTTGGATAACTTTATAACAATAAGTAGCAGAATCCACTTCTATCCCAAATTATAGTTCGATTCCGTGAATACGGTAATGTCATATGAAAAGAGAAGTCCTTCAGACAGCTATGTAAGGACAGTAGTGATAGTTACAGGAACATCTTGTTTCTGCAGAACACCTTGTTTCTGTTTTCATAGAGAAAAAAAATGCTGAACTCCAGTTTTAATATCATGCATTTTTGACATTTCACTCTTTATCTGAAATATGATACTTTATTATAGTGCTGTTTTGCTTTTTTGTTCATTTGTTGCTGGTGTTTTTTCTGCAAAGCTAATTATAAATCTGCATATTAGTAAGGAAATATTTTGAAAATTTAGAAGAATCTGAAGCCAGTGATATTGCAGTGTTGTAAAACAACATAAGCTAAAACAAAATCAGGTCCAACATCCATTTTCCTTGCTGCTCTTTACTTTTAGAAACAAAATCTTAATTTCTTTTATGTTTCCTATCTAGCAGACCAACTTTTTATCCAGTGATTTAATGTTGTCAGGGAATGCAGGGAAGTGACACGGAAAGCTAAGGCACAGTTGGAATTCAATCTGGACAGGGATGTTAAAAATAACAAGAAAAACTTCTTTAAATATATTAATAGCAAAAGGAAGATCAGGGAAAATGTGGGTCCGCTGGTGAATGGGGTGGGTGCCCCGGTTATGAAAAACACAGAAAAAGCAGAGTTGCTGAA
>VZSV01000195.1:1155635-1178025 GCA_013398735.1 Nothocercus julius | reverse complement strand
GTGTATATGTAACTCACCGTTACTGATTTGGGTGATGCAGGAGAAGAAAAGAGAACCAAAGAACTGGGATAAAGAATAAAGAAGAGGCTTCAAATCAGCTGAGGTTGAATGTCTGAGGCAACCACATCTTCCCACCACCTTTCTTCCACTCAGTAGACTAACATTCTCATAAAAAAATACATTAGTATAGCTTACTAGTAAGGTTATAAATATTACACTTAGTACTTGTTATGTAACTTGTACTTATAATCTATCCCACAAACACACCCAGGAAGAAAAAAAAATAAGTCTTAAGTATAACACAGTTTGAATAAATTACTGTTTCTCTTTGGATTAAAATATTTTTCATTCTTTTTTTTATACCACAACATCTGCGGTGCATTTGAATAAGGGATGTTGTACTTAATCTCAGCTGTTGTCTGTCTGATATAAACTCTTGAGTATATGAAAACAATCTTTAGCCTTTGAAAGGTGTGTTGTTATATGAAATACAAGGAAAAATGCACAGAGATCTTCCAAACCTGGAAAAATAAATACATTAGAAGCTTATAATTCAAACATACCGTAGATAGTCTCTGTTACAGGATAGTTTTGCTTCCTGAGAAAAAAAATAAATCAGTAAACGTGCTGGAGTGGAGCAGTAAAAAAACATTTCCAACATGCATTTTTAGTCAAAAAATATTTGTTTGTCAAGAGAGGATTTATAAACAGCAAATTCTTTTCAACCCTAGTGGAATGGAATAGATTGATTTTTTTTATTCTTTGAAACAAACATTTTTTTTGAAACACTTTTGTTTTCTTTGAAACATCCTGTTTCACATTTTTTAATCAATATTATAAAATATACCATATATCATTTAAGAAATTAACAAAGTGTGGGATTAAATATTTCAATTGACTCAATGTTTTACTAAATATATACTTCAAATTTTGAAAGACTTTTTCCTTATCTGGAATTAAAACAACTACATCAGACTGTTACTAAAAAACAAAAATTCTCAGTTTCTGTCTCTCTCTTAAGAGAATAGCTTATGCAAAATACCTGTTTCACGTTTCTGCTTTTCAATTTTCCTTGAAAAATTGACTGCCTTTTTAGGATATATGAGTAGTCTCCAGGCAAATATCCCATAATATTCAGCAACATTTGGTCCATAATGGTCCATTAATGTATTCGTACCATAATACTCATTCAACATGTAACGTGTAATGGCAAAATGAGGATCATTTTTGGGTTTTCTAGATATCATCTCTTTCTGAATTAGAATGCCATAGATGGGAGTGCTTTTCAAAGGAAAAAGAAAAAGACATTGCTAGAAGATTGACAGGTTATAGAGCACAATTTTGCAATAGAAGCTATGTTTGATATATATGCAAAAAATAAAGAAACAACAATATGAAGAGAAAGGAGAAAACAGAGACCTCAGTATTGTAAGAATGCCATTGAAGCTTAGCAGGAATAAGTATTATTTAAGCTATTTTTTATGTACAAGATTCTCTGTTGTATGAATCCTTACCTGACTATTCAAGTCAATGTTGTCCTGAATATGAATAGATTACATTTTTTTAGTTGGGAAGTGGTTATGTAGCACAATTCTGCTGTGGTAAAACATTTCAGTCTTTAAAAAAATATTATTATATTAAATATTAATACAGTAATTAAATAATTGGGAAAAAAGCACAAGATAAATCAACTCAAAATCAGAAGATAAAATTTTACTTTTCCTGAGAAACTTAGTTGAAACCTAAGACTTGAACATTCAGTTTTATGGACTATTCTTTACTGTGTTCTGTACTTGACTGTAGTGAAAAGAAAGACCTTTCTTTAACGAGATAAGTGAGAAAATACCCAGGAGAGAGTAAACAAACTGTCTAGAATGGTAAAATCAGAATGACTGCAATGATATCTAATCTTCAGAAGCAAGATAAAGTATTAACAACAGTGAGAAAGAAGAAAGAGATGACACACAAAGCAGCAGGATTTTTGTCTTGCTAGATCCAAGTCCAATCACACAAGTACAGAGGGAAAAAATTGACAACAAAGGAAATAGAGTCTCTGGAATTAAAATATATATAGCGGTATATTTCCTTTATCCAGACAAGAATGAATTACATAAATTCAATAAAGCTGTCTTTCCTCATTCCTTTAGAGACTCACTTGAAAGACAAACTGGGTAAAGTTAAATGACCAATGGGCTAAATTAAAGCAAGTGCGCAAAGAAGACGACAAGTCACTTCATCCTCTCTTTCTCTCTCATTTCATATCTAATTAAAAATCTCTCAGGTAAGTATCTTCTCTTTCCCAAATGTAGTAAGACTTCATCACTACAAGGCTGCCATTCACTGACTTCAAAGGACTTCACATTCTGACTTGTAGTGTTAATGATAGTTTAATCCATAAACTATGAATATATTTAGAATTTGATTTTTCTCTGTGCTTTTAGGAGTTAGACTTGCTTATCTTTGTTATATAGACATCTTTATTTGAAATGGAACAGCATTTTCTTTAAATTAATCTAATTTGTGATATTTTCATTAATTATATACCAATTTTAATTTAATTCAAGAGTCAAGTTTCTCTGTTGCTTATTACAGAGATTTCAGTGAAACTGTGCAAGTTTTAAAGATATGTCAATGTATATATATACACACATATTTATTTATATATAGCTAAGTCTATATGGTAAGAAAATTGTTTCTGTGGTAAAACCGAATGTTTTACAAATGCTTAAAATAGGAAAGAGTTAGAAGTTGTTATTGAAATGGCTGGAGAACATTTTATTTTGCAAAATATGCTACAAATTACATTAGCACTTTTATAGGTTTTCTCACTCCAAATTTCAATTGAATTGTTTTTTTTTTCTTCAGACTGTTTAAAGTTTATATTCATTACAGGAACAAACTTCACTGTAAACCAAATTATTTCAAAATAGGATAAGCACTAATAAACTCAAATGTATTTTTTATTAGTAAACATAAATAAAAGTTGACAAAGTACATTTTATATTGCTTTATTCTCATTTTCAGGGATTTTACAGTGTCTGTTTGCCTACTGATTTCAAAAATTCTGTAATTCTCAGGGGATATCTTAGTTATTTGCATTAGTATAAATAGCTTCTTTCTACTTGTGCGTGAAGCTGGTATAATTATTAAACTTTTTATAGGACATCATATGAAGGATTTTCATTCCCTGAGATAGAACACAGTCTCAGGGAATATAGAGTAGCTTGCAGAAACCAAAAGCTACAGTATTTGGAGATAAACAAATATGAATGTACACAAAAAGAATGAAAAATTCCTATATCCTATCTTCACACTGTTATTCTATTTAGCTCTGAATTTATATCTGTGCTGGAAAGTGAAAATACAGCTTAATTTGACAGCATCTAAAATATGCAAAGGAATGAACATACCCTGATTTCCTTAGACACTTCATTACCTTAGAAAATCTAAAAAAAAAAAGAGATTTAATTAAGGTTTAATTAAATATCTGTTTCTGTCTTAAATGTATATTGAATTCAAAAGAAAAATACTCAGAATATGATGAAGTTCCTTGGTTGAATATGTATTTTGTGCCATGCTAAACAAAGTAAAACTTTTAAGGGGTTTAAAATTTGGGTTTAGCACTTGGTTATATGTGAGGATAAATCTAACACTTCAGCTAAGGAGAAACCAGAAAACCAGAAACCAGAAAAGACTGTTTTCAATTACAGCTCATACATAACTATTATTTAAGAACAATTAAAAGTAAATTCTCTGGAGTATTTAAAGCATATATTAATGGAAAAATATTTTAGACACCTCATCTGGCTATGTTTGTTTATTTCCCTCCTGGAATCAAAACAGAAAAGACTATTGTTTTTGTCAATCATCCTTTGCCCTAAATAAAAAAAAAAAAAGTATCAAGGAAAAAGTAGGTAGGATAGTTGGCTTCCTAGCATGGGAAACTTTGGAAAAGTTCAGAAAAACAAAACCTCTCCAAAGTGTTATTTGTCCTCCTCTTCCTCATGCGGTATGCTGAGAAATCTAAGACAAACAGAAGAAATACTAAAAATTGCTCAGAAAACATAACTATTAAATTACTTTTGAGATGTGAAAGAAATATTAAAAAATAAATTAGTTAGTGTTAAAAGTTTTTTTTTAGTGAAAAGAGTGTCATAACCTCTCAGCATTGATTTCATTTTTGGTCTCTAAGAGAAAAAAAAAAGGTCTATTTATCATTGAAAGTGAAATTACTGTGAGATATTTAGAATTATATTCTGATTTCTTGTATGTCCGTCAATATACATGTTACTTTATGACCTCCAGCTACCAAGTTTCCCGTATTCCAAATTTCTATTTCAAAGCTCTTTTGCCCTCCTTTTCAGGTAAAAGTTACAAATTTTGATAGTTCATAATCCAAAAGAGGATTGCTTTTATCTCTAAATGTCTGTAAATGTGGCAGTGGTTCAGAAGTTCTTGTCCAGTATCTAAGGGCAATAGAGGCTTAACCCCAAATGAGTCTTTCAGTTATAGTGTAAACATTACATAAATAACAGGAACAGAAGAAGGAATTAGGTTTTCAATGTATGTCTAATATAGCTTTTTTGACTGTCTTAATGTTAACATCATGCTATGCAATTAAAGCTAATAAAGTATAAAAACTTTAACAGCCCTTGGTCCCACAGATGTGGTTTCTATTAGCTCTTAGCTGCAAAATGGGCTATGCCAGATGCAAGTAATGACAGCAAGTCATCGCTTACACGTATTTTAGGAAAGGCTTCGTGTTTAATAGGACAGAAAGAAAAAAAGAAAAAAAAATGTAAAGATATGCAATGGTTCAAAAGACTTTAAGATGTAAATTATGAAACAAAAGACCTTAGCTTTCAATTTTTTTGAAACTACATATTTTTATTGCAGTTTTCTGTCTGGTAAAGACTAGTAATTCTGTACTAACTACTATTTATATACATACATATACAAAAAAAATGCTTTATTCTAAAACTATAAGGTGAAAGCCAAAATTTAGAGTGTCTGATCCCCAGTGTAAGTATTAACTTCATGTCTAATTTTAAGCTGTGTATGTTGAAGCAGGATTTGATTCGCATTAGAACCAGGCATTAGAAAATGAACAAAGTCCCTTAAAACTCTACCTTCTTTCAGATATCAGGCGAGAAAACCCCTTATAGGATTCATACACTCCTGGTCTTTGTTGCCTAAGTTTTCCCTTTCAGCAACAAAGATTCTGAGTAAGTACACCCATATTAGCAAGCATTTTGTATCAGGACTGTGACTATGAGGCAAAACTTTTCACTGTCCCCTGCAGTACCACGTGGTTCACATTCTGGAGCAGTATCGGGGGCACAAAGTCTGGGTGCACAAACAGGATGCCTTTTGCCTCACTCTACAAATCCACTCCTTCTTACTAATAAAGACAACTAATCAAATGCTCATCAAGAATCAGATTAAGTATTTGTTCAGAGGATAGGTTTAATTCCAGCATGCCTGTGAGGAAATTGCCTCACAGATGGAAGGTGTGGGTTTGCACTCCTCACCATGAGGCAGTGCTTCATCAGGGTTTTCTAGCAAACAGCCTTACATGCTCTCACACCTTAATCATAAGAGGAGAACAATCCTTCTTCAAAAGAAAGCAGTGATGAGGAAGGCTATATTTCAGCAGGACTAAATTTTGCCCGCTTGCCCAGCTATTCCTCCTTTACAGATATGGTAAAAACAAAGAACTGCCATGTGAGACCACACCAAAGGTCCATCTAGCCCAACATTCTGTCCCCAAGAGAAGACAAAAGGAAATGCCCTGGTAAGGGAAGGGTTCACTTAAAGCTGCTTTTTGCCTTTGCTCATTTTTACAATCCTTCTGGGTACCCTTTGAACTTGTGATATTTTTGAATACAAAACCGAGAAAAACATACAGTAGAGCAGATATTGGTGCCCTGTGGTTTTAAATACAGGCATAAGGACGTCTTTCTTGCCCCTCTTCCTAATCATTTCTAACATCTTGTCTGCTTTCGACTGCTATTGAGCAGAGTTCATATATTTTCAGAGTGTATATTACACCTCCATTATGTCATTCCTGAATTGCTGGTTAAGTTACTTCACTGAAAAAGTAAAGTCAGAATTGGAGGCAGAAGAGGTATTTGTGTGTTCATCATTTAACATTCATCTACACAAAAACTTCTACTGGTATTTTGTCACCAGGTTGTTCAGAAGGTCCTCATTCACCTTCTCATGGATAGTTCTCATTTTTTGTTCTTTGAAAACTTCACATTGTCAGGAATGTTTTTCACCTTACTATCCATCTCATTTCCCAAATCATGTTTGAATATCCTGAAAAGCACAGGTCCAGTGCAAATCCCTGTTGGTATACAATGGTGCCTTTTTTCACTAGGAAATATGAACATTTATTCCTTTTCTATTTTTACAGGCTCTTACGCAACTGCTTATCTATGTGAGGACATTCCCTTTATTCCATGGATCTTAGTTTCTTAGCTATTAATAGTTCCCTGTGTGTGATAATGAAATGTTTAATTGTATCTTTTTTCTTCTTTCTTAAGTTGAAGCCAATCTTAGCTTCATTCACGGAAACAGAATTTTAGATATTGAATGTCTTCAGGGCTGCCTGAAGACATAGCCACACTAAGAAGCTGTGCTTGTTAAAGGACTTGACTGTCTTTCTTACCAATGGCAAAGGCTTGAAAACCAAGGTATGGCTGTAGATATTACTAGTTAGCAAGGAAGATATGTGAAGCAGAAGCTGTATTGCAGCAGGGACAACAGAAAAGGACTGACTCTGAGATTTGAGGACCAAATTGTCACAACTGTAAGCTTAAACTGATGTAAGTCTTGCTTTAGGGACTCTACTCCCTTAGAAACCCAGTTCATTCAACCCAGCTGGAGAAAAATCGTAGAAGATCTCAGTAAAGCCATTACCAACCATGCAGGAATTTCAGTGTATACAAAACACCTGCTGTAAGACAACTATCAGTCCCAAAAGTTCAGGAGTTCACTTTGGGCATTTATATAAACTTGCCAGGTCTTGTCATCTCATATCAGCCTTCTGCAAGAGGCTTATAGCAGGTGAAGGTTTATCTAGAGAGCTCATTATTATCCTTGAAAAAAATCCTATCTGTTCTTCTACAGTATGCTTTCTCGGGACTAAAATCTCGTTTTGCAGGAATTCACATTTGAAAATAAAAGGCTCAAGAAACATCAGAACACTAGAAGAATTCACCCTGCTTCAAATATTCAACAGCAGTCTGGATCTTAACTTTTTTAAATCAAAAATATTTTTTTTCGTTTTTTTTTGCGGTTTTTTTTTTATTATTTTTATTTCAGGGAGAAATAAAGAGTTAATTTCTACATGTGATCTTATAAAGGATTCAAATTCACAGTAATACAATCTGTCAGTATCTAAGTTGCCTGACAAGCAACCTGTATCATTACAGGTTTGCTACCAAGCTGCATGGAGAGAGCTACAGGTTTAACGAACAGGTGTTTACTTAATACTGCATTTATTTTAAAGGCATTATATTAGCAATTGATATGCTTCCAGAAACACCAAGATGCTTCAGAAATAGAAATATCAGGGACTTAATGAAAAGTCTGTCCATAATGGGCAAGAGGAGGTCAAAATCCCCCCTTGGCAACACTGTTAAAAGAAGCTTCCCTACCAAATACACAAATGGAAGAAAACAAAAATTACAGCATCCTAATAACAGTCCTTCCTTACATAATGTCTCAATGGAGCACAAGAATGACAGGGCAAAATGTGAACTCCTTCAAGGGTTCAGAGGAATTATAGGAAGCCAGAATTATTATTATTAGCCTCTGTTTACCATTCCTTTATGACTGACAGCAAAGAAAATGCAAGACCATTAACTCAGGCTTACGATCAGATGAAAGTGGCAGGCTAAATGGCTCCAATATAAAAATAGAAAAAAATGTATCAATATTCTGCATGAAATTTTGAAGCAGGTGGTAGCTGCAGTCTCATCAAAATCCTTTATTCTTATGCATCTTCTTAAGCCAGAGTTTACTTTATACCTAGCTTGACACGATCAAATAACGATGTGCAACTTGTGTAGGACAATTGCAATAAAATGTGTTTGCTGACAGGATGATGTGAAAAGAACTTTTCAGTACTGCAATCCATCTGTCTACAGCAATGACATACAAAATAAGTGGAATATTCTTCTTCTTTTCATATATTGTACAGCACAAACCTACAGCATTAGACTACAAGAGACCTCTGCTGTATAGGGGACTGTGCAAAAAACTGTAGTCATGGATACACAAAGGTCCTGAATTAACTACAATAGCCTCCATCTTCTTAAATTTCCTGTTATGTGTATAAGAAAATCAACATTTATATGCTGGCAAAAAGGCAGATTAACAGATATGTGCACTAATTAAGTATAGGATATGAGATTGTCACAGTTGAAAGAGTTTCATGGAGTTCTTGAGGATTTTGTATTATTATTATTATTATTCACACAGAGGTCTTTAGTTAATAAAAATAATTCAATTGTGTCCTGAATACGTCACATATAAATTTATTTATTAGGGAAGAAGTACTGAAGAGCATATTTGTAACAGAGTTGAGGTAAAAAGGGCAGAAGCAGTAATATTTTTAAGGGGCCTGCTTTTTGTATCTTTTTCTTTCTATAACAATCCTCAGATTTGTGTCTCTATATATCTGTTTTCTCATACACCGCTTTTCAATGCCAGGCCAGAAGATAAACAGTAGCTAGCTTTTTTGCAACAGGAATATTGTTCATAATTTATAAGGTACTGACATTGAAAGATATAAGGAGCCAAAGAGAAAGAGAGAAGGAAACACTGAAAAGAGAATGGAAACAAACAACAAAACAGTCATTCTTCTTAAGTTCATAGGAAATACATGGCCATGAAATAATGATGAACCTTGGAGCCCATTTGTTGTATGTTTTAAAGTAGAACAGAGCAAGCACTAGAGTGCTAATCTGAAGTATTAATAACAAATTGGGGTTTGAAGCAAAGGAAAGACTGGAGGGGGAGACAGGCTGTGAACTGCCTGATGGAAGGAGGAGAAGGAACCTGACAGCTGAGATGGAGACCAGGAACAACAGACGCCACATCAGCGCAGCAGCTCTGAAATGAAGCTCCTGTCAACTTCACTTCATCTCTACTGCTGCCAGCACTACCTCCATTATACAGTAGCCTCCTATTCCCTCTCTCTCTCGATTGCTATCAGAGTTTTTACCTCTGGGAATAATGCCACATTATTTTTCACTTTGTGGATAATCAGCTGTCTCTTTAAACTAACATCAGGTGAGAGCCCAGGACCTTCACACCCAAAAGCTCTTGCTGCCTTGACGGAAAGTAAGGTTTATATCTTGAGCATAATCAGATTTTTCATCAGGTGTTTTGTGAAGGCTCCTGTCCATCTCCCATCTCCCTTGCCTCTCTCCCTCCTCCTGACACGGTGGCTTTCTGCATGGAAGCCTCTCTGGCTTAATTTGTTTTACTAGCACACAGGTCTCTTTAAAAGAGTGGCTTCTTTAAAAGAGCTGGTGCTACTGAGTTGCGAAGCACGTATGTGCAGTGACAGCACTGCCATCTCTCTGTGGCCTTTTTTTTTTTTTTTTTTTTTTTTTCCACTTAGAAGTGTGGATAATTTGGACTGGGAAAGCTGAGAATCTTATTGCTGGGTGTATCTGGGCAGAAAAAAAATAAATAAATAAAAAGAACAGAGAAAAACCATATCATCCATTTATGAAACAGTTTATAGGGAAAATATTCCTCAGAAGAAGAGCAGAGCAAGAACCCAGACCATGGAGGAAATCTAAAATGAAATTCTTCACCTGCATATGGCAGTTAATGCACAAATGTGACTAGAGTTCAGCTGGCTGAGGACCACGAGGCACCACTACCTGTGAGAACTCAGCACTTCCCAGGAACTGGCCTCAGCAGCTAGAGTTCTGGCAGGAACAGCCATATTAATGCTCAGTAACAAAGCAGAGACAAAATCCTTATTTTCTCACAGTGGCACATCCACTACACCCACATGTATAACTTCTTCCCATCCCACATAATTTACTGACTGGTATCTTACATATGCAATGCCTTACCATTTTACCCCCAGGTACCAGTACAGGCGCATCAGTAAAGGTGCAAGAGAATGACTTCTGCCTTTATTGCCTTAAAGATCACAGAGGTTCCCACGGACAAAGAAAAAGAAGGCAAGAAGCAGAGGGAGCAAGAAGCAAGGCAAATGATTAAGAACAGGTTCAGCAGCTGTTGAATGGCTTGTGATGAGACGTGTCTTCCCCATTTTCAACTAAGAAGCATCTGAAGTGTCTGAGGAGATAAAAGGATAGAGAATGAAGGTAATTTAGCAAAAAAATATAGCCATCGTTACTGCAGATGAGAGGAATTGGTGGTAAATCTGGGGAAGAAGGGAATGGAAAGGGCATGGCTGGTGGCACGGCTGTACAGATCAAGGGGAAGAGGTCTGTTGGAAGAGAACTGTGATGACAGGAAACAGTACGAAGTGCCAGAGGAAATAGGCCGAATGGTGAAGGATTAAAAATATAAAAAGAGGATTGAGATGGAAGGATTGTGGCAGAACATGTCCTTGCTCCACAATTTGGTGCCTCCTTCTAAGAGAGCATCTCTAGCCCTGCTCCCAGCGTTGTCCCCTCCCACTTTTCCCCATCACTTCCCCTCGTCCCAGGGCTGTGGCTCTCTCTGAAGCTGTGTGTGGCCTGGGGCTCCCCAAGGGGCTGCGGCACAGGCTGTTCCCATCCCCGTGACCCACGCAGGGCACCTCACAGCTCCTGCTGCCCTCACCCTGCCAGCTACGGCCAATACAGTCGGTCGCACAAAAACTGGCACTGAGCAATCCCCAGAATAATAACCAACCCGCGGCCAGAAATGACTTCTCATAGCTTTAAGAAATGTTCATATATAACTCAGCTGACCTCCAAATATGTTTATGAAGAACAGAACATACTCCAGAGGAATAAAACCAAGGGACAATAATCAACTAAGCCTCCTCTCCTCCAAATTAGCAGTAATTACAAAAACACCTGCTTTTTACAGTAAATTTCCACATCAGGTGTTTTACATTCATATATGCAGCCTGCGGTAAATTATAAGCCTAAAATTGTTATCAATGGAAAAGCTCATTTATTACAACAACAATAAAGACAAAAATTGCAGGTTTTACTGCCTAAACAGTAAATATGTATCGTGGTATTCTACATCTACCTCTGTTACATTTGAGCTGCCAATTAACTCTAGTAATTATGACTGATTTCAGTACCAATCTTTCTTCTGCAGGTAGAATATATTCTTACATTCTATATTTTTGAAAAATTAGAGTCCCCAGTATGCATGAAAAGATTTCCCTTTTAGCTTATATCTCTCTGTCTTGATGGTGAACGTGGAGATTAGTTGTGCCATTTTTTTAAATGGGAGGCTATATTTTTTTCCCATGTAGGCCAAGACCTCAGTATTTAAGTGCCAGACTTTTAGAACCAGTTACTGAAGTGATGAGAAGATAGAGGTTTTCCTAAGAAATACATAGGAAGCAAATGTCCAAACCCCTGACAACAATTTATACACTTACTAAATAATTGAAGAGAAGGAGCTGGTGCAACACCCACAAGAGTGCAGCAATCACACTAAGAAGATTGCTTCCCCCAGAAATGGTGTTTCACTCAAACCTTATATCTTGAGTTAAAAAAAAAAAAAAGGTGAAGCCTTCAGCTGTGAGGAGCTGTGCGGTTCCGCAGGCATAAAAGGGATAAAGATACCTTTGTTAATTGTTATTATTATTTATTAATTCCCATAAGAAGAAATAAAGAGATGGGTTTGATAATATATAGGAGCAGGAAAGTGATTCAGAGAATAAAATCTTGCCTAAACGGCGCACTGTCTTCAACTGGACTCTCCACGAGACCACCCAATGACTAATCTAAGTAAAGTTTCAAACTCTAAATCTGTGCTTTCCAAATTTCCTCTGAAATTTGGTGTTCCACTACATGAATTTAACTTTGTCTCCCTTTATTTTCTTAGTAAGTTTACATTTATGCAAACTCAGTTAGAGTACAGGGGGTTGTGTGTCCCAAGAAGAACAAGTTCTGAAAAAATCCATTCTGAAGCAACGTTTTAAAATCTAATCGTTTATGCTATACATCATAGCTTGGTATAATGTGCATGCTTGTTTTCTTATCCAGGAAGATAAAAGCCATCTGCGTAGTAACACAAGAATAGAAAAGCAAACAAGAAGACCAAAAAAAAAAAAAAAAAAAAATTATACCTTGCTGTCAGGGTGCCTTGGTGGGTTTGGAAGAATTGTGTTTCTTTGCAAAAACAAAAGCTGATGAACTTCCTTAGCAACGAACACTTGATCTGAGAGGGAAGGAATTATACAGAAACCACAGAGAAAAAGGGGAAAGAGAAAGAATATGAGAACAGAGTACAGCTTCAGGGCTTTCTCTTAGCCTGTGCTTGTCTGAAGCAAGTTACCCCTTCCTGAATTTGCTTTGGACTGCTCATGAGGGAAACTGTCTTGTTACAAGCGTTTGAGCCTTAGAGGGACAAGGCACACTTTCTGAGTTGCAACACACCGTAGCAGGGCTCAGGCACCTGCTTACCAAACCACTGCTCTTTAATCAGTTTGTTCACGGCATTCCACACAATGTACTGCACATAAAAGGGCTGGCTGAAGTGCATAAGACTTTGAGAGCCCAGACAGACCTTGTGCAGGTATAACCAGAACAAATACATATTTCATTACAGAACCATACTAGTATGCTCTTTTGGTCCCTAGCTTCTAAAATTACTACTCAGTATCAGAGTTACACTTTGGTGTGCTGGTTTGAAAAGGCACATTTATCCACGGATGTTTCATAGAGTTTAAAAGCACTTGTGCTAAAAGGCTTGTGGTATCCTGCTGACAGATAGTACAAGGTATCCTCATTTATGAAATGACCAGGCGATGGACTCAGCTGTAATTTTGCTTTCAAACTTAACATGCCACTGCTGCCCTTTAATTGTCTTAACACAAATTGCAGATGTTTTAATTACAACTTTCTTTACAGCTGTTCTTCCTCTTGGCTGCCCTACACTGCACATTCATCCCACAGAAGTATTCTCCATCTCCTGAGACGCATGCAAGTCGAATGAATACACCTTGCTTGAACATCTGTAGCCACCCAGGAGTGAAATTCTCTCACATCTCCCACTGCTTTCCTCATTCTTTGGGTTTACTCTGATCCTTCAATTCTCCATTAACAATCAATTTGCCTGCCTTAAAATGAGTCCAAATTTCATGTTATTCAGATGTAACACCATAGTTATGATAATGTGTCCCCTGTTTTTGCAGCAGTTAAAGGCTTCACTTTCTACTTAAGAGGGTGATTAACGAAGCTAAACGGTTACCCTTCTGTATTCAGTGTAAACAGGAAAAGAAGGGTGACAAGTCAAGGAGCAGGTTGGCATCATAAATTTCCTTTTTTTTTTTTTAATGCTCATTCTGTGCCAGGTGCTTATTACCCCAAAACTGAAGAAAAACAATACTGAGAACAGGTATGAAACATCACACTCAGGCACACACACAGTCACACCCATTTTTAATAATAGCTGTAATAGCAGCCTCCTCTCCCCACCCATTGCCCCTGGCTTTTTGTAATGCACAGCTTTGAGAGCCAATCTTAAGTCACTCCGTGGAAGAAATAATAGAGCTTTTTGTTTTTGGCATAGAAGAACTTACAAAATGCAAGTGGAAAATGAATTTGAAATACTTTCTGCCTCTCCAGTGCTATTTTTCAGAGAGCTTTTGTAAGTGTTTTCAGTGATAACAACAATAATCTAGGTTCTGATTCCTTATCTGGATGGCAAAAGGGAAATTCATAATTCCCTTTTCAGGCTTCCTGAGCACCTACATAGCTGGGTTTCACACAGCCTGGTTCAGTTTTGAAATGTCAGCAGTTACAAAAATTAATAAAAATCAGCATACAGAAGGATATTGTGTTCTAGATCTTCCCCAATCAGGTGCCTTAAATGACTACTCCCATTTCAGATAAAGTTTAAAGTCAGTGTTACTCTCAGTAAATGACGGAGATTTTTTTTTAATAGTTAATATTTTTCAGCTCATGCTTACTGCATAATCACATTTCATGTTAGCAAGAACTGATGTAACCAAGCTTGTGTGATAAACATTGAAATGAAAATTTGGAAGTGGTAAATGTAACCAAACACATGTGATAAACACTGAAATCAAGATTTTCAAAGAGCTAATGACTCAGATTTATGTTTCTCAAGAATCTGGAAAAATGGTTTAATTTTTAAAAAATGTGTTCAGAGCTACTTAGTCAACTATTCTGGAGGTCTGGAAAGGCTTGTGAAAATTTAAAATTGATTATTGGTATTTTGAATATAATTCAGCACTAGTTTTCCCTGTTTTATATATCCTTATACTTGACAACTGTGCAATGCTATCTGTTGTTGTGGTATTTGGATATCCTCTAGGCCCATATGTTGACAACAACAGGAAAGTTTTGAAAGGAGGCCATGGAATATATAGATCTCTTTTCTTTCTTTAAAGTAGAAATTCTTAGAGTAGCATTTACTCTTTAGCTTTTCAAATTTCCGAGGGATTTTATTATTATTATTACTTAGTCCAGCTGAAATGTTTAATTGCTTCTCTGCTAAACTCTGTTTCTCTTTCTTCTTCCTATAAATCTCATGAACAGAATAGTGTTTTTCTCTAATTTTCTTCTCCATGTGCTTGCTCAAATATATTCCAGATTTTTTTTATTTATCTTAACTAAGTTGTTTAGAGAGAAACAACAGCATTTTACACACATATAGATGTGTATATATAGAGAGACTTACTAGAAATTTACAAAAACAACATAAACCTCCTTCTCAGTGGATTGCAAATAACGCAAAATACCTTTATTGTCTGTTTGTGCCTTATTTGCTCAAAGGCTTGTAACTATTTACTTGTCATGCAGTGGCTTCTCTTGAAGTTTGATTTCTACAGGAATCATCACAGTTAGAGCAAACACACAAAAAATGCAGTAACTGTTTTGCCTCATTACAAAGGACCATCCAGATGCCAAAGGAACACAGGCTACTAGAGGCAGTATCTGGCGTTTATGTTATCATCTCAGCTGGCAGATGGCTTTGAATTTGTCTCTCCTTCTATTCCTTTTGTTATCACATTCTCTTTCTTATTTACCTATTTAAGATTTATTTAAGATTTACTTATAAGGCTTACCTATGTCTAAGCATCATACCCTAGAACTCAGAAGTCATATCTTTCTAAAATGAGAAGAAAAAAAAATCTTTATATACTACTAAGATTTCATAACTGTATAAAAGAATTTTAAAATATATATAAAAAAGAGAAAGAGCATTTTTAAGAATGCACTCATTTACAGCGCATATACAGATAAATATATACAGATAAATAGCCCTAAACTAACGGGTTTGCTTTTGTGTACCATTTTAGAGTGAAAGTACTATGTATCTGATATTTCTGACATTGATATTTCTGAGCTAAAAGCCCAGGGCTTGCCACTCTCCCTAAAAAAGCGAAAAATAGTGGATCCAGATTTCAAACTGACATCTTCATAATCAAGTTCTCTCTCTACAGAGGTTGAAATGGCTAAGCCAGATCTCAGTAGTTGAACAATTCTATATACAATTGAAGTGATTTCGGAGCTTCTTTGATATCCAAAACAAACAGATAAAAAATGAGACTTGCCAGCATCATTGATACTAACAAAAAAGTCAGAGTGGTTTTTATCTGCAAAGTGATGCGCCTTTTCTGATCTATTTGCATTGATTCATCTAAAATAATTTTACTATACCTAAACATGCAGCCTTACTACTTAATGGATAAAAAAATATACGGTATGTTTGATCATCTGTGTGATCATATGAATGTGTCTACTGCCACCTACTTGTGCTAGCAGGTTTTTAGGTCCTGCTCATTTTACAATCAAAACACAGACTTATCTTACGTTTATCATTCCATGTCATCACAGGATATCATCTGTAGTTTTGTGACCTAAAGCTCTCCATTTTTTGATGCAAATAAGAAATACATAGAGACAGCTGCATCCAGGAGGTTCCAGAGTCTGACTTCATTTTGGACTTTTCCCAGTCTACTTCCAGAATGCTCCCTTCCCTCCCTACCGTCCCGGACAGAGGGACAGCTAGTGCAAAAGTGAGCTTTGCTACCTCTCCAGCGGCAGGGACACTTGTTTCCAGATGCCATATCACTGCACAAGTGTAAACTTATCCGCCCTATCAAAACACTTTGCTAGCACATCTCATCTACTTCTCTGTCTTTCAGCAGTATCACTGCACTATACAATATGATATGGATACCTATGTGTACTAGTAATGGGTGCCCTCAAGTAGAAATGTAAAAGAAAAAAGCAAAAACAAACTAGTAAAAACTGCAAAACCCAGTGACAAACTGAGGGATTCTTATCCTCTGTTATAAAGAAAGATTAAGAGTGGAATGCCCTCTAACAGCAAGGGTAACACTTACAAGAATGTGTTATAAAAAAGTCAAGATAAAAGTGAAATGAAAAGAGTATTTGGCACATGAAGGGTGAAAGTGAGGAAGCTCTCCCAATTTATTGACATGATAACAATATGACTTAGATTCACTACAACTATTGTCAAATGCAAGCTGATTCACTTTTCACTTTAGCTCATGAAGTCCTTGGAGTGAGTCTGGTAAGGGATATTGTGCTAAGAAGTTGGAAAATGAAGTCTGAATTACGTGCTCAGATGTAGAAATACCATCTGGTCATTTACCAAGGCCAGTGCCAGTGAATTACGTATGTTCAATACATTTGCAGCACAGAAACTTTTACTTGCCTTCACGATTTTACCTCTTCAGTACATAGCTGAGTTCTGCATCCTGGAAAACTGAGTGTTTTCAAAAGTTTTTCCCCTCTGTACAAAGGTGATCACTACTACACTTTACTATATCTTTGTTGTAAATTGCTGACATAAGATTTGTAATTTCAAAACACAGCAAGAACACCAAGTACAGTCAATAGAGCAGTTCATTCTGCACAAGGCTTTTCAATATTTGCCCATTTCTGTGGGGAATGAGTTCAATGACTGTGCTAAAGAAGAAAGAGTATATAAGGGGTAAATCATAATAAGTCCTGAGGACACAGCAACTGGTTGCAGACATTTCCACGTGTTTATGAGACACTACAGCCTTAATGTCATTACACAGGTATTACATTCAAAATAATATTTCCGTATTACTCAACATATTATTATAATGCTGGCTGTAATCTGCTTCTCAGTACACCTAAAATGCTGTTATGAAAGGCTGAACATCTAGCAATTGCTTTTGGATGGACTTGACATAGTAAGCATGTTGTCCTGCAGGGGTTGCATGTGTTGCTGTCTGAATTTTCTCTGAGGAGGACTTGATGAGGAAGGGGCAGAAAACCTCTAGGCCTCACACCTGCAATATATCCACAATGAATGCCAGTGACACAGAGCACATGAGCTTTTCTTGCCCTAAATATATGACCACCATACAAAAAGCCTCCATTAGTCAAGTGAAGTGCCACTAGCGCAGCTACGACCAATAGCCCAGCACTGCAAGAGGCCTCTTCTTGAGGGCAAACAAACCAACCAACATGGACTCAAAAAGAGAGCCCTCTCACACACAGGAGAAATCTGCCATGAGCAAGTGGGCCAATCCCTTGCAGACCTGAATGGCTACCAGACATTGTCCCCATGGAGGACATCTCCCACAGCTGTAGGCAGCCAGCAGCTCAGCCGATCAGGATGAAGAAAATTAAGAGGTACCTTTCTGGGACGCAGCTTCCCAGGGCGTCTCTGACCCACCTCCACAGACAGGATTTGATGAGCAGGTGGCATCAGTAGCAGTCACCTCATCTTGGGGTAAGCAAGGTCAGGCTAGTGTACCTCAGGGCTGGGCTCCAGGATGACTCTGGGAGACAATGACTTCAGAAAAAAATAAATAGGGCATGGCATGCTCCTGAGCTTTAAATCCCATCAGTTCTTCCTAGAGGTCTTTTGGGTTTCCAGTGCTTTCCTTGATGTGACAAACATGGAGTTGGTGAAGAAAGATCACTTTATCTGCTGAATAAGGTAGTGAGTGTCAGGGACCAGCAGGAGTGGGTTGCTCCACAAGGGGATGAACCCAGGACATGAAGAATTTGTGCAACTGTCATACCTCAATCCTATCATTCTTTTTCTCTCAGAAAAAGTTAGTAGTCCCAATAATAACATAAAAGTCTAATGTAGTACAATGAGTACTTTTTCTTTTCTTTTTAACGAAGAAAGTAGATGATATGTGAACAGAATGTATGACTTTCTGAACTGCTTAAAATGTGTTTAGGTGGTGAGATCAACCTAATATTAAGATACTAGCAAAGTAACATTTTTTTAAAAAGTTAAAATTCATTTCAGTTTGACTTTCAGTTATTCTCTTAGTTGAGACTTAACATATCCACCCAAATTAAATTGATAACTGAAGCACACAAAGTGGACAGAATAACAAGAGATCAAATATCCCAACTTCAGGATTCCATATCAAGTATAGCTGCACTTGCTTACCATACAACAATACATATTATAGACAAAGGAGTCCAAAACTCTAACTTATTGGCCCTGTTAGGACTTCCACAAACCACATTATCACAAAAAAACACATTTCACGTATGCTAAACTAGTCATTTCAATTCCACTCATAAGTATACTGTTCCATCAAATAATCCTACTAATATCAAATGTGCAGAAATCCCCAAACAGAAAACATTAGGGCTATCGTTCTTTGGAAAACTAGTTTAAACATTGAATAAACAACTGAGCAGATGCTCTTGTTTATTTGACTGGTCTAGGACTGTGCAGGGCTAGAAATCAGTTGATTAAACCAGCTGTGAGTACCCTCAGCAGAAGGGGAAGCTTAGCAGATGCAAAATAACACATCCAGCCTCATCATTACAGCAGATGTATGGATAATATGGGAAGGAATATCAGTGAAAAAATATAAAAACACTGCATGTGGTCTTTCTCTGACTAGTGAATGATCCCTTGTAGAATCTGCCAACTGGCATGAGCGATGGCAATCAAATCTAAACGCTTCTGAACTGCACTGCAACTCTGCTGTCAGCATCAGCATCTGCCACAGACTTCCAGAAAACTCACATATAAGTAGCAATTTTGAGCACAACAAAATACTTCCTACTTCCCTGAGTAGTAGTAGGGGCACCTTCTGCAGAATCCTATTTATTACTTTTGCTTTTTTTTTTTGTTTTGTTTTTGTTTTTGTTTTTGTTTTTGTTTTTGGAAAGGGTGTTAATTAAATGTTTAAAGAATATAAAAGTAAAGTGTAAAACTGCACTACTAGCTCTGCAAGACTAGAATATGCATGAACATTATAGAGGGAAATGTATGCCATACCACCTACACTAGTTGTATTAGTTACTATGCAGACCTTAGAGGCAAAAAGATTCTACTCTGAATTAGCATTAAGAGCAATGTTTTCTGTCCCCTTCCTCCATGCTGTGCAGCTGGACACATAAATATGGTATAGGTGGTAAAAAGTTATTTGTCCTGATGCCTTAGGCACTCCTTGACCCCATGACTCCACTCAATCACTCTTCTCCTTTTTGTGTAGATCAGAATGCCAAGATGAAGAATTTGGAAGAAATAGGCTGGATTTGACCTGCTTTTTCTTCAGAGGAAGAGGAAATCTATGGAGTAAAATTTAGGAGAGGAGGGTTGCAAATTCTTGCAGTAGGAAGACATTTACAAAGTAGAAATACTGGCATTTGAACATATCTGTCAATTACAAAACTAAATATTTTTGATGTCTGCTAACTGATGGCTACCTTTTATTAAAATCAGATTTACACTTTTTTTATTATCAGATAACCTGAAAGACTAAATTCTGTGGGTTTATTAGATGAAGCTACTTCTCAATATTAGTGTTTATTTGTAAAATAAAACTCTAGTGCCACAAGCCTGATGTGCACAGATTGCATGCTGCACTAGGTAAACCCCTTTTCTTATGCACTGCAAGACACAAGCCAATTCCAGAGCTCCCAGCTGGATTCCCCGTCCCTCAGGCAGCCTTGTTAGCAGTCTTTCTACAGACTCAGTCCCTCCCATTACAGTTTCCAGTCTTTGTTTCTGTAAAAAATACCTAACAATTCTGACAACATGCCTGTAGTCCATTAACAGGGAATGCGAAGCAGCTCCTGTCTTCATTTTATGCTTTGAATACACCACTTGTGTCATTGTTTTCTTTCCCCTGCACACTCATTACCTACTGTCATGTCATCCTGTCTCCAGTCTTCCGTGGTGCTTTAGGTTTCACCGATTTCTTATCACTCTCCCTCCATGCTCTGCTAAGCACCGTGGCTGCAACTAGCTTAAGTAGCTGCTCTCCGCTCTGTTGTAGCTTAATAACCATTACGCCAGTGCCTGTCCAGTCTCTCCCTGTGCATGGGAATTAATAACCCTTTGTTGCCTCTCCATTTTTTTCCTCTATCACTGTTTTCATTGAGAAAGATTAATTTCAGCTGGGAGCTAAAAAACTACAGCAAATTATTTTCATAGGTATATCAATTCTATTTTACTCTGTTAACTGCAAAACATGTTTTCACACAATTGCATACCTGATCACAATGTGTTTGTGAAAGTGTCTTAAAATGTATATTTTTCTTAGGCTGAAATATATAGTAAATCAAGAATGAACATGAGAAATGTGGAGACCGCTTTGGTAGGACTGGATATATATTTTGCCTTTGTGCGTGGAGAAGCAGAAAGTGAGCTGATAGCTTGTTTGCTACCCTTTTCTCCCCACCATATTTCCACCTCCACCTTCTGTTGGCAGTACATCACACTCTAAGAGGACATGCAGCAGGCTTTAGTTTCTCTGCAGCTGGTGCTGCTGCTCTGCTTGTTGATTCAACACAGCTACCACAGTCTCTCCTCAGTGGTACTTATACTGCAAAATAGAAGGCTCTTCATGTATACCACTCCATAAAATGAAAATATTTCTGGTGATGCCGCACCCTGTACCTCCTGATGCTCATGAGCTTGCTTGAGAAAGTAATGTTAACTTCAGCTGCGTCCGTAGGAATGTAGTTAGTAGAGCAGGGAGGGGCATGGCTTTTTACATGTGTTGACAAAGAGTTTTGGTGGCTTGGATATCTGATCATTGCACTTGATATGTTCTTGACCTATTTGTGTAGGTTTGAACTACTCTGAAATGTAAAGCAGATGGGGTTTTTTGTTTGTTTGTGTGTCTGTGTTCATAGGTTTGTTTAGGTTTGCAGCAAGCTGCTGTATGCATGAAACACTGAGCTTACCTCAGATGCTATTAAAAAGGAGTTAAAGTAAGGAATTAATCCTGACAAAAATCTTACAGTTAAGTGTTTTGTGTGGAACTATTTTGGTCATCAGGCCCTGAACTCAAGTGAAATGATATTCCTTTACCAGACTATGAATTCAATGCATGGCATATGCAGTGTTTCCAGCTGGTGAATGAATATGTTTGCAGCATTTTTCAATGACATGCTGACAGGACACAGCGTGACATAGTCTGCTATGCAAAAAATCAATAGTGAAAAATCGTGCCTCTTCAAGCAGCCACAAACAATTGCTTCTACAATTACAGTAAAAGGAAGAACTTTAAAAGTGCCCATGAAAAGACATATTTCATAACCTAACATTTTAACATGATGCAAGGGTAACAGTGAAATTATATATCAGCAAAAAGCTCCCCAATTGACAACACACAGAGACTTTAGTGAATGCATTGCTCAGTAGCAAGTCCAATGCTCCATACTGCAAGACTACTGTGTGGCACATACAGAACACATTTAGCAGTATTTTGAGTGCACTTACACTAGAATTTTAGTATGGATCAAAGATGTGCTTCTGAAGCTGATCTCTCGAATCTCAGTTAAGAACTGTCGTTTATTTTGCAAAGTGGTTTCAGGACACATGAATGACATTCCTTTGGGTGAACTAACATAGAAAAGCACCACTAACTAACGCACACTCTTGAAATACATTTTCTGGGGACAGTGGCTCTCTGCACCAACTGTTCTGCTTCACAAATTTTCATTCACAACCATTGTTTGCAAAGTTATGTAGAAATAACTTGTGGAGGCACAAAGAATGATCAAGAGGCACAAAGTATGATCTATGTAAACTGAGCTCAGTAGGCAATGAAGTTAGCAATCTCCTCAGAAGGCAGCTCCAAATTCTGACTTCCTAGTACACGTCTACCCAGAATAGGAAGAATTCTTTCAATTCCCATATATATATATATGTATACACACACACACATATACATATATATATACATACATACATA
>VZSV01000195.1:1143399-1155560 GCA_013398735.1 Nothocercus julius | reverse complement strand
TCTCAGATTTTCATGAAAGTGTTTCCATATAATAGATCATTTTATGAGCTATTTTGAACTTCCTGCAACCAGAGATCTTTATTTGACTTAATTAAGTAACATTTTTACTCCTATACTGGATGACTGTAATTTTTATAAAACAGAGGTAGAACACTGAAAAATTTCAAAGATGCGCAAACACTACTAAATTCACAATGGCATAGACATTAACAACAACAACAACAACAAAAGACTTTCTTAAATATTCTGAGAATTTATTGTACTATTTATTTATATTTTTTAAAATAATGGTTGCGGATATTAGCCAAATGAACCAGACTTCTTACTGTTATAAACATTTGCAAATAATTCATGCTCTCCCTTGCTTTTCACCTTATTTTAACTAGAAAAAGCATTCAGATTACTCGTGAACCAAAAAAATAAGCATTTCTGAGGTCATTTTATGCATTCCTCATGGTAAAATGGGAGTGTAAGCTTATAATTACATAAACACATTAGCAATCTAAATGCTCACTCATATCTCCTCAAGGAAGGGAGGATAGGGCTTTGCCTTTCTCATTTTTTGCAAAGAAATCTTCTAAGCTGTTCAACTAAAAGCTAAGAAAGTGAGTCAGGATAAGACAAATATTCAAATAGATACTCTGATGGTAAACACTCATTAAAATCTCCAAAGCACAGAGTAGACACTATCATTCAAATTATCTTAATGAAGAAGGACAGTTCCTAATTCCATAAGTGTCCTACTGGAAAAACTAAACCTTCAAAAGTTACAGACAAAGGAAGGCAAAGGAAGAGTTCTGTTATTTTCCTGTTAAACTTTCATGCATCTTTTCAGAGATATGTGGCTACTGACAAAAATCCCTTCAGAAATAAATAATTTCAGGATAATTGTAGAGATAACTATGTTTATATAACTGAATTCCTTTACTATTTCTGGTTCTACACATTGCTATTGTAGACCTTTGCAAAATTCTTGAGGTAGATCCTGATAATCATGTTTAAATGGAGTATCCTTCACACTACAGTTTCACAGTTTAGTGTGACATAAGGCTGCACAATCATTCAAGAATCATCCCACCATCCCCTCATTTCTGGGTTCTTATTATTCCTCCACCCGTAACTGCAGACATATGCAGGCACACAGATGTGCAAGGAACTCACTCCGGTAAGTGATGTGTGCTACACTAACTTGGCCAGAAAGAAAGAGAAGAAAAAGGTACTCTATATTTTCCTCTCAGTTGGTATTTGTTCATGGAATCCCTTCCTGGGATTTTTGGTTTTGGTTTGTTCATTTTTATTTTTTCTTTGCCACTATAAAAGAAAACATTTTGAGCAAAAGAAGACATTTCCCTGAGTATTAGTAGAACAACATTGTGTGGATTTAAGCTAGTGTGAAGCTATGACATAATCTTTCAGTCAGTCCTGTGCACTTCAAAGAGTTATTAAGCTACAATGAGTACAATACTATCTGCAATGAAGAAAACAGCCTGGCTTAAAGGAATCTGATCAAATTTGTGAAAAAAAAAAAAAAAATCATGTGGCCTTCTTGCCATATCAAAATGGTAAAATGCAACTCTACCATACCTACCTAAAGTTTAAAAAACGCAGAAGAGCAGATGGAATTCTATAAATAGCTAATTAACTGTGAGATTTTTCAGTCCAGCTTCTTTTTCTAGCATAAGTAATAAGATAGATTCAGGTATCTTCTGCCGTAGGAATTATCCATGGTATTCTTTTTCTTTGATTGTTTTTCTGAACTAAAGATGATGTAAACTGTGGGCTTAAGCTCTTAAAATGAGATGTTGGAAAATACAGGCATCTTCATTCACAGGTCTGAGGACTAAAACCTGAAGGCCCTGAACTCCCATGCCTGTCATATTTTTCTTTAAAGTTCCCCAACGTAGCCTTACACTCACATCTCTGGGCACTCAGTACAGAGCTGAGTAGCATAAGCAGCTGACTCATGCCAAAACCAGGTCTACATCCACAAACCAAGGGTTCTTCAGCACACTTGACCCTGACAGGTTTGATCTTCCTTTGAAATACCTCCTGAAATGAAAAAAAAATCAAGAGCTATGAAATTGTCTGAGCTATGAAGTGGCAATGAACATGGACCAGTAGCTGAGTTTTTAGGGTAATAACCTGGGATCAAATGACCCCTGTTTTTCTGACTTCGCTCTAAAATCTTTTTCTGTTCTTTGTTATTGTTGCTGCTGGTGTTTGTTTGATGTTGTTGTTTTTGTTTGTTTGAATTATTATAGTTATTATTAACAGCTACAGATAATATTTAGAGATGAAACTGTGGTCAAGTGGCCTCCTACACATTAACCTCTACACTAAAAAATCATTATATGTCTGAGGCTGTGTAACCTGCAGCCCCCTGAATTTCCTCTTCTACTCCGTATTTCCTTTAAGGTAGTTTAAAAGGCATTTAGTATGCTATGCTTAATGGAATATTTTTTTAGACATATTCATTATGCGGGAAACTCTAATATTGATATGTGGGTTGGATTTCATTGGGGGAACTTCATCACTACAAAGTCATCATTGCTGCAATCTGTCTAATTCATTCTTCACAGTTTCTGTAAGTTCTCTCTTTACATCGGGGGGCCTAATCTGCCAGATCATTAATATTATTATTATTATTAATAACAGCAAAAGTAGTACTACTGATAACAGGAATAATGGATTCATAATTGAAAACCCCAGCCATTATTATAGAACAAAGTTCTAGAGAGAGGGGAAAAAAATCTTTAAGAACTTCAGCCTTTTAATCAGATAACTGTATACTTTCAGCCAGAAAATATTTGCATGGTTCAAGTATAATAACAGTTTATTATTATTATAATTCTTGTCTTTTCTTTTTAAAAGCCTACTAAGTATATTTGAGGCACATTGCCTTTCTCACTACTTGAAAGTGATTAAGGCTGTGACTGATATTTATTCTTCATCCACACGTATAAAGGATGAAAATTTATTGGAGGTAGAGATGCTAACATCTCTTTGCCAAAGCTCTATGTTATCTCAATTTTCTGGGGATTTTGTCATTAATTAGTATATTCCTGTGTCAATATATCAAGTTTATTTTCATCATGAAAGATAATTCCAGCCCAGAGAGACTGTAATAAATAAATACTATGTACCTGATATATTGCTAATGAAGAAGATGATATATTGCTAATGAAAAAAAAAAAAAAAAAAAAAAAAAAAAAAGAGATATGGTGAAAGGCTTTCTGAAATGTAGGCAGTGAATATTACACTTAGAGTACATTTATTTAAGCATTCGGACACAAACATTATAGCGTAGTACCTCCATGCCACAGTGAGATCATCCTCTACAACCTCTCAGGTTTCTTCTTGCCCCACTGAATCCCATGGTATGATGAACATTGACATCTGTGGGAGCCATACCCAGCCATGAAACAGCCATGAAAGAAATATATCCAACAGAATTTTAAATGTCAGTAGCATTGTTCCACATGGTGGCAAATCCAAAATAACAGCAGATTTCCAAGGGCATATTTGGAAGTATTGATTTTAGGAGAAAAAAGCGAAAACTAAAATTCTATATTGACATGAATGTGCAAGTTTGGGATTGGTGCAGGTGGGCAACTGCAGGAAGGAGGAGAGCAGGAACTGAGGGCAAAGGCAACAGGGTGGCTGGCCAGGTCCTCCCACAACAGCAGAAGGTCCCATGGCTTCCAACAGGGGAGCAGAGCAGCTCTGGTAGCAGGAACTCAAGACCATGTTGAGTAAAATTGAACTTTTTAATAAATGCGTTATCAATAAATTAGAAGCTTTGGAAGAAAGGTATCATCCACACATTCAGCAGCTTTTTTATGTTAATTTTATTAATACTACTAGTACCTCATTTAAAACATTTGACTTTATACTACTGAAACAAATAATCAGACCATAAAGAGAGTTAATATTACTTAGCTCTTTCTGATCAAAATAACATGAATATGAATGATTTAATGCTTCCACCACTTGATCTATAATACAGATTCCCAAATAACTCTAAGAAATTATCCCCAAAGCTTGCCTATTTTCTAGATTCGGCACCCATCTGTCCAGATAATCTGTCCATCATTTTGCCATGGAAGCTGGAGGTCCCAGGGAGCTGGAGGCACTCACTGATCTTCTGTAAGTGATTCAGACTCTCTTCTGCCCCTGACTGAATGACTGCAGACTGCTGCTGCAAGGGAATTTTTATAGGTAACTAACATTTTGCTACAGAGTTTTACATTTTTGTGCAGGTAGAAATCTTTTTTTTTTTTTTTTTTTTTTTTTAACTATAAAAAGAATCTGATAATGAAAGGCAGTGCCTGAAGGAAGGTTTTCAGAATTACTTCCTACTCTCAGCTTTAGAGAACTCAAACCGCTAAGATGGAGAAACTAAATATTACATCTGAAAGCAACAGAAGTTTGTATCTTTACAAACTATATCTTCTAGGTGACAACGTCTTGCTAACCAGCAGTGTATAGACCAAGCTTTGAAATAAAGTACCTGAGAAATAAACACATTTATGGCAGAAAAAAAATGTTTACACTTTTTTATATTTATTATTTTATTCATGTGAATACTGGCTTGGAAGTCCCCACTCCTTTCATCTTTCATTGGCATAAATCCCTTTCAGACACTGAGTGGTTACCATCCTCTAAAAATGATAGTTTCATCAGCTCAGATCTGCCCTAAGCCAGTCCACAGTGACAGATATGGATGAACTTCCTTCTGTGAACTTCATTCAGTACAGTACGAAGAGTGATCTCAGCTATGGGAAGAACTGACTAGGAGTCAGTCCTTCTGAGGAGGCAAGTATTTTTTGTTGAAAAAAACATTTTTTGTGGGGTTGGGGGGAGTAAAAAGCACTTGTAGGCAATCACTGTAGCACGAAATATCTTCCCGCTTGCTCACTCATTTTCCTTTGAAGTAAAGCCAGAACATGATGCTTATGTAGATGGTGAGTGCCATTGGCTCAGATCAGGAGCCTGCAATCGCTGGACGGTAGCCAGGATATTTTGTATTCACCTGGCTAGAGACAGCCAAATAATGGGTAAACATATAAGGAGCAGTCCAGTCTCCTGAGAAACAAATATACTGGGACACAAATCTATACCTTTGGGAACTCAAATTCAGGCACCTGGAGATTTTAAGGAAACAGTGAGGCTCCTAAAGAGTTAGGATGGTTCCATGATTAAGCAGCATCCACCATCAAATATGCAGAATTTTAATTGGGGGTAGTTGGGGCACATTTTTTGCCTTGTATATCAGATAAGCCTTCTACTTCTTATTTAGATTTGGTCCATTGTCTTTGAAAAACTTAATACCTAGTTTTAAAGGAGCATGTTAAGTTTCTCTATGAGGTTATGTTAGAGCAGATCTCAATAAATCCTGTTTATCATTCCTTCTGCATTGATATTGTCCTTGGCAAATGGCCTCACTCAGTGATGCAGAAAAGTGTGTATGTTAATATTCTGCTAATGTGCAGTTGGGACCCTTAATGATTCATGCTTTTGTATAATAGACTCAGATCACCTAAAGGAAAGAAACAAGATCATTACAAAAACCTCAGTATTCTCTCCACCTTAAAATGTTTGTGCTCTGGAAACGATATTGCCTATTAGAGGCTCTGAAACACCCACTAAAAGCTGCTGTAGCAATTTTGATATTTGCATCTGAGCAGCCTCTAGCTATTCTAATAATTCCACCTACATAAAAAAAGAATGAAGGCCAAAAAAAAAAAAAAAAAGAAAAGAAAAAAAAAGTCAAAATGGAATTAGAAGATAAGCAAAAATTAGAAGATGAAGAGGCTACATTAAGCACAGCCAGGATTGCAGAGCATTTATAGGTCAGGGTTAATATCTACTGTCTGCACTCTAGACCCAGGGACTATTGCAAATGATGGTTTAGGTCCTTCAGTGTATTAAAAGAGCAAGGAAATATTCATAATATTTATCCCAAACAGCAAATTCCTCTATTCCTAATTGGTCTAATAGAAATTAGAAAATAAAGGAATTCTGGAAGAGAAAGAAAATTTATAAAAATAAGTGGTATATAGTGTTGAAGTTTCCTTACATAATAAGGACTTTCTATCATATAGATAGTATTTCATTTTATTAATTTCTGTAACTGATTTATTAGCTGAACTGAATGGCCTTGACCACTTTATGGTTCAGACCATAAAGTACTGATAGATCCTATACATACACCTGATAGAGAAGATGCATGCTATTCACACATAATCTGAAGAAATCAACATATGGGATAAACACAGGTTACTCAAATATCTATGAAGCCTACTGAGTACCATCGATGTCAATTTTTCTCAGGAGAGCAGAACAGGAAAAAAAAAAAAAAGATTGTTAGCTGAAAAGCTGGACAGGTGTTTCTAGGTAGTATATCAAACCAATAGCTTTAACTTCTAAATGAATTTGGTAGCAGGTTTAAAATACTACTGTAAACAAGCCACTAAGTAGTAACAACAGCTCAGCTGCACACATACGCTGCATTTGATCTCTCAGCAGGGAATACTTTTTTTTCAGTATGGCATCGATCTCCTGAACAATACCCTTTTTCTGATCTTAGTCATTGAATCACAAAATTACCCTTAATAAATGGCTTTACATTAATTATCACGTAACAAAACATGTAGTGCAAAACAAAGAATTTAAAAGCTTTAATAAGATTATCCAGGAAGACTATTAAAAAGGCGTGGAAGAAATTCCTCTTAGCAGATAAAACAAAAGAAACAAAGCAATAGGATTCCTGTAAAATCTTTGAGTAGGATTATGTGCTATTAATAAAGACCTTCCCTTGTTAGAGTACCTGTATGAATGCACCATGAAAATTATATAGTTTTGAAAAATCAATATTAATAGAAATATACAATAGATGACATAAAACTATTGCATAACAAAACAAACAGAAGTATTCATTATTTTTTGCATTTTTTAATATTTTACATATATTTTCCTGGCCAGTGCAATTCATTTGGGTATTTTTTTATACACTTCATAAGATATGTTACAAAGTTTTTTGTTCTATAACAAAAAGTAAAATGAATATAGTGCTTCTCTAACTTAATCTTCTAGTTTGATACAATATGTCAAATTTAAATTACCTCTGTAGCTATACTTGGTAGGATATTGATTCATTGAGCTATAAATTTCAATATGTTTCTTGCAGGTAATGGAATATATAAAAATAAATCACATTTCAGTCAGGCACATTGCATTTATGGTATGTTACCAGCAAGAGTCAAGAGAAGCACAAACCTATGGCATTTAAAGTTTGAAATTCTTGCAGCTATATCTTCATAAATTTTCACCAGAAAAAAAAAAATGTAATAGTCTAATAAGAACTAAGAATTATCACATAATAGATTCTTTCTTCTCTCAAAAAAATTATTTCAGTTTCATGAAAAAAAAACAAATTCCTATACTCATAGTTTTATATTATCTTTAATTCTTACTGTTATGTATGTAGCAACATCTCTAGATTATTTTATTGATGATTTTATAGAATCATGTGATCTTCAAAGGATTTCTATAGAGCTCCAAGGCCTTATTTATAATGGACTTGCTATGGTTTTCAAACGGAATGTATACACAGCATGTAAGATGCAAGGAGTTGGGAAGCAGTGTTTATGCACATGTTGTATATCTCCTTTTCTATTAATAGGTTGAAACCAAACCTTGGGATCTTCTGTCATACAGAATCATGATCGTTCACAGAAATGTGGAAAATCAGAGAAGTCAAAACACAATAAGGAAAAGAAACATGAAGTGCTATTTAGTGATGATGTAGTTACCACATACTAAATGTTTCCTTAAAACACAGTGTTGGTGTCTTTTACGTCTCATTCTCTATCACTCTGCGGGGTGATTTGTTCAGTTTGGCACTGCTGCCATTGGCAGGAAAAGTTCCCCCATAAAAGCAGGGGGAAAATAAAATCATGCAGCTTCTATAAGTGGAAGGCTTTAAGATGAGAAAAGAAGATAGCTGAATTTTTCGCCTAAATACCATACCGGGTATTTCAGAGATAAGTAGGCCCTGACATTAGGGGAAATCTATATTTTGAAACTTTGGTTTCAGATTTTAAGGAAAAGGAAATAGAATAGAAAAGGAGTGGAAGGAAGATTACAGAGCATCTAGGGAGATTATTTCCCACTTTTGAAGAGGTAGTGCAAGAAAAAACAGAATTACAGTGTTTTTAAAATCCTACTTTTATTGTCAATTGGGCAATGAAATTCTCAGCAAATACCCAATATGGACCTTTTTTTTTTTTTTAAGAAAAAAAAAAAAAGAAAAAAAAGAAAAAAAGAAAAAGAAAAAAGCTTTAATCATTACCACTCAACTACCATTATCCACGCAAGGATTTCTCCTACTATACTGAGACTTGCAATTTAATAGACATAGCTAGTGCATTCATAGATACTGTCTGACAGCACAACTTTCTAGATTCTCCAGAACATTGTTCAAACTCATCACAATGCATAGACATTCGCAAGCACTGACACTACTGAAATATTGTTGCTACATTAACAAAGAGGCTGCAGCACCAGCAAAATAACTTTATCACAAAACCTAAGACTAAAAATTTCTACTAAAAATAATGGAGCAGTAGAGGAAAACAGTGGAGCTGGAGGGAGGTGCATAAGCAAAACTCTTGTAAGAGATAACAGAGGATAAATCAGATAACTTGAGGACAGTTCTACTATATTTATGTATGATTTGGATTCCTAAAAATTGTGGAAGATGACACCATTTAACTGAAGAAATTATGGCACATTTTCATCCACCTTTGTAACTGTTGGGGGTTTCATGAAGTTTTTGGGGGCAGAGGTGAGGAAAGAAAGGATGCCATCATACTACCTTCTCTAACACAAGCACGGTGACAAAAGTTTCCCAGCTATATCGGATCACAAAATAGAATTGGAATTAGATTTTCTTCCCATGAACCTAAAGGCATATGATACATGAGAGAAAATCTTGGCTTATGCTATTAAAAAAAAATCAGCCGTGAATGCCAGTGAACTGGCATTAAACATCCATTGAGCTCTGCAGCTTTCTAATTTGACCTTTGTATTCCAGATATTGGAACTGTAATACATCAGAAAAAGATATACTGAATTTATTGCAAGCACTTTTTTCTCCTTTTTAACGGTTTAGATGATTTGTAATGATTTAGCTTACTCTGTGGCTTCCACAATTTTAATTACAACAGATCTGGGGCAAAATGAGTGCATGCAGTGCTGGCCTGAGCCACAACAACATCAGTGCTCAGGGCCCCAGTATCTGCAAGGCAAGGCGTACAGGAGGTCTGTTACCATTCTGCTGAAGAATTCCAAGGACAGCCGCACATTGCATGTAGAGAGAGAGAGATTTGCTATGAGAGCTGCAGCCCAGGGAGATTTGAGAGACATGCATGGCAAGAAATCAAGGGAAAAGAGAGTGAAAGAAGATCGTTTATAAAAACAGCTTGACTGGGCAAGTAGGTCCGATTACCTGCGCTGCATGGCTATTGTCACTATGGCTCCACAGGGAGCACGTCCGTCCCTCGCTAACACCATATCGCATCTCAGGACACACAAGTATTACATCAAATGCATCTCTCTGTCACCGGGTAGCAGTCTGCTTTCTGGCACATCTCAAACGTGTGGATAAATACTCAAGACTACACATGCTACTCTCCATTACCCTACGCCTAACCTTTTTTCAAAGCATCAGCACGCAGACTTGAATTCGCTTGCTTGGGCTTGTGGTGGCTTGCTCTCACTTACACGTATTTACGTTTGAAGTAGGTGAGCGTGCTCTTACCCGGGCTCCACGCAGAGCGGGACCCCGAGCGAGGCAGCGGGGTGTATGAGGAGTGGGACGCCACGCGCGGCAGGGTGGCATATGCCGAGGGGGAGGTGGAGCGGGGCAGGGTGCCATAGGCAGAGCGGGAGAAGGCGTTGTTGTAGGAGGAGCGGGATAGGGTGTTGTAGGCACCGCGGGAGAGCGCGCTGTAGGAGGCGCGGGGCAGTGGGGTGAGGGCGGAGCGCACCACGGTGCCCCACGCCGAGCGTGCCGCGGGGGCCCAGGCGGAGTGCGAGGTCGAGCGGGAGGCGGCGTTGCACGAGGGACCCCACTGCGGGCCGCAGAGGGAGCGGGACGCCGGGGTGCACATGGCCCGTGAGGCAGGGCGGGACGCCGGTGTGCACACCGAGCGGGCTGTGGCGGCCCCCACGGCACGCAGGGTAGGGGGGCACACGAAGCAGCTTGACGCCGACATGTCCTCCAGGCGCGAGGCTGGAGAGCCAGCTGCTGTGGCTCCCCCGGGGAAGGAGGCCGGGGTGCACAGCGAGTGTGCAGCCGGGGGTCCCACGGGGCGGGGGGCCGCCTGGGACACAGAGGTGTTGGCCAGGTGCAGCACTGGGGCAGAGCTCTGCACCACGAGGGGCACCGGGGAAGCTCCTGCGCACGGGCCTGGGGAGCACACGGTGCGGGTCACGGGGCCACCCACATTGGGTTGAGATGGAAGGGTGACCATGGGGCCACACACGGGCTGAGATGTTGGAGAGGGTGCAGGGCCGCACACATGGGAGAAGGAGGCGGCAGAAAGGCTGCCGGAAAGGGCTGCTGGTGGTGGTACAGATTGGGGTGCTGGAGAGCACACGGAGTGCGATGGGGAGGCAGACACTTGGGTAGGGACTGCATGGAGTGTGGAGCTGGGGCTGGAGCCAGCCACAAAGTGATTCAGCAGGGCGCTCACGGCATTGCTGGCTGGGACGGACACAGAATAAGACATTGGCCCCCCTCCAGGCTGGGCTGCGGACCCAGGCCCCGACTCGAATATCACTTGAGGCATTGGGGTGCACACAGGGTTGGATGCTTGTATGGGCATAGAGCCATACATGGTGGCAGGCATTGGGACACAGGTCGGGGCAGGCATGGTCTCACATATAACACGGAAGCCAGGATCACAGCCAGCATCAAAACCAAGACCAACGCTGGGATTGAAGCCTGTGCTGCAAATGGAGTTGCATAAAGGGTGGCCCGCAGGGAGGTACACGAAGTCATACACAGGCGGTCCCCCTGCGTTGCAGCTGGGGTTGCACACGGGGATACATACATACTCGCACATGGACTGCAACCCAGTGTCTCCCGCAGGGACAGAGGCAGAGCTGTTGGCTGGCAGCGAGCCATTTTCACAAACATGGAGTGATCCATTCTGGTTCAGGGGCAGCGTGCCATTCTGGCCCACTGGGTTACACACCTCAGTGCTGGCACAGCCCTTGCAGTAGGCAAACTTGTGGCATCCAAAGTTGGCCAGGAGCCGATGTTTACCAAGCCTGTAAGGTGTAAACTCCACAACAGTTCGTGCCTGTTGGTTGGAAGCCAGAGTTCCTAAACTGAGGGAACAGAAACAAAAGAATTAGGGTGTCTCACAGGCCCTATATAGCTTGTAGTCCTGAAGCACTAGAAGTTGAATACACACTTAGGTTTGATTTGCTTGGACATTTTCAGAGATAATTTGTTGCTCTTACCTTTCTCCCCCCCAAAAAATCAGTGTTGTGAAAAACATGATAACAATTTATTTCTGCAAAAGGATATGAAAAATTCCTACCTATGGAAAATTCCACTGTCCTAATAGTGTGTTTGGGGGTTTTTTGTTTGTTTGTTTGTTTTTTACTTTACCATTAGTATTCAGAAACTTTGTCAAGATATTCTCTGGGAATAAAGTTCCTTTAATTCTTCAAAAATGTAGGACTCTTACTTAACTCAGAAATACATTTACTGTTTCCCACTTTCATTGGTCTAAGTTTTATCAGGGAGTTTTGTTGCATTAAGCTCATTACCATTCAGGAGGAACAGCTCCTAATTACTTCCCCTCAAAACTAGTCCAACTTCTAGAACTTCCGTCAGTTCTACTTGTCATGAAGGTTAGCAATGCACATTAATGACCAGCTAGGGTGTTGTTGCATCATATAAGTTTTCAGTTTCCTGTGATTAGCATGCTATGAGTTTAGAATGTACATTGCTATTTCTCACTGTCTTTTTCTAGTTGTTCAATTATGCGTTCACAGATATCTAGAGGAATTTATAAGAAACTCAGTAGGATTATAATGTTTGAGGGACCCAGCTAGAATTTCTTGTGAAGGAAACTGTGCAT
>VZSV01000195.1:1121962-1143314 GCA_013398735.1 Nothocercus julius | reverse complement strand
TAAGAAAAAATGAAGAAACAGCATGTCTTGCCAGCTGTAAATCAGCTCTATCAGTTTCAAGATAATGAGACTTGCAAAGGAATTTCAAAGTAATGAGGGGCACAAAGTCCCTTTTGGATGCTCAAAACCAAAAATACTAGAAATGACATCTTCCTCAAAGACTCCTCTGGCCTAACAGCCTTTAATCGACCCCTAATATTATTCCCATCTATATAATCATAGAACTTACTCAATGGTCATTGGTTCTTTGAATAAACCACAGCCTTCTAAAGTCATTATGCAGTTCTTCATATCTTCCTGGAGAGGATTGCAGAAGGAGATCTCTGCAGTGCATGGTACTTTCAGCCTGGGTTGGCTTAGTAGCTAGTCAAAAATATTTATATATATTATTTTTTTGTGACCCTCACAATTAGCACTAGTAAATTAATGAAAGGAAAAGAGGTTATTCATATTCATATTTCTCTTTGATTATCTCTATAGGTCAAAGTCAATTGCTGCATATTCAAAGTTACACCGATCTCATTAAAGAGTTGCACATTTTCTGCACTGCAGCTAGGCACTGTGCAGTAAGAGTCCAAGTCCATTTCTAGACTGTAAGGTCTATACGTATAGTTTCTTACCTTCACAATAACAGGAGGCCTGTTGATCACGATATCCCTGCTCACCATCAGAACATCTCCACACTCTGGATCTGAGACGGCAACTACTTTCATAATGTTGTGATCACAGAGATGAGGTCCATATTGATTATATGATATACACAGTGGAATTTTTTTCACTGTAAAGCAAATTGTAATTATTATTCTGATGTTTTGGGTCAATATTGCTCCCTCTTACCTCCCCTAAAGGCCTAACTGGTCCTTACAATGCACTAGCCTTCAAAATTATCATAATATCTTTGAGAACAGATATAATGTTTCCTGGCTGAGATGATACATCTCACTTTTCAGTGACTATACCTACATGATCACATTTAGCAGAAAGGTTTTTTTTTTTTACTTAAATTTGTGAAGCTTTTATTTTACTGTAATTCTTAAAGTAGTAATCCAAACCAAGGTGAATTGAACCTTAGTAAAACAGAATGTGAACATCAAGTAATTTCTTCTTAACAGCAGTATGATTTATATAAAAGGTTTTTTTTTCCTTCAAGAATTTGAAAGAATTTGAAATCATGAAAATGATTAATTTGCTCTGCTTATCATATTGTATATCTGAAAATAATCACCTTAGTGGTCAAAACAAGTGTTTTACACAGGCTACCATTTCTGGCTAAAGGAAACAAGTTGCTTTTCTGGGAAATAGCTCTAACTTTCTTTCTATTCAATACAGAATTCATTGTGGAAATTTTAGCAGAAAAAAAAATTTCAAATGATTGCTTCCCACCAATAATAAGGGGTTCCCACTAACCTGACGCCTAAAATAATAATAATAAAAAAAAGTCATCCCCTGAAAAGAGATCCAAAATATATTCCCTAAATCCACCTTTCTTACCTTCCCTTGGGCCCAAGGCGACATTCACTTTGTCTTTCCAAAATTGATCCATTGGGCAACCATTGTATGTTACTATTTGTGCACACAAATTAAAATTTAGATTTTTGGGTTCATTACGCAAATTTTCGAGCAGCCAGTGCAGTTGGACATCTTCACCGTACATAGGACAGTTAGCCATCTTTAGCCTCATATTAACACCAGAGTCACTCAGGAATGGGCTACGGAGAGATGACAGCTCTCGATCTATATGGCAGTTGGAAGCATTACAGTACCCTGGATTAATTCTTCTGTAGGCCCTGTAATAGGCCTCCTTGCTTTTTAGAGAACCTGTTAAGGAAGATGTAAGATAATTAACACAAGCAGTCATATATACCTAAATAGTGAAGATAATTTCTTCCTCCCTCTTCCTTCCTGAAGCCTAACCTAGTGACTTCATGTAAAACAAATCCCCCAAATAACAGAACCACAAGGTATAGTAGCCTGAAAGCATATGAATATTAAAAATAAAGTATAATAATAAGATAATAAAATGTATTTTATTTGCATTAGTTAAATTTCAGAATGGAAATGTAAATCTCTAAATGTATAATTAGTATAAAACTCAAAATATAGGACTAGAGTGAATAAGAAATGCTATCATGTCTCTCAGAAGGCAAAATACGTCATTCACATCAAGATACTTGGTGTGTGTTGTTGTTTTTTCCAGAAAAATAGAACTTGCACTTTTATAGCTCTGTTCCATTCTACACTTCTCTAGGCGATTTTACTGGTTAAACTCCTTCCTACTGCAGAAAGATAAAAAACAGTGCTCAGCAGCCCAGAAATGATAACAGCAGGATTTCCTAGTAATGCAAGAATTTAGTATGTAAGCATATTTCCTGACAGATCTGGTACAAGAAGCAAAGAGGAACAGTTAATCCTAAGTTTAAGGTTTTTGGGTTATCTAAAATCTTAGAATATTTTAACTAGTACACAGGGGAGTCCAAAATAGGAATGGGGTAATAAATGGAAATAATAGACAGGCTGTTTGTTCTGCTTGATTCAACTAAATATGCTTAGAAGGTTAAACATTAAGTTTCTGTTTGAACTCAAAAACATATTCCCCTTCCTCAAAAAAGGCAACTTTAGATTGTTCTACTCATTTTAAAGAAGCATAGATTACATTTGTTGATAATTTAATAAAATTAGCATTTCACATTTGCCTTAACCCTTTTTGTGGCTTTTTCATCATACCTAGCTCATATTTATAAGTCCCAGTGATATCTTCACACTGGTCACTGCCAACACTCTTAGTGCTAAGATGTTTTCCGCATGGCCAAGTGTCACAGAAAAGCTTTGATTTTCTGGCATTGTTTTGGGAAAGCCAGCCAACATAGTTTGAGTTTAGCCGAGAAAACAAGTGATGACCATCATAGTCCAAATCCAGTTCCCCTTCTCTGATGCTTCGAACCCACGTAGGACCACTGCAAGCTAAACCTAAGTCAGATGGAAATAAAAACGTTATGATAGGACATAACCCGAGAATTATAGAAACAAAGCAAAAAAAATATTGGGAAAACAATAACAGATATAGAGACAGAAAATTGAAAATAAAAGAAAATGTAGTTACCTCTCCCTGTTTCCAAGGGTGTTGGATCCAGACACTGCCAATCACCACAGCATTGATTTAGGTCTCTGCGGGCCATCCAAGACTCGTTCCAGCAGTGGTATCGCCTGTAGGATGGAGAAAGGTAACATTAAAATATCTCGAGTGAAGTTCTGTACCTTCCTATGGAGCAAAACCATATTACAGACAAATTTTTCATAAAACGAACAGCCTCTGTCTTAATATTGGTAAAGGCATTTGGGAATGGGGTTGCTTATTTTGTTTTATATCATTCATCCTGCAAGTATATTTTAGGAGTGTGCACTCCTGACTGTTGGACAGTCTTCTTGCAGCCTAACTTTTTCAGTTGGTAAATGCCAATATGTTATTTTTAGTTAAATAGCTCTTGCCTTTCCTAGCCTTCCTTTCCTGATTCTTTAAAGAGAAGTCACATATAGTCTTAGTTGAATTTTTATTGGGTTAATGAAAACAGTTTTAAGTGTTTTCTGCTCAAATAGATTTCATCATCTTTCTGAAATGTAAAGACTGCAAAATACTTTTAAAAAACTCTCAAAGATGAGATGTTTTTATACGTTTTATAAAAATCATTATTAGGAAATTGAGCATCCTTACTGCACCAAAGAGATAGAAACACTGAACAGATAGATTTATGCTAATGTTTCTATCATTCATCTTTTTCGGCAAAACCAGAAGACCTTATTATTTATTTCTTATTTACCATAGTTTGTCTTTACCACACAGGTTTTTTCCAGTACAGTCAAAAGTCTCGTTGATTCCTAGGGGATTCTCAATTGAACAAGGAAAACAGAAGTTCGTGACAACACGGCTAGGAATACCCAAGCACCTCATCACTGCAAGGAAAAATATTCAAGGGTTATAGCAATGAATTAATCGAGCTAGCCTTTTACTTATTTTATAAATAATTTTCATGTATCCTAATTTTCAATAAATAAATACAAAATATGAATAGGAGGACAATATCTTGGATGAAATGACTTTTTATTTGAGACTTTTTTTGAGTATTTGAAATGTAATGCAAAATATTTTTGTAAAGTGTGTATAGATTCATGTATAGAGTAGCAATTCAATTTTCTTCAATGCAGAAGAACATCCAGTAAAGAGTAAAACTTTGGCTTTTTTTTTTTTTTTTCTATGTAATTTAGTTCACTATTATCTCCTCTCTTCCAGTAAAAGAAGACAGTAGCTTGCTGCTGTTATATTTTGGAGGAGACAATACTAGATGTTTTTTGGTATTTCTACTTGGCCCCCAAGCATCACTCAAAGCCTCCATGATGCTGTGCTTTCCCTGCATTTTTTAGAAAGGTACATTATTGAGTGCTATATGGTATGAAGGTCAAGGAGAAGACAATACTGTTTTTCTTCTTGCTTTTCACTCAATACAAGAAAATGAAAGGTTGACAAACATTGTGTTAGGCAGCCACATAATACTGTAACAAGGCAAAACATTCAAGTTCTTTCATAGCAAAATTCTTATCAATAATTTGTGGTATTTTTTAGGATAAGAAGGTTTTGATCTTGGTTTTCCTGCTTCCCTTTAGAACAACTACGTGAACACATGTGGCAGTATCATACCTGTGCACATTACTGCAGCAAGAGACCCACAGTATCCATATCTGACTGGTCTACATCTGCTGTTGTACCACTGCTGAAGAATAGGGACACTTCCATTCCATGAAAATGGCTTAGTTCCTTTCAGGTAATCGTTGTTTTCTGGGATCTTCATGATACTGTTAGTGTTATGGCTACTTATCTACAGAGAGAGAGAAAATCAACCTTTCTAAACACCTGACCTTAAGCATATTACAACACTATTTGCGTGGTAAATTATTTTTTTCTGTGAATCTGAGCTCAGAAAGGTTTTATCTGCTACTAACATTGAGTTAGATTACAGTGCAATTTACTATTGTATAATATAGTGCAGCATGACCCATCTGTTCAGAGGTCACACATTGTTAGATCTTACCATGTGGTTCACCACCATGCTGACATGCACAGGATCATTGCGCCAGCAATGGTCACGATCAGAGCCATGATGGTAGCTTGCACCCATGTCTAGAACCTTCAAGCAGATATCCAGAATCCCATCTTCAAACTAAGGGAAGAAAAGTTAGAACAAGCATCATGTGGTATTATGACACTGATAACGTCTCTTTCTTGCCAATCGAGTAGTCTTTTTCATGTCTGTGAAGCTCACCTCCCTTTTTTTTTTTTTTTTTTTGGATAATCCCAACTGCTAATGGTTTGGTAAGTTTTGTCTGTCTGCTTGAATGAAGACAAAATCTCTTTAAAAATCAGTTTTTTTTTTTTTTTTCCCCTTTCTTTCTTATGTTTCAGTAATGGGATCATTTTGCTCCACTTTTCCAAGAATGCTCTGCACTTTCACCAGCTATGCTATAGAAAACTACCTTTCAGTAGTGAGAGTTTCAACGATTTCTGTGTATGTATAGTTTGAATTGATCTTAAGCTTTTACACTTCATACTGTAGGATAAATTTCTGAAAAATATGTAGTAGATTTATGTTATTAGAGATTAATTTATTTACAAAAGAAGATGATTGCTTCATAAAAATTCTTCTAAATGTACCTGTCCAAAGTGCCATGGTCTAGAGGTAATATGCTTATGAACCCCTTCGTACAGTATCCCATGTTCATTCAGAACATATTCTTCTCTGTGGGCTTGATTATCCATATATACAGGGTCATCTGGAAAAAGAGGCAAAACTATCAATATATTTTATATATTGTGTATTTTCAGCACTTCTATATCTTCTATCTTTCTCACTATCTTTCCTATAATTTTCAAATGCACACTCTTAGACTTCTTTAAGGGTGCTGGCTATCTAAACATTCATGGATAATTAATTTCTCTTTGCAGCTTAATACTGCCTTTATTAAGTCAGTCTTAGCTATGGCACTTCTAAATTACAAATGTTTCAATGCATCTTCACATTAAACAGTTTGGGATCAAACCTTATGTGTTTAAAGTTACGTATCCAATTTTGACTGAACCAAAATATGGCACATGAGAATATTTGCCATGTAATAGTGTTGACAATGGTCCTACAAACTCCATGTTTGCAGCTAAAACCAGAACCAAGTCTACAGAATTACATCCATATTTGTACTATGTTATCTCATGGTGACATCAATTGCTCAGAAGAAAGCTATTTTAAACATGAAAAAAATATTATGCCACTATTAACACTAAGAAACCAATTTAAAACATTGAATGTTTTAATTCACCTTGAATGATCTAATTCACACCATTAAAATATTGAATGTTTTAATCAGGATCACAGAAGGAAGGAAAAAACAAACAGCCCCCCCAAATCCCTCTCTGTTTCTCATGATTTTTATGACCACCTACTTACTAGCCAAGTAATACACTCTTCAACATTTTTACTCATTGCTAACATTTTTCTAAAAACCCCCTGAACATCACTGGAGTTCTTACCTGCACACCAGGGGTTAAAAAGGACATAAAAGTCTCCAAGACAGCGCTGGTAGGTATGACCACAAGATGTGACTTGCATATTGAAAATGTAGCGGCCAATGCAGGCATTGGATGGAGGAAACACACTGACATTGATGCATTTTGGCTGATGAGTTTTGTAAGAAGCACTCCAACAGGTTTGATCTAGGCATCTGCCCATTGGAAAGGTGCATTTCGTCTCATTTGATTCACAGGGTCTGAGGCCTTTGCAGGAAAATAAGTACAAGTTCAATCAGGCTGAAGAAAGCACGTGTAAAAGACAAGCGATTTGCTTAGCAATCATTTGCATTTTAAAGCTCCCAAGGGTGGTTCCCTTTTCCATTTGTTACTATCACAACAAGATGAAAATGTTGTTGCTATACGTGGTAGAAGCAATGGCAGAGAAACGTAGCCTATTTAGACAGATGATGAATGGATAGATACTATTTATTAGTGAAGACTGTGGGAAATATTACTTACCAGCAGAGGAGTGAGAAAGACTACACAGAGTTTGGGAGTGACTACCTGTCTCCACGGTGAAAATGATCTGGTCCACAGAGTCATCCCAATCCCGATTTTGGAAGTGAACATAAAAGTTGAAGGTTTGGCCTCTCCTTATTATCTGTCTATCAGGTCCAAAGAAACTGGTATTGTGACATTGGCAGTTGGCAGGACAATTCAGGTTAATGTCTCCTAGTTCAATGACTGCAGAATTGAGAAATGAACATGGGGGAGAAAACAGATAATTGAGTCCACATCATTGGCTAAGGTCAAGATTATGTGAAGCAGAGGATAAAGATGAAAGACAAAGTTTAACATTTTGAAAAATAAATTCAGCAGTTGGTTTAAACTTCAGCAACACTGTGAAACCATATAAGACCAGATAAACATCCATAAAAGTATCCTTAGAAGTCCACCTCTTCCTTAGCTTGCAGGTGGAAACTTGCATAATGCTTTGATTCATAAGGCCATGGTACAAGTTTCTCATCTTTTATATGGCACCTGCTTGTTTTATATATCAGCTATACCAAGGAATGATATTAGTATCTGTGCTTAAAAGATTGTTTTTGTATTGCGTCCAAATGACAGCATATCATCTACAGACATAATTACTTCCAAACCACAGCTAAACAGCAAAATTTTATCACAAGCTATCAGTTGAGTTGCTATTTATACAGAAAAAAAAAAAAAAACAATAATAAAGCAAATTGAGTAAATAAAAGTATTTTATAACAAATGTATGGGTTTGAAGACTAAAGAGCACCCACTTCAAGGGAACAATAAAAAAAAAAAAGGATATGAACAAGTATCAAAAATGTAAATTCTGTTAAATGCGTATGTGCATGTAAATGTGTCCTAGACCTACATTTCCAATAATCGCAAAATGTTTGGAGATAACCATTTTATTACCCGAACTGATACATCTTTAAGGAACTTGATGGANCTGACAAACTATCCCAATAGCCATGATTAGCTTGCAAAAAATCTGGGATGATACCCTCAGGCATCCTGCCTGGATATCAGCCATTTCACAAGAATAATTATGCTCCTGGTGCCAGAAGCATGGGTGGCAACACTTATTTTTACTTATTTACATACAATTCGTGCTTTTCAAAAGTGCTTCACTCTAATTGAAGATAATGGGATCTGCAAATTCTCAGCAGTTTTGGAAATCAGGCTTATGGAACTACAAAGTCTTGCATATTATTTTAATTTTAAAGGATTATATTTGGTCCTGCTAAGCCTGCAGAACCACCAAACATGATAATTTTTCTAACTATACTAGCATTAATTTGGACATAGAAGGATGGTCTAGAGCAGAAAGTAAAGATTCTCAACCAGAACTTAGGGTGAACCCAGAGAAAAGATTCACAGCTAGAGCTCATGGGATGTGGATCCTTCTCACTCAAAACAATGACGTTTTCCAGGATCACATTCTGGAAGTCAATTATTACTGAAATGAACCAGGGAGGGATGCAGCACAACAATCCTCCCCATCTTTTTCTGGTTGCTTCTTCAAATAAAAATAATTCGTCTAGGCATTCTATTTGTTAATGAAGAAGTGACTCAGCAGAGATTGGCAGAGAAAAACACAGACATAGGCATTACCCATGTTAAAAACATGCATCACCATCAAGGACAACCAGAAATAGGGCATGCATGACATCATTATTACTGCTGATGAAAGCATCATACCTGCTGAACAGGAAAGGGTAACAGAGTGGAACTGAAAGTCTTGTGGCTTAATGACAGTTGTCTACATAATGCCAAGTGTCCAGGTAAGAAGGATTAGGACCACTCCTAGTACAGGCTAGGAGTTTCAATGGTCAAGAAATTGGCAGGTCTTCACCCATCCTTTGGAGAAGTTTTTATAAACAGCGCTGCATGCACTCATCAATCCAGCTGAACCAGAACAGCAGGGAGTTGAGATATTACGAGTTTCTCAGGGTAGTTCTCTAAAGTCACCCCACAGCTTAGTTATCAGCCTTAATTATCATAACTGGTTCACAAAAGAGCTAACAACTGCTTTCTTAAGTAAAGGTCGCTCAGAGAAAATACTGAAAGCTAATCAGTTTCGTATCTCTTTTCGGTTTTCTTTCACTAATAGAAACCCAACCTCTAATACTAGTCACTGGGTGTTCTTTTATCAATACCCATTTTGCCTTCATTACAGAGAGACTACTTCGTGTTTCCTTTATGAAATGACTTCTTCCAGCATGGGAATATTGAAAACTGTAACTTTGTAGTCAATGCTGGAAATATGCTTTCCCGGGCTTTTTCTCATGTAGTTTCTTTCTCTGTAGTGCACTCTTCTTTTCATTAAAAAAAAAAAAAAAAAAAAAAAGTTTCTTTCAAAAGTTACTCATCTTTTTGACTAACAAATAAGAAAATCTAAACCACAGAAATAATTTCCAGGCTCAAATCCACACAGTAATACATCCATTTTTTTCTTATGTCCTTACAGCTGACAAGCTTACTCTCCAGTTTTCAGCCCTGACTCAGTTGATAAAGTTTCAAAGCACTCACCTTCCATTTTCTTCTACATGCACCAGTATCTTGAGCACGCGGCTGGCAGAGCTACCTGCTTCTCAGTGAGATGTGCTGTGAGGTCTGGCCGATCTCCTCTGTGAACCAACCTCATTTCCTCTCAGTAACATTTATATTCAGAACTAAAAGGCTGTCACACATATTGCATCAACAAAATGCCAGTTTACAAAGAGGCCCCACCCATGTGTCTACTGATGCTCATAAATGATTCATTTTAACTTGCAGCATTATTAGGGAGAGTCCTGTGGCTGCAGGGAGGGAGAGTCCTTGGTACCTCACCTGTAGCATAGTACTCTTAATGTCCTACTCTAGAAGTCTCAAAAATATTTTAAGAGCACAGTGAATGACATTTAAGACCATCTTTTTCAATGAAAGTCAATACTTTCAGCCATTTAATTTCCCATAAGTCCCACCACCTACTGCTGTTTCCTTCTGGTTAGACATTGAGCTAGCCTTTAGGAAAATGAACACTGGATCCAGGGACCTATGTCTAATTTAGGCTGTTCCAATCTGGCCATCACTGGACATATTTATTGTAATAAATAGAAATTCCAGCTTTCAAAAAATCTGTGTAGCACTTCATGGAGGTGCTCAAAGTATCTCAAGAGTAAGTCAGAGTATAATCAACACTAAAAATTTTCCCAGAATAAGTTGTAAAATAAATGGAAGAATATTTGGGGTGTTTTTTGTTTGTTTGTTTGATTTCAAGCAGAGATTTATATTTAAGGTAAAAATCATGTTTTGTTTTTTTTTTTATTATTCTAGTTAGGTTACTTCTTCTCCCTTCCTCAACATTATTGATGATGTTTTTCCAACAATTTCTGAAAAAAAAAAATGAGACAAAGTGTTTTGCTTAGGTTCTAGATATTTTTAATAAAAAACCCACAACAACTGCAAGAGTATTCTGTCTGTGCACTAACTCAGTGATGAGGACATGCATCCTTGAGCTTGCATAAGAGAGAGAGAGGCTCAAATTTCTTTTGCCAAAATCAGAACAGTTGTCCCTTATTCTTAGAAAAAACAGCAAACTTCACACCGTAACTTATCCTTTCAATATCTCCAACAGAAGTTATTCTAGTTTGATAATTTCATGGGATTTTTAGGATGCTTTATACAAATGGAAAAAAAAAAAAAAAAGATTTTTTATTTTTTTTTTTTAACAGAAAGAATGCAAACAATTGTAATTTAAAGACTAGGATAACCTCCTGGATTCCAGTTTCTCAAGTAATCATGAAAGGTAACAGTTTAACTAATACTGAAATAACTTAGTTAGCTTAAAAGCTATCTTTTCACTGAAACCAAAGCAGAGAAGAAAAAACAGCACGTCAGGAATGTTTTTGCAAGAGTGGTTAAAAAAACAATATGACTGATGTATATGAGAGCAAACATAATAGTTTGTGTGTTCACATTTAAAACTTGTAAATGTTTGGCTAGTCACTAGGCATTCATTAAAATATATGTGAATTCTAGATATTTAACTCATTTTTAATTAAAAAACACATATTTGAAAATGGGTATTGTGATACCAAATTTCTTTTTCTTAGTATTTGTCAAGGACCAGAATACTTCTACTCATTGTAAAATACAAACTTCTACTCATTGTAAAATGAAAAATAATACTATCTCCAAACAATAATTAACCATTTAGTTAAAATATGAAATAATGCAGCCATGAAAACATTAATGAACTTCAAATCAACCTGTAAAATTGGAACGATAGTGGTCTAAGAATCCATTTGAGACCTACTCACAAATGTATGCCCACACTAAAATCCAGGTAACATTGGTATTTTGTAATAATCTTTTACCTGCAAATCTGATCTTGATGGGACTTTTGAGGTAGCAATAGGCAGTCCTACCCTTATAATGAGAAAATTAGCAAAGCTGGTCACAGTTTCCCAGAATAAATTAATAAAAAAAACCCTCAAATACCTCTAGTTCAATCACCTCCTGAAATATTTTGGTAAATGAAAGCTTGTGACAGATAAAAGAAAACAAATAAACATCTGTAAGTGGCTGCACTTGTGGGTTCAAAGAGACTTAATTAAGAGTTAAAAATAATAAAAGCTTGAATCAGAAGCTGGACACTTTCTGTATGGATATGAGTCACTGCCTTTAGTAAGTATTCTTGCTTAGATCCTGGAAGCGGCTTTGGAGCCCATCTGTCTCTGCTGGATCATAGTGCAGGTCGTGGCCCCAGAGCAATCTCCTGGACACCCGTGTTTCTGCCTATCACTGTGTGCGCAGTCATCCCACCGCCTTTGCCAGCCCACAGCTAGCAGACTGGTTGGGGCTCTCACTCAAGCCTGAAGTCCCGTGTGCCTAAAATAAGAACCTTTAATAAGGCAGGAAATCATAACATGCTAGTTCTCTAGGTGTGCTTAGCCTATTCTTATTCGTGTTGCCTTCCAAGCCCTGCTACCAATGAGCTGGAAGCAAGTAGCCCAGGTACAGCACAGCCGCGCCAAGGAGAGGTCAGGAAACACATGGGAAGCGTGCGGCTGAACCCAAGCAGGAAAGAGTCATATAGCTCAGCATAAAGTGTTGCCCATCAGTTTATTGCCTATACAACCAATCAAGGTGGCCACCTCTAGAAACTTCTAGAAAAGCTGAGGTTCCTGGACAGAAACAGTTCCCATCTGTGCCTGACTACCAGGTGCACAAAGCTAAGACTGATAGTCCTCCGGGTTGGGGTTCTCTACCCTCTTACCTCCTTCACTCACTGTTCACTCAAGCAGTCCTCTCCACGTTATTTATCCTGTTTGTAAACCCCAAAGTCTCTTGAAATGTACAGAAAAGCTGATATACTTGATGCAGGGCCAAACTTCCGCAAAACGAACAATTTAAGATTTAGGCACTTTGAAAATTTAAACTATTAACTTTATTCAAAGACCTGGGCTTAGACCTTTACAGTACAAGTATCCACAAAACAGTTTAGACTGAATCTTTTAATTTTTAGGGTAGTTACTACTTACAATAGTACTAGTAACATTTGGCTTATAAAAGGCTTAAAAAAACACTTCTTGGACTGTGGACTTATGTTATTATAGACTGACATATGCTGAGCATTGACAAGTGATCAAGTGCTGTGATGGGTAAGGCTTGGAAATCTTCATAGCTTTAAATCACCTATTATGCCAGTAGGAATGTGCTAGAACGGGGCATTGCAATCACAGAAAGAACATTCGTAAATTCAATGATAAAATTCTACAGTATTACAAATATATTCAAGAACAAAGGAGAAATCTTAGTAATCAAGCATCCAAGGAATCCTTTCAGGGAAAAAAAAAAAAAAAAAACCATAATGTGACAGCTCAACAGGGGATAAGAGAAGAATCAGAATAAATGTGAATTCTGATTAAAGTGTGAAGTGTTTTTAATGAAAGTGTCATCTAGTGGGTTTCTGGGGTAACTACACTGTTAAAAAATAGCTACTCAGTTATGCACCTGTCAGTCGATAGGCAGCCCTAAAGTTCACTTTTTGCACTTGGTCTTATAATTATATGCCTTTCGTTATTAGACATGCAGTTCACCTTTCTAGTGAACTTGAAATTTTGCAAAATTTATGACAATTGATGGAGTAAAAGATAACCTGTCAAATATGGATATTGGAAGTAATCATTAACTTGGCATCACTATCTGCTTGTTCAGGAAAAGTTCAGGAATATTCTTGTCTAACTAGGAAAGGGTTTGTGTGTGTATGTGTCTGTGTGTGTGTATACATCTAATTATCTATCTCTCTATATATCTATCTATCTATAAAGAGAGAGAGAGATGCCATAAGTTAAATCTAAAATATTTGTTAGGAATCCACATACAGTACCTCAGATATTTAGAGCTTCATATTACAGGAGTAATAGGCTGGCACTAATATGAACTCTGTCATAAAACACACCCAGAAGTTTCCTAAAATTCATAAATCAATTGCAGCAAGAGTGTCTTTCATTAAAGAACCTGAAAGTCCTGGCAACTACTCTCCTGAGTGTAAGCAAGTATTACAACATCCAATTTACAAATGAATTAGGACAAACAAATACTTTCAGTGAAGCCTTAAATGAGAAAACTGTGTGTTTCAAGGAGTATATGGCAGCTTCGTCTTTCTAGCTGCTGGAGGAAATTAGTAGAATTAAGTAATTATAAGTGGTTTCTGAAACAACAGAACCACCAGTTTTCATCCAAAGATACCAGCAACTCCTCAATGGAGGTTCCCATCCAGACAGTTCAGGGGACTCTCCTTGCACTCTGCTGGAGCCACTGATCTCCTTTCTCCCTGCCTTACATGTTAACTGTGTAAACCTGTATTTTACTGCATTTGATAGGACTTTTTTTGCATAGTATCCACACTGCCATTGAGAAAGTAGTGTCATAGAGCATGCAGAATGCAGAAAGGTCAAACTAAACGGTTTGTGATGCATGCACCACATAAGAGCAACCAAGAATATATTTTGTGTTTAAGGCATATTGTCTTTGAATTTAGAACTGAACCTGGCTAAAATGCTAGGCTGATTCACATCATAGGCCTAACTTCTGTTCTTCACTTCTACTTGGCAGCCCTCTTCTCCCTTTTTTAAACAGTTGCATTTTCATGTTTTAATACCAGTACCAAACATGGATAAGAGAGACAGGGTTAGCTTAATAAATACAATCACAAATATTGCATAAATTGCTCAATTTCTGCAGTGAAATTCAATGAGTTACCATTTCTCGTATATAAAGAAACATCCAGTTTGGCAACAAGGAAAGGCACAAACTGAAATGCAAATATATAGTTCAGTAAATCACCAGCTAAACTACTCTGAACATGAAGCTCACTTTCAAATGAGCCTGTTCACAATTATTTTAGAATAAGCTACTCACACTTACCATACACTAATAGACTTCGTCTACTCTGAGGACTAATCAAGGAGCTAGTATGAACGTAAATGCAAACCTTAGCTCACTCAACAGTGACTTTCCCACACATGAAAACCTACAAATCACTCCGTCTGTGATTACAGCCCACTAATCTAGCTGCCCAAGCAGTGAAGTAGATATTCAGGGACAGATGCTTAAAACTCTTAGCCTGGTTTCAGATCTCTGTTCTTATCATACAGATGGAACTTGGTCTATAGAGAAGGCAGTATTGTTTGCAAAGAGTAAGGAAGATCTTATGGATCAGAGATGCAACCCAGAAAAGCTTGTGGTCTATGCAGGCATACTTCTTGAGCAGGACGTACCTCACTTGTCTCCAAAGATTTAGCAAAAGAGCTACAAGGCATAACATGCAAACATCATCGCAGAATGAGGCAGAAGAGGCTTCCAACTCTTCTACAAACATGGCTGTACAAACCCAAGTGTAAATACTGGCACCTTTCTTTGAAGGTCCTTGTCTCCCTTCTGAAATTTAGTTTAGGTTTTCTTTACTTGAAAAGATGTTCCTGGCTTTCTTTGAAATATCTGTGTTTTGCCAAGATGATCATTCGCGTGTCATTTAGCACCTCAGTATAAAGCAGCCACAATTAGATTTAATAAGATCATTTCACAGCATTTTAACTCTTCTCACAGTGTTTCTGGTAAACATTTCAGTTTGTCTTTATGATGTTTTACTAAACAAAACACTCATTAACCTATTCCATAAAAGCTATATAATGTTACTGTCTTCTCAATGAACAGATAACACAAAGAAAGGAACTATCTGAGCTTAAGTTCCAAATACGACTTTTATTCAGCAACTGTCGTACAGAGAAAAGGTGTAGTAAAAGTAGTGCAAGAGCTTTGGCCAAGTGTTTTGTCAAGGCATTGGGAAGTTATTCTTGATTCAACATCAATTTATCCTATCAAAACATAGTAGATGGTTCAAAAGAAGATAGCCATTTTTAGAAGAATGCAGTAGACAATGTCATTATGCACACTGAACAGAATTTCAGGCATGTTGATAACCTGCAGTAAGACAAAACTAAGGTGCTAGTCTCAGTAAGGAACAAAATCTTAACAATACTTCTTTTTTTTTTTTTCCCTGAAAATTGGCATTGATGATCTGTTTTTGCAACTCTTACACATGCATCATGAAAAAAATAACATAGGACTGCATATACATCCTGAATATTTACCAAAAGCACCAGCAATGCCCATAGGATTGGCTAAGTATTGTTCTCAGTTATTCTTAGGCTACTTTCTCAATAAATGCATATTAGCAAGAATTCATGAATGCTGAATTGTTTGTGCATTTGGCTATTTAAAATAAACAAAATTAAATATGTATATATCAATGAGGACACTTAATCCAGAATAAGATTTGGCTTTGTGTTACTCTTTTTATATTGGTTTTAATAGATCTCGAAGTATACAAATTTCCCAAATTTCAGTGGATACGCAGAAAGAGCATCTAGCTCACACCTTTTCTGGTCCTTCAGTATCAAACCAGTGGAGAATACTTCCTTAACTCAGTTAAAGAAAAGTGGAACAACAACTTAATTACATCATGAAAATAATCATGGAGACATCAACACACCCAAGGATCACATATTTTAAACAGCACCTTCCAGTTTTTCTAGTCAGCTTTAAATAGGACTACTTTTTAAGGACAAAATACTTTGAGCTGGTATTCTACATACAAGTATGGGTTCTCTACATGTTGAAATTACAGTAGCCATAACGTTGGTCTGTTGTCCTTTAAAATAATCCAGCTGCCTTCATTAATATCTTTGTATAATCCTGCTCTAAGTTACATTTTAAAATTTACTTTTACTAAAAAAAAAAAAAAAGCACCTCTCATTTTCCCTGCACAGCACAGAAACCAAATATCCAAAGGATTTATTACAAATAATAATTTTGCTCTGCTTAGAAATCAATAAAGGTATCAAGTCTATTCTTTGCTGGTTTCAAACTCTACACATTAAAGAATGCCATCCTAACATTCTGTACAATAATACAATATAATGTGAAATGAGCTCTTTTTCCATAAGCACACATCTAGCTGAGCAATAATTACACTGTGAAATGTGCTGTCATCTTTCCAAAGCACAGTAATTAGGCATATGAGCCTGGATGTCTTGTATGCTTATGGAAACATTTTTTTCTTTCCAGCTAGTGATCATCCAAATAGTAAATCATTAAAAGGAAAACTGCAAAGGGCGTGGGTAGGACTGTCATCAGCGTTGTGCACTGGTTACAAATTCTTTCAGCTTGCTTTGGAAGAGAAAGCATGATGAGGCAAAAGTTCACAATTCTTGGTGCTGCTTCAGAGAAAAGAAAAAGCAAGTGCAGCTAAAACGTCTTGTTCTTTACCATTGACAATATTTGAAGACGTGTCTCTCATTTCTCTCCTCTTTTTATCTGGGCAAACATCTTTATACCAGACTATCCTTATGTGGGGCAAATAAACCTGAAAGATCAGTTTATACAAAGAGAAGCTATATTATCTGCGTAGTCTCAGAGCTCTTGATATTATTTTTATTATTTTTTCAATGAAGTCTTGCGACATAAGAGAGCCAGCTTCTAGAGGTGTGCGAGAGGCCTCTTCAAACCAAGCAGTGTAGGTATAACTAGCTCTTATCTTTCAAATCCTGGCTCTAGCCAGGATGCTCTGTAGCTAGCTAGCTCTGTATGCCCACGGTACTTACAGCAAAGTTTTCTCCTCTCCACCATTTCAGTGAAAATCATAATATTAATCAAATAAGTGTCTCTATGTTATGGATTTAACATCAAGTTTTTGTCATAATAATTAAACAGTACTTTCTCTATCCTGCTCTCTCAAAGATTTGTCTAAAGACAAATACTTGATGTTAAATCCATTCAAAATCACTCCCCATCCAAGCATTTTTTTTCCCTGCTGCAAGCAATTATATACTTCAGGTTTTTCATTCGTTAACCAGTTGACTACATACAAGCAATGGGCATGTCAGGACACAAAGTAACACGTTATATTTCATCACCCTCACAGTGATGAAGCAGGTTAGTACATATTTCTGAAGCATGTTATTGCCCACTTTGAAGAAATTCTAACACTGCTAGCTGCTACTCAGGCTCATGATACAAAAGCTGATAATACTCCACAGAGTAAACAAACGTAAACAAACAAACAAAAAAGTTTTGTAACAAAAAGGAGTTGCAAAAGATACGTCACAATTGGAGTTATAATGTGGCAAGGCACTAAGCAGGATTTACAAACACCTTAGTTACAACCAGCATCAAGTGTAAGAAGCAAGCTAATAACACACAGCTCCAGGTTTAATCCCAACACAATAACCAGAGACATATATATATATATATATATTTAATATGCTTGATGTTTGACATACAAAGCTGTAATTATAGGGGCCTTCCTGGTTAGCTGTAAGTAATAGCGAACACTTTAAAAGCCGCGTGCGCAGAAAGAGCAAGCCTAGTAGCACCTGAGGAGCACGTCTATCTAACATTTGTCATTTGCTGTGGACAACAAATTATCCTTGCAGAACAGGTTACACATTTATACTGAAATGCCATTGCCTTCATTTTCACATCAAAGAGCTTCCAATCTAGGAAAACATTAGAGCAAATATGGATCCGAAAACTGGTTTGTCATCATGACCGTACATATATACACACATGTGTATATATATACACACTATTTTTCTTCCTTTAGAAAAAAAACCCACATATATTATACTTTAGATATTATAGTCTTACTATTAACTTTAAAAATAGTTGAAAACATGGAGTACTAGTAACAGCAAGTACATTATCAAATCTTGAGTTTTTTTCTTATTAATGAAATCATGCACTGAGAATAAGTATCAAGGATAGAAAGTTTAATTAAAATAAAAGGACTACTGTAAATGTTTTTTATTACCTTTCAAGCAAATCCTAGAGGAAAATCATACACACCTCATGGCCAGCTTACTAAAGTATCTAACCATGTATTATAAGCATGATACAGACATATAAAAGATAAGCAGGAAAGCATGAAATATGAATAGCATCCAGTCACCTGAGCCACTGAGACTGCTAGAGCCCTTTATAAGCGGCCTTCCTCTTTCTTGTACATTACCTTAGCTCAAAGCCCTTATTCACTGTTGTACCAAGCTCAAATAAAAGGCAAATACAAAGTACTGTTGGGAAAATGCATACAAAGCAAGCAGCACTCCATTTTCTTGCAGAATAAAAATACTGTTAGTAGAGTGGCAGCTCTAATATTGTTGCAGTGATACAATTAAAGAGCCCCAGAAATTCAGTTATGTCACAATTACATGAAGGATCACATTAGAAATGCTTCTAGAACAGTACAGAATTTACATTAGAAATGTAAATATTCACAAACTACAGATGCGTTGAGAGCGATAAGGCGAAAGATATTGAAACTAAAAGCTATCTAAAGATAATCCTATTTTCCTGTCTCATTTATGTCTATCCTAAAGAGAGATAATTAAAGTGTATAGCACATTGAAGAAAAATAGCATATGTATAGATTAATTAAAAGTAAACACAAACACATTGATTTATAGTCACACTTGCATAAAAAAAAAAAGGGGGGGTCGTTTGTTTTTAATTTTTATTTTGAAATCGTCAGCATCTTATAGGCACTGACCAGAACAGCAGAGCAATTTCCCTACAAATTCACCATTTTAGGTAAACCTTATATACATATATATATATACACACACACAAATACATACACACAAACAATCATGATTCTCTCTTTTGGATTACTAGATTTTTATTTTTATTGCCAAACATCTTTCTCCCAAATGCACATGTCAAAATTTTAAGCTGCACAGAACCATTATTTTCAAATATAAAGCATTCAAATCCACTTTCAGGTTTTATTAGTCAGTTGTAATTGATGAATTACAAAGCACTTACCATGTGGGATTATGAGGGATGCATGTCAGAACATTTATAAAAAGAATATGTTAAAGGAATAACTATAAAAATGATTATGAATTTTAAAAAATCTTGAGGAAAAATATGTATTTTTTCCTTTTAATTATTTCTAAGTATGTAATTATATTTCAGGCATTTTCAGTGGTATTGCTCTAAAAAAAAATGGATTAGGCTGTTAATTAGCATTCTACATTTTACACATTGAGTTAGATTCAGAGAGGTGGCATTTACTAATATTACCATATTAAAGGAGAGGCGCTACTGGAAGATTAAGGCTTGAAATCTCTATCAAATTCCATAGTCTGTTTCCACAGGGAAATGTTCAAAATATCCTCCTTTTTATTTATTTGTTTGTTTGTTTTAAATGCATACAGTTACTTTAGGGATACTTTGTAAATTTTCTGTGGAAGTGCAGAGTTTTATATTTTAACAAAGAACTTCACAATATGGAAACAATAGCCCACCCATGGTACTTTCATTCTATTTGTCAGGGAAGACAGATCTACATTTTCCCTATTAACATTCCTGGTAAACAAGTTGCATGCTTTTAAAAAATCAATTATACAAACAATTGACAATTAACAGGTATTACCTTCTCCCCGCTTTTATACAACAGGGTTTTTTTTTCTGATCTTGGATAAGATCAGAAAGAATGGATAAGATCATAAGAATGGATAATTAAACAATCTTTTAATCCTTCTTAATGTCAAGTACATGTAACTTGAAAGATTTAAATTTTCATTCTGAAGAGTATACTTAGCATGGATGTCTAATTAAAAACAACATCTGAGTATTATTATTAATGATCATATTAATGATAAGAAATTTATGTAAAGTCTTAGATCTCTCCCTGGGATTCTTAGTTGTAGGGACAGTTTGGTTTCTATATTTACACAGTCTTTACATAGAAGTTTGATGGTGACTGTGCAGATACACAGTGTCCATAAAACTATCAATGTGGATCATTTACCATTACAACAAATTACTACGGAGCAGCATAAAGGTGTCAAACAACCTATTAGTCATTGGAATCCAAAAGCATTGGCATTTACCTTGTCAATACCTTAAATTCTGTTTCTTATAGCCGATATGCTGTGTTTCAGTGTGTCGACAGCAAGAAGTTATATTGCTTTGAACAATTTGTGCACTTACATCTATCAGAGAAAGTTTTACTTCAGTCTTTCACTCCCAGAGCCCATGGTTCAAATATTCAAACAAACCACAAACCAACCGACCAACCTCAGCTATGATGCTGCTAGTAAAGGCTATCACAACTTTTGTGGGAGAACTGTGGGAGAACTGTGGGAGAACTGGCAGAGCCCACAACGCAGACATTAATTTGGCCGCATAAAATCCACTGTTTCAGCTGATTGAAGAAGACATAGATACTTATCTAACCAGAAATGGCACTAACTAGCAGTGTTAATGCCAAAGGTTTAATAAATGCAAGCAAATGAACTTTTAATGCTTATTGTTTTGGGGTTGCATGGTATAATAGAGACAGATCATCCTTTTTGCTGTTTCCTTTCTGTAGGCAACATAGAAATTGAAAACTTGCACAGCTAGAAGTGTGCTAATGTAATACCACTGGCAAACAAACAATTCACATAAATTCTGCAGAAAGGTAACACACTAACATGGCAGAAAGCTTTGAAAAAAGCACAGAGATCTTAGAGTTAGTCTCAAGCATGAACTGTTTGGATAATCCCAGTTTACTCTTGTGACTATTGCAGAAACACTGTTGATGTCTAAAACAAGCACATTCAGATAGTTTCATTAGGAGAGTTACCCACATGGAAGGTGACCCACTTCTAGATCACATTAACATCCGCCATCTCCAGCCCTATGGAACTCCAAACAAATGAAGATATTGAG
>VZSV01000195.1:1099675-1121917 GCA_013398735.1 Nothocercus julius | reverse complement strand
AGTCTTTTCAATCTGAGAAATATATGTTCTGAATCTATCATGAGCAACATGAGGAGCAGAGAAGATTTTATCTACAGTATTTGAATTTCTACAGTACAGAATTTAATAATTTGTTAGGGGGAAAGAGGTAATTGACTAGCATGTGTTGATGATCTGAAGTTAACACAAAGTTAATCAGCAAGTGCTTTTATCTGCATGGCTTCTATTGAAAGGACGTCATAAGTTTTTCATTAGCTATAGTAAATATTATAAAAAGGCAAATCAATAATTCCATTGTAAATTTTGGTTTTCCAAATCTGGTAGTGAAAAGCAATTTGGCAGAGCAAGGTAAAAAGACAAGCCATTTTACACACTGCCTACAAATATGACAAATGCTGAATCTATAAGGAATTCCACTAAATTAGTTGGAATAAGCTTTACTCATGTTTTACTAAGATAATATCCTGTTAATTTCATTTTATCCTGTCCTAAATAATAATAATTAAGAAAAAAAAAAAGAAAAAAAAAAGATACTGGAATATTCAGCACAGTGGATCTTTAAGGAAACAACATCATTATCGAATGCAGCCCAGGAGGCCTGAATAAAGGTTTTTTTAAAACTACAGATTGTTTCTTCATCTAATGTTTTCTATACATTTCTGAATGCCAACACAAATGGGGAAATAAAAAGTGAGGAAAAGGGAGGGGAAGAAAGGGGATCCGAAAAGTCTGGGACAGGGAAGGGTAATCTGATGCCAACGAAAGAGCAAGAAAGGAAGAGAGACAATGAAAATTAAAGAAAGGGGAAAAGAAGAGAAATGAAGCAAAACTATTAAATGGCCGCAGTGGGCAAGTGAATAACTGGTTGAAGCAAACATTTTTTTCAGCCAAGGATGGTCAAGGCTGTTGCTTGAGTTAGCATTCATCTCTGGCTACTGTTGGTCAAAGGTGCCGTTTGTTTTTGTCTACAGGAATATGATATATATTTACAGTATTTGGTACTATATCTTAAGAAGTGTTTCTCCAAGGTCTAACCACAATGTTCTCACCTAACTTGGTCAAAAAAAAGTCCCCAAATCTTCTGCAATGCTTTATTTTGGAAGTACTTTTTCCTTCTCTTGCACCAGTTCTTAAATCTATCTGTCTTTAAAAGCTCCAATTCTGCTACAGAAAATTGCACCAAAAATTTGCAATTGCTACATGCCAGAGTAAATAGTCTAAACTTCACAGAGTTATCTCTCTTTATATATGAGATATTGATTTCTCTTCTAAAACTCAAGTCTGAAAACTATGTTCCTTTCAGTAACGCAGCTCCTGTTTCTCTTAGGCCATTTGCAAAGGCAGCCATGCAAACGCAAAGGACTGCAGAGCTTGGACTCAGACATGAAGCATTCTGAGGTTTTAAATGTACTTGCAGAACTGTAAGGCAGAACTTCTCTACAAATGTATAACCCAATGACTCTTCCTATCGCTATGGCAGTGATTGCCCACAGTTACATTTTGGGACACGTATACCTCCCACCCTTAACTAGCTACATTCTGTGCAAGGTGCATTTTGCCCAACATGTTAAGACTCAGATTTTTCAACTTCCATTTTAACTGTTTCTCCGAAAGCACAGGTTAAGCATATTTTATACGTTAAAGCATATTACTGCATTACTGAAAAAGGGAACATCGAAAAGCAATCCAGTTTCTTTACTCTCGATTTTCAGCCAAGCCACCTTTGCTTTCTGAACGAAGACTCAAACACTTAAGTCAATGCAGGCAGCATACCATAAAGCTATCCCTGAAGCTTTCCCACTCTTCTGAGGCTTCCAAATCCTTGCTCCCATCTCATATTCGAGCATGCTGTTCTATTCAAAGAGCTATTTTCACCTGGATCAGTTTATTTACCCGTTTATGGGACTGCCTTACCAACAGCTTGCATGGACACAATTTGAAGGGCAGTGCACAAAGGCACGAGCACAGAAACTCCTTAAGCCGGCACTGTCATTAGAGTATAATGAAACTACGGCCCAAGTCATTTGCCTAAAACTGCACTTCATGTCAAAGGAAGACGGCCAGAAACTGAACTTAATACTCCATGCTGTGTCTACACTACTAATTTAAACATGACAGGGCAAGTTGTCTGCCCAAAGACAGATCAGACTACGTCTATGACCATGAACTCACTGTCCCTAAGACAGAGTGCTCTTGTCCCAGCTTCAGGTTGGCTTGCACGGGCCTGTGCAGAGACACCTTACGGGCTTTTAGATCTGCTCACCTCCACGGCCCATATATCCTCCCTCTCCTCGTGACACATCATCACACCTGCAGCGTTCAAACACGACCCTTTCTTCCCATGTCCTCAGCCTGGCATGACGTTGAAACCACCCTGAGTAACACCCTGCCAAAGCGGAGGCTCCCAAAATCCCTGTGGGTGCCGCTTCTCATGTTCACGTTCATTCTGGCCAACAACAATAGTGCTATTTTCTAAAGCAGCTGTGGCTACGCACTCTTTTGCGATCAAGGCCGATGATGCCACTGCACACCAGAGGCTCCGTGCTGGGTGCTTGGGCTCCTGGTTATAGCAAGCAGCATGGAGCAAAAGATTGGTGGGGACACAACCATAGTAGTTCACACCAAGGATCTGCACTGCAACCGTGCAGATGAAAAAGAAGATAAAAACAGAATTGACACTGTTACAGAAACTTTTCACTTTCTATTACTAACATGGTGCATAATATCCCATATAACTTTATTATTTCATTACACACTTCCATTTTAACTCTTTTCAGTCCCACTGTTTTAATACAAGGAATTTCTTTAGATCACCACGACTTTATCCCTCACTGAGAACTTCATGTCTCTGAGACAGGCTGCATATTCCTAGGCTAAGATCTTTTGCATGTGGAAGCTACGGGTGTCACGAGCAAAAGCTTCCTCCTGCCTCAACCACTTCTTACAACATTGAAAGAAGGCCTACAACTTGTTTCTTAGTTAAGCTATACAGAATTATTCTGCATTAGCTAACAGACAACATTGCATTTGCTTAGCTTTCTGTATGAGATCAGAGCCCTAGCAAAGCTGCATGAGCAGCTGGAGGTCGAGCATGTCTTAGCATTCACATTTCTGACAACTGTTGTGCCACCGAGCTCCCCACTGACAAGCTGACAGGCAACTTTGGTCCTTGAAAGAATATTGTGCTCCTGTCTTAAGACTTGAATTCCAGGTGTTAGGAGAAAAACAAGACAGAACATGGTTTCACTTCAATGCACTGACAGCTTTCCTCTTCACAACCACTTTTAAATTATAGCAAAAAACATAATGCGAAGTATAAAAGTATGAATATACTATGCTCAGGTCAAGATTCATGTCTGCATTTAAAATCTTCTCTTAAAAAAAAAAAAATAGTATTACTTGCTCTCATTCTCCTAGAATTTATTTGAAATCATGCCAACACTGTTTGAGAAGCACCCAGTTTCACAAAGATCCACTCCACAGCGTATTTTTCAAACTGTGGTAGACCTGTATGTCAGAGGCACAGAACAATGTTTTTGTTACCTTGTAGAAAGCACTTCTTCAGACCACTTCAAAAGCCTCTTGATACTTTCTACTTCATCAAACATCTCCCAGGATCAGAGAAGAGTTCAAAAAGCGAAAGCTGCCATATACTGCATCCTCTCTTGTAACTTGTGCCATTTGAGATGCAACTGAAGTATTTCAGAATTTCATAAGTAAACCAGGAAAAATAAAACCATGCATTTCTTTTGTACAAATTTTTAAAAATAGGTATTTCTAAAGAGTGGAAAAGTGGGAAAATATTCACCATAGTATTGCCATCTCAAGATTTAACTCGATTCTCAGGTGTTTTTCTTTGTCTGAAGCCTAATTTTACATGAAGACACAGCATAATTTATAAGCATTTTCGCCACTGAAACTCAGACAGAGCTATTTAGCAATCATCTGCTGAAGGTCATCAGTCTTTCTCCAACTCAGAAAAAATAGGGCATTGCCAAGGACTGTCTCGGCCAATAAATATTTCTCCCATAAGCTACAAAGTATCAAAAAATATATTTTTTTAGTGATTGATAAGGAAGTGCTAGCTTTCTCCCACTGCAGATAAAAGGAAATCTCTTTCCCCAGCAGGGATTTCTTTTCACAAAAACTCTTAAGTTTCTATTCAGATCACCTACATATCTTTCCCCACTTGAAATGCAATCTATCACACAACCACTCTTTTTCTTTTTCAATAATTCTTCCCTCTCTACCAAATGATCAGTTTTGTGACAGTGTTGGGTACTTTGTGGGACAAACAAGATATTCGCACTATAAGATGAGTATTGTTGACAAAAAGAGTCTTCAAAAATGTTTCATATAAACTCTAATATTTTGACAGATTGTAAATAGTAGGTTATATTTAGTACAGACTCCTTTTTTAAAAAAAATCCTATCCAATTATTTTTAACACTGAACTGTGAACAACAGCCTGTAAGACAGCACAGGCAGTGATCCTGCAAAGGCTGAAATGGTGGAGTGTGTAAAGGCAGGAAAATTGGAAAAGACATATTTTAGGAAAACAGTGAGGAAATTAAACGATTTAGCCAGTGGCCATGTAAACCATTGTAATTCACATTTAGCTTTTTTTCTAAAATGTACTGTCAGAATATTCAGAAAAAAAATGTCTAGTGTAGTGTTAAAAAGTGTTAAAAAATATTTAAAGTTGGTTCTAGGCCAAAAATGACTAATGGTTGAATTGTAGGAGGAAGGGAGTGTATTATGTAGATGAATTTGACTTTAGTATCTAAGGCTTTAATTCACTCAGAAAGCATTTATTTCATTTAAAGGTGATTCACTTTATGTTATTACAGTCTAATCAAGGATACATTTTCTGCTCTGACAGTCAACATTTATTGCTTAGATATTTTTCAAGGTGCAAATAGAAATTCCACACTACTGATTAGATTCCCAATTCCTGAAAAGCATTAGGAACATGCCAGACATGATATTTAAACATACTCTAGGGTTATAATTCCCCCTTAAATTAGTGGTGCAGCAAGCAATGATGAAACAGAGCTGATAGGTTTAGTTTTTCCCACCTCAGTCAAGTATAGGACATTAAAATATGCTCTTATGAGTGATCTGTGGTAATTGTCTTTGCTAAGAAACTGCCTACATTCCAAAATAATTTATAAAAAATTATAATTTTTAAGTATGAGATTGAGTAGTAATGCTACTCATCCCAAATCAGGTGATGTTCCCAGCCAAAGGCTGTCAAGGAAACAGAGATTTCTTTCAAAGGGCAATGCAAATGACTTAAAGGACTCCTAGTGGCTTTGAGATAATCAATCTGTTAAGCATAACTCAATTACACCAAAGCATAACACACGAGCATGAGAACAGGCAGCTCTATGGCATTTCCTTCCTTCCCATTTCTCTTGCCTCAACCTTTTAATTTCCGTTGAGTGTCAGCCTTGCTGCTCACAGAGCTTTCTGTGAACTCCTAACCGCAGACAGCAGGACATGCCCACCATCCTGGTCTGGTCATTAACGCGGTGATGGGGGCTGCCAGGTACCTGAGCTGGTGCAAGAAAAGTGAAGTGACAGAAAAAGACACCAGAGGGGTAACACAGTTTTCACCACAAATGAGCTGTCAAATCATACACTCAAGTCAGCAATGTAAATAATTTCCTCTTTCCTCCGATCTTGCAGAGATTGAGCCAGAAGGCAAGGCCATGCTGTCATTACTCATCTCCTTAAAGGTTTCTTTGCTACTTGCTAAAAGTTCTTCCAGAGATTTCTTTAGGTTTTACTATTCAAGGAAACAATATTCCATTCAAAAGTGCCCCTCACAAAGAAAATAGTTTTAGACTATTTATCCTTGTTAAATAACTGGAAATATTCCTGAACTCTTTGGTGACTAAGAAGAATTAATTTTGCCACAAACAGGATCACATCTCCTGCTAAAGCGATTCTGCATCTCAGTAAATCAAAATATAGGAAACCAGCAATAGAGCAAGGTACAGTAAAATTTTTAAAAGCAGGCAATAAACATGGTTCCAGGAATGCCTACACTGAATAGGCAGACCAGGATAACCTTGAGAGTTTACGAGTTCCACAAGACGTTCTAACAAGGGATCGTTGGAAACTTCTCTGCTGGTTACGCTGATTAGACGCGACAGCTGCACCCGCTTCAGTCTCTGGTTGTTCAGTGAGGAGACCGGAACAGCAGAAAGCTGCTACGCGCTTGGAAGAGATGAAACCAGTCTGCAATTTTAACAAAATTTTGGGGAAGTACATTCTGGTTTCGCACTCTGTTCACTGACCTGAGCTTTTGATGGCACTGGAGAAACTCTACGCTCTCCGGCCCCTCCAAGTTAAACTACTTTTTCTTCATACCTGCTGGCAGAGGAGGAACTTGTTGAATTAGTTTTGTATGGAGAGAAAAAAAAAAAAAAAAAAAAAAAGTGCTGGTAAAAGCTAGATTGTTACTACCAATTAAATTTAGATTTTCTGCTGTGCTTGCTGTGTGTTCTACTTTAAAAAAAAAAAAAAAAAAAAAAAAAAATCTAAACACAATGAAAAATTAGGCACTTCTGTGATGTCCTCAGTACATCAAAACTATGATAACGTATGCTTTCTGTAGTCTAAGCAGTGAGCACCACTGTGTGGACAGTATCTGCTAAAACATTCTGGACAAATACAGACTCATTTCTGTATTGAGTCACTCTCGGTTTAAATTATGTTTATAAGGAAAAGACCAGGAAATATTGCCTCCTACAAAATAGGTTATATCTAAACTCAGTACAGAATAAACTGAACAATGAAAACAAGCTCTTTTTAATGTTTTTATTATAGAAAAAAAAGGCTTACACTTGACTCCAAAAAAGCATTATTTCATGAACTCAAAGAATTTATTACAGTGAAATTGCTTAAAGAAACCTTTAGAGATTCAAGAAAAAATAAAATGCTGTAACTCCCTCAGATAGCACTCTAAACTATTTGCACAATCAAAGCAAATCCCTTACCACTATTACCACATTTCTAACCCAGCACAGGACTTACATGATTTTCTTCTCCCCTATTCCTTGATAAACATAGATGAGAAAAAGATTTGGTGAAAATGGCAGTACTTTTCAAGCTTGATTTTACAGCATTGGATTGACACGAAAATTTAAAAGTGACAAGACATACTTTTCTCGTAAGTATTTAACTGTAGTTAAATACTACAGTTGCAGCAGATTCCAGTGCAACCTGTGTCTCACAGATCACTTATCATTTTCAGGTCTATACCACAGAAGATTTCCTAGCAAGGCATTTGGCTTTTGACTTTATACTACAAACAAACAAAAACTCTACAAAAATGGAGGCATGCAGTTGAAACATTTCTTTGCAGTGCAGCAGAATTCAAAGTTTTTTTTTTTTTTTTTTTTTTTTATTTAAAATGTGATAGAACAAATTGCAATGTTCCAGATACTGCTTTAATTCTATAGAAAAATCAAAACTGATGGCTCTGGTTGACCCAATATTAAATGTAAAACTACTTTTACATAGTAAAACATACTTGAGACCTTATTAAAAGGGACAAATCACAGATCAAACAATATCTTATCCCTTAATAGTGCTACATGTTGACTAATCATAACTCAAGAACATCTACGCAAAGTTAAAAAGTTTCTAAACACATTTAAGCTTCTCACTCTTCAAAGGTATGCTAAAGCTGCGCCTCAAAGTATTCTCCAGGTTAAAAAAAGTTTTTTAGAAACAAGAAAACCAAGTTCTTATTTACAACCAACTACGCAAATTTACTATGACAAAGAATTGAAAAAGGCAAATCACAGAAGGAAAAAGAAGAAAACAAAAAGGAAGAAAAGCCACGTCAGACAGCTGCTATTCAATATTTATTTTCTTCTCCTCCCCAAAGGAAAAAAGTTAGAGTCTACCTCACACATGGAGTTTTTCTGAAAATAATTTCCTAATCTCCCCAGATTTAGTTAACACTATTTGATATCAAGTATCTCTGAAATGAGGAATCTACTTATTGTACTGTGCACTGCAACATGAAGCTAGTTCTTACCATACTACTTAAAACAGAATTTTATAATCTTTCTTAAAAATAAAAGCTACATTTTCCCCTGTTAGGACTCATATCATCATATTCTTTACTTTGGCATAAACCTTAAATTAAGTTCCCCAACAGTCATATTTAACATTCTTTAATTTTTGTGCTACATCACGTGACTTCTTATGTGATCAAGCTGCCACATAGAGACAACATGAAAATTTGTATATTATAAAACAACAGAAAAATCTCCATGGATACGAAGAGGAGAAACACCAAAAGCTTTTTTCCCCCCCTCTCCTCCTATGGCACTCTCCATGGCATCAGCACTGCAGGCTGCCGCCTCACAGCTCATCTTTGAGGATTTTAACCCTGGAGAGAAGTCGGTCCTTTTCACAGCCACAGGGTTGTGTTAAAAACAACTTTTATGACTGAATAGGTAGTGAAAATGCGGTACACCAACAAATATCTCTCCTTCAATGCATGTTAAAGTTATGCTCTATGAACTCTTCTTCAGAGTAGAAAACAGTCTCAAAAGTATCAACATAACAACCTCAAAGATATGTAACAATCCAGCTTTAACATTGTAAACAGGTTTACACCATTCAAAACAGTTTGTCATTAGAGTTATGCAAAGCAGTTAAAGGACGCTTAAATATTTAAGACCTCTGTCATCAAATTGCACTGACGATTCTGATTAGCTTTAAAATGTGCGTAATTACTTGCATAAAGGAATTTAAAACGAAATCCTGTTTTAAAGAGAGGCTTATAACGTAGCTTTCCAATAACTTTTAGCTGCATAAAGCTCCAACAAGGACTTATTTTAATGTAACTCCCACAACCTCTATCAAGTAGACATTCTTAACCGCCTGTAAATATATTATTACATGATAAAACAGTCCTCCAAATATAACAATTTATTCTTAATTTTTTATAAAATTAAAAAAAAAGTTTTTTTTTTTTTTTTCCCCAAAATAACGTGCAACCACTAAAATAAGTGACTTTTTGGAAAACTCTAAGCTGTCTGTAGCTCTCAGTCTCTGAAAGACTTTACAGACCTCTTATTCTTTCTTGGTTTCCATCCTTAATTTTATATAAACAAGTGTTTAGCAAGGCTATATTATTAATAGTTCATCACATACACTGAAGTCAGTAATGCCATCTTTATTTTGTTGTTCTAATATACAATTAAAAAAAAAAACTTCAAAAAATAGCAGAGTCGTACCTGCAAATTCCCTTGGTTTACACTGCTTTTTGATAATCTATTAAATACAATTAAGAGAACTTCCAATTTCTTTTTTTCCCCTCTCATTATCTGAAAAGAGTTGAATACATGCAAGTCAAAACTACGTAATTCAGGTAAAAAGTTCCTCATTCATGAAGATCATTAATAAATGACTACCTTCAATAAATAAGTCTATTTGGAAATTCTAGAGAATTCTTTTTTCTAAACAATTTAGTCTTTTTTCTTTTCCAATATGTTTTTCTGTTTAAGCTCTCCATCTGAAAGTTCTGTATATTTTTCCTTCTTTTCTTCTTCTTGTTCTTCCTCACTGCCTTCATCTGTGAGCTCCCGATCACCACCTTCCTTTTTAGGTGACTCACTTTCATCTAATCCCCCGTCTGTATCAGCTGTGCAGATGCCATAGCACATGATACTGATGACCCCCAGAGGCAGCCCAAAGAGAAAACATCCCAGCAGCGGTGAACTCTTGAACACAGACTGTTGGAAAAAAATCTGAAGTCAAAAAACCCTTCTGGTGAATACACAAAGTTGCCACATAAAATTCCTCCTGATTATTTTATTCAGGGAGTAGGAATCATCCCATCGTTCCCATTTGAAGTTTATAGAAGTCTCAGAACTTCTGATACTAAAGTGTTCCACCAGGATGGTGAATGATAATGTGCCATAAGTTTGAGAAGCAACTGTTTTAACAGCATTAAAGTACTAGTAATTTCAGTTCTTACCTGTGCACATTAAAAATTGTTAGGCCTGAGTCATCATAAGGCATCAAAGCCACTCCTATAGGTTTTATTCAGAAAAAATGGGCTTTTGTTTCTTAGAAACTGATGCCTTAATGTAGCACTTTCACAAAAGTTTGGAAGCCACGTATACAGAAACATGCAGGTTTCAACTTGAACTCACTGCAGAAGTTTTTGGGTTGTCTAGAACAAGTGAAGAAATTGATTTAGGTCTTCCAAATAAAATTCTGTTAAGCATAGTTAAACTCTAAGTATGATGATAAAAATCTCTAAGTAATTCACTTAGGCACTAACTAGACTGAAACTGTAACATTTCAGAGAATGCAAAAATGCTATCAGTTTCAGGCAAAAGGCACCGAAAGTGTCAAGGAAAAGACTTTGAATTCTCTCTCTTCTACTACTTAAAATATATGGTAAGTTACAAAACAGGAAAGGAGTAAACAAGAGTAAGAGACTGACTGTGGTTTTGAAATACATATATTGAACACTTATCACCCTGGAAAATACTATTTAAAGCTTTAATCAAGACAGGTTCATTAGGCTTAATTCTATATTTGTATGTTTACATGTATAGGTATTTATTAAAACAGAAAACAGGAGTCAAAAATGGTTATAAAAGTGCTTCTAAATCATCTGAAAGGATCTGCAACTTGACTACCAATCTTAAACAAAAGAGAACAAAAAGAAAACTTACAACTACAGTGGACTTGGCATCATAGACTATTCTCTTGATTCGCTGCAGAACTCCATCACCACCCTGTGCCTGCAATTTCAAACGGAACCATGTCAAAACTGTTGACACTTTTCAGTTATGATGCCAAAAGTTCATTCTTCAGACCTTGCAATCTTAAGCCCCTTTAGAAGGAAATGAAAAGTTATTATTCTTGTATCTTGTGATGCTCAGACACTCCAACTTCTCAAGCAAGGACAAGCATTTCAATAGCCACCTGAAAAATCCTCTCAAACCTGCTTAAAGCAACTACTGTTAACAGTGAACTGGCACTCTTTACCACCTCTTACCACAGAAAGACACTGACAAAAACTACCATGTGTCCGGCTGTAAACATTCTACAATCTTGAAGAGGTCTCCTGAATTTTCCTTCTGCTGCTGGCTATCTATCTTAAAATGATGATCACAGCTGTTAGGTAAACTTAAGAACTGAACAAAAAGAGGACACGCAGGTGTACTAAACGAAGTTTCAGTTGAACAACTACAGCCTATACCTACCGTACCTCCTAATTTATATACACCCCCAAAATATTACAGGAATCCAAAGGCAATTCATCTGTTGAACAGACACAGTCTTCACTTTCTCTTTGCCCGAGGAACAAATGGACTGAAAAGCTACACCTTGGAGGAACCAACTGAGCAGGGCTTGCTCCTGACCAAAACCCCCCAGATTCATAAAGATGAGACTACCTTAAGCAAGCTACCATGAATCACAACAGTTCTGAATTATTCACCTTAGTGTTCTTATTTTCTATCAAGAAAGGAGTATGAAGTGGGGTTAAACTCCCCTAAAATTCCACTATGACTCAGAAAGTCTGTATTCCCTTCCCTTTTACCTGGAAAAAAATGCCATTCCTTAATAGCTACATGATTTCTTGGGCCTGAACATAGCCAAAGTAATGCCATTTTCTATTTATATATATATATATGGCTCTGTTTAGCTTTAATGACATCACTTACTATTTTTTGCATTTATGTGAAAGGGTTAAGATAGACAGAGATGTGCATCCAGATAGGCCTTGAATCATTCTAGTTGAAATACTGTAAACATAAAGTACAAAGGGATGACAAAACACAAAGCATAGCATCACAAAAAACAGAATTTCTCAAAGTGAAAAAGCAGACAGAAATCAATTTTACTTGGCGCTTCAGTGAGGATATTTATATGCAGATGAGTAGATATTAATAACAACTCACAGTTTTAAAACATAATAAAAGAAATGAGCATTAAAGAAATGAGAACTGAAGACCAAAGAACCACCAAGTTGCAGAAACACCTCTGGTCTTAAGACTCCAAACATGGCCAGTAAAGTCATGAACCATAAGCAGATTGATTTGTATTATGCTGTACTACATGAATTTATCAGATTAAATAAAGTATTCTGTATGACTGAAGCAATCAAAAGTATTACTTATTGCTACCTGACCACCTAAAGCTGCTGCTGGAATGTAACCTGTGCTTCAGCTAACACTGTAAGCATTCAGTATGAAGCAGCCTGGGGCTCAGACTAGGCATTCCAAGAGGCATTCCTTCTCCCAGCAGATCCTGGGGTGATTCGTCAGCACTGCCTCCCTTGGTTCCAAGTCCCTCTTGCCCCCTATGTAGGAAGGAAGGCTCTGATCCACAGCACCGTTTCTCATCCACACAGCTCTCTGTCCATCTTTAAGTACCCTGAGAGCAGAACCAACAGGAGTTGGTTTTTCCAAGGTTAAAAAAGGTGTTCAAGCCACCAATTCCAATTTTGTTACAATTCTTGTAACAAACCACTGCTCATTTTTTAGGTTTAGAGCAGATAGAGAGGTAACATCATATCTGTCTGAAACACTCAATGTAAATATACCATAGGTTTTTGAATCAGATTTTATCACTCATCAAGCCACTGAATTTAATTTATTCACTTCCCAAAAGAAAGCAGAGTAAAAATAAAGAGCGGAGTTACTGTAAGCAAGAGATTAAATGGCAATTTTAAACGATTGCATTTAAAGCAAATCAGGAGAAGGAATAAAAACCCTCTCAACTTATCAGCTAACAGTAAGCTACATGCAGAAAAAAAGAGTTACTTTCTGTCAGAGGTAATGAAATCAGAGCAGTGAGCAAAGATACACCTCAAGAATCACAACATTCACTGACATCATCATCATGGAGAGACAGAAAGATAATGCATACTGCATGATAATTTAGGCTTACCAAATTCCTTTTCCCCCTACTTTATTATCTAAGGAAATAACCACCAACCAATATATTGCACGTCACACTGGAGACTTACTTCAGCTGTACCATCCAAGATATTGTTAATAAACTGAACCATGTCTTCTGTGTTCTCAATTTGCCTATCTGGTAGAAAATATTGCTGATTGGAGGTATTCAATACCACAATAGTGGGGATTGTCAAGTCACTGAAAACATAAAACAAGTGTTAGATATTTACAGAAATACTGCACAAAACATTGCAATTCAGATGTCCCCTGCATAGTTTAAAGGCATATCCAGCAACCTTCTCTTCATATGTGCTCCCCAAAAAACAGCTGTGACAGTAGGAAAAGCGAAAGAGATTCACCTTAAAGCCACAAGCATGTTTTTTATTAACATTTTTCCTTTCATATTTCTGTCTGTGAAGTTACTGCAGCTTACTGCATTTTAGAAACCTAGACTGAGAGCAAATCAGACACCTTGTTATTTGACAGTTACTAAAACATCTCAGATAGTAGCTGTCTATTTGAAATGCAAACTTATGAAGTGCTTTAGTGCACTAAAACAAAACTATAATCCAAAAATTCAATCACATACAGCTATCAATTAACCTCTACCTTTTAAGCCAAAAAGACATATTAACTGAAGTTTTATTACATTCCTTTTAGATGCAGCACATGAGCTACTGGTAGTTTTTAACCTATTATCCATTAGCTGAATGTCACATGTATAGGCATTGCTTAGGATTCCAGAAACCAAAAATTAAAGTTGGAAGTGACCCTTGAGATAAACTAGTCCATCTATGGCTCAAAGATGAACCAACTTCAAGGTAGAACCTGTTTAGATAAAAATAATACTGTAGGAGTACATTTTTGAAATTTCCAAACAAGACCTAAAAAACATTTTAAAAGTCTTCTGTTCCCTTTGCTGATGTGCTCTATTTAGGTACTAGGGGTCTTTTCTTCACACCATTCAATATTCTAATTTTCACTCTTGTCCAACAGTGACATGTTCATACATACTTTATATACCTAATACTGATGACTTTAACCACAACTGTGGCACCAGAGCCCATAATCAATTATTTCATTAAAATATTTTTAGTAATTAATCAGGACCCCCATTTTTCGTAAAGCTATAGAAATGCCTCTAACTTTTCTCATACATTCCAGATTTTTAAAAATAAATTCGAAAAATGTAAATGTTAACACTTCTTAAACTATTCAGTTTCCCAGGAAGAATACAACTTTTATAAGATTTAGAAAATCTGTACAGACCAAATTCTTAAGTCTCAAGCTGAAATAAGCGTGTATCTCAAAAAGAGTAGAACCAACTACAGAAATAAAATAACTTCATCCTTTCAAGTGGATTTATTTATATATTTATGAATGTCTAGAGAAAAACTGCATTAAAAATATTCTCTATTAGGGACAAACATAACCAAGAGTCAAACCTGGCCAGGCATTTGTGTTCTGTGAGAAGAAACAGTCTGTTCTCTTGTTTATTTACTATACTTGAAACATACAGACACACACACACACACACACACACACACACACACACACACACACACTGCAATAGACAGTTTTTCAAGAGGCTGTTTCGCTCGTTTCTAGTTGCTGCCATCTAGTGGAAGTCCGAAGCACTGACAATAGAGTTTTACTCAAACTATTCACGTAACCAAAAGAACAAATATCTATATTACTGTATTACTGAACATAATACTTATTTTGCCGATTTCCACTTATACTGGATATACATCTATTTTTCTTATAAAATATATCTGAAGTTTGCAAATAGTTTAAAAGATTCCCATATGTTACAAATTACAAAACTGGGCATTTTGGAGACTGAAATTAAACAAAGGACCTGAAAAGATGTAGTAACTGCTATCAGATCACTACTGCCATACATGTGAGTTTTGTCTTCTTCCCCTTCTTTTCCTCCCTTCTAGGAATGTCATCCTTCTGTCCCCCTTCTTTGTACATTAGTCCTTGAGCTCAGTAGAATACATTTGAAGACACTTATTTTCTGCTAGATTAGCAAAGTAACTCCCCTACTCTCCCAAGCAGGAAGAGGGCAACACTTCTGCCAGATAAAAGTGCTCCGACAGCTCCATACAGTCAGACAACTGTAAGAGCCTACAAAAAACAGGCAATAGCAAAGGGAGGAGAGTCCCAATTTTAGCAGCTATAAAATCAACAGCTCAATCACACTGTTTAGTTCTATTTGAAGCGCGGTCAATTCCAGATAACTTGTGCTCAGATACCAGACTGCAGGTACTGCACCGACACACGGACCTCGGGCTCCACGGAGCCCTGGGAACTCCCCGAGGCCCAAAGGCACCAGCGCTGCGGCGCGTGCAAATTTGCCCAGATTTGTTAGGCCGGCCTCATAGTCTCCCTATGGTTTTAGATTTTTTGAAAAATATTTCAAAAAATGTACTAAATATTTTGCATCAAGGGCAGACGACGTCATCTATGCATTTTATGCTTCTCTGCAGAAGTGTAATTCTGCATGTTTTAAAGATTAAGGCACATGGTGAAATCAGGAATTTAAAGTGTCTGATCAGTAATATATGCCCTCCTCCCCAAAATCACTTTTGAAAATACTTATTGATATCTGTCTCTGTTTTTACAAAGATCTCTTATTAAGAAACCTCAGGGAATCACTGTACTTTGCTGTTCAGCCACTTTCCTGACAAAGCACAGTAATGAAATAACAGCCACTTGCAATAAGCACTAGTCTTCAATACGTGTAAGAACAAAGCATGACTCTCCTTAAATGAATAAAAAATACCAATAACACAAATGTTTATATTTTCTGTTACAAACTGAAGCAATTTCATTTTTTTTCCATTCCGTGTAAGCAGGCCTGAGATACAATAAGCCTTTTTTTTTAAAAAAAAAAAAAAAAAAAAAGGCACAAATTTGGAAGACTAGACTTGTCAGCACTAACGGTAAGCCAAACTTCTAAGATTAGACTACGCAGCTTTAGATTAACAAACGACTGTTACACTACACACTGACTCTTGAGCACAGCAATCTTTTTTTTAATTCCAAGAAAAGCAGAATTTCTTAGAAGGTTATTCTTAAATATAACTAGTGACAAGTACAGGAAAAGAAATATTACTCAAATAAGAATTTACTTACTCCATTAGTAAGCTATTAATATAATCATTTCCATCCATATGGCCAAATTGGAAATCCCTGGTAGAGACACAGTGAAAAGCATAATCATGAAACAAAAAAGAGAATAATGAGTTTCAGTATCAAAAGTTTCTCCTCAAATATTTTTCTTGCAAGTGAATAGAGCACACACTGAATGCACAATATATTTTGAAAAACAGGCCAGACTACAGAATAGGCAACATTCCAAAACATGATTGATGAAATTGTCTTATGAAAGAATATTAAAATTAGCATATTAAAGACAAGGCATAACATTATTTTTATGTCAAAGTGACTGCTGTTTTAGAAATGTCAATGCTGAAGCTCAGTCTAAGATGCTATAGTACCACATAAATATACCTGTGAAAATGATCCCGATAATCTCTAGCAACTTCCTGAATAATAGATTTTAATCTGGAAAAGAAAAGAAGCAATTTCTTCAGCAGATTCTGACCCAGCTGAAAATAACCCCTCTGGATACAGATCCTACATACAACTAACAGTTAAGCATCACCAAATTAATTTTAACACAACTGAGATGAGTTTAATAGGCTTAAACAAAAAAGATGATTGTTCTTCATCTCAGCTCTCTGAGCTCAAGTATTCTTTTCTGTATTGAAAAGGTAACATATTAGTTTTTTAAAAAGCTATTCAATTACTGCCATGAAGATCAAAGATGCTTATTTCTTATTTCTTCTTGTGATCTCCTAAGTGATTCAGAAATCTCAATCAAGCTCTCACTGAAAACTTGCATGGACTTCAAAACAGCCATGCACTGAGTAAGCTCAGTAAATTAAAGTAACAATTTGGAGATCATGCACAAGTTGAAATCTTTCATTTAACTTATCCCTGAATAGTTAAAAAGCTTCAGAAAATTTCCAAAATTCTATAAGCCAACAACGTTTTCTGCCATATCAGCACACTTCTCTACAGTGTCACCAATACTCATTTTTGTACCTGGTATGTTCCACTGAAGAGTTTTTATCATCAATGACTGCAATAGCCACAAGTTTTCCTAAAATAAGGAATGAAACATGTTAAACCAAACCAACCTGGATGGCAAATAACCTCTTTTAGCTGATCAAATGCCAGTTTTCTTAAACTGTTGAAAATCTGTTAAGATGTGGTTTAATGCAATATCTTTAGCATTCTAAGACAACCACAGAAGAAAGAAGTTAAAAAGGAAAGAAGTTAAAGAAGAAAAGTATGGACAAATACATGGTTTATATATGTAGCTATTCAGAGGCATATTTGCATATACATAAATATGATGCTATGAAAACTATTATAAAGATTATATAAAACTAATATTAAATGATATTGATATTATATAATTACAAGCTGGTTCAAAGTGATACAACCACAACTGTCTTAGTTAAACACTCCCAATTTTTGTTGAGAAATGAATTCCAGTATTAGGTGTAATGGTAATATCTCCATCATATTACTAAAGTTATCCCTTTTTTTTTTTTCTTGTAATTGAGGAAATCGAGGGAAAAAAAAAAAAACGCAAGAGACCAGCTACTTTTAAACATTTTGCAACAGCACTCCTGTAAATATCCTATAAAAACGTATCATAGAATCATAGAACGCTTAAGGTTGGAAGGGACCTCTAGAGATCATCTAGTCCAACCCCCCTGCACACGCAGGGTCACCTACAGCATGTNTCAACTCCCTTGATTTGGCTCAGACACCTGCACAAACACTGTTATAACAGAAGTGAGCAGGTGAGCCGCTGGGGGAAGGTGGGAACTAGTTAAGTGGAAGCATAGATGGACATCAGATTGAAATAAAAATGTAACTGGTTTAAACAGAAATGAACAAAGCAATTCCAGTTTGTAGTCCCTTAGTTTAGTAGTCCTTAGGGAGATCTCTGAAGAGATCTATGAAAAGTATACTGGCAAAATGGCTGCTTAAACTCAGGATAAATAGCTGTAATATAATACACGCTAGTAATTGTAAGTGAAATTAAAAAAAAGTCATTTAATTCTCTTGTTGAATTTCCCCAAGGTAGAAGACAAAGGGACAGGGACTGCTTGGTGAATTTATCAATTCATTGAAAAATGACTGTCAAATTGAGAAAAATAAGATATTAAGTTGCATAAAAAAGGGATAGAAATGTTATGAAAAGCACTGTACCAATTTGCCATGAATGTGTTAAAGTTCATATTGCCTTCAGTACAGGTTATTTCATTTTAGAAATACTTAAATGGAAATAAATCATTGGAAAGGATCCCTGAAAGTTGTCTAGCATAATGTCTTAGAACCACAGAATCATAGAATGCTTAAGGTTGGAAGGGACCTCTAGAGATCATCTAGTCCAACCCCCCTGCACACGCAGGGTCACCTACAGCATGTGGCACAGGACTGTGTCCAAGCGGGTTTGGAAGATGTCCAGAGAAGGAGACTCCACAACCTCTCATGTATAATAATATGTCTTTTACAAACATATAGATTAGGCATTTCATAATCCTTAATAACATTGACCTTTCAGTCAATGTTACATTGACTGAAACACTTAGGCACCTTTCTTTTTAAATGAAAGGTATATTTTAAGGTGGAAAACTCTGGAAAACTCAATACTGCAGCATCTTTTAAGACACGAGAATCTGCTACTTTGGTGAATGTACACCTCAGATATAGAATAGATCACTTGCCATACATCACTTGGCTGGGAAGTTTTCATTTGACTTGGGAAATTTCATTAGAGAAAAGCTGAAACAAGGGTATCACTTTATCATGTGTACTTCTCCTTTCTTCACCATACCCTTTCTAAAGGTATCTGAAAACATCAGACAAAGCTAAGCCTCTTAAAAATCCCTAAAAAGAGTATAAAATTCTTTGTAGGTATTTGAGGACTAAAAGGTAGCAAAAAAAAAAAAAAAAGTGTTCAAAGGTTCACTCATTTTTTGTGACTGTTACAGGCCTAGACAAAGTTGCGTGTTGCAAAGACATGACTACTGTAGGCTTTGGATGATGCCACAAATCAATAAAAATGGTCCCATCAACTTCAAATGACAGTGGACCCTATAAATCTTACCAGGTTAGTTACTTTTAAAAACATGTTTTTAGATGATTTTTGATATTGGTTGGTGTTTAAAAGATGTGTAATAAATCAATGGTAGCACCTTCTCACCTGTATCTCCAAGTTCATATAACGTAAAGCCATCTATATTAAGATAACCTTGAAATCTTTCTCTGTTTATCCAGGATGTGAGATCACCATCTTCATACTCTAAAAAAATAATTAAAGAAAGAAAGAAAGGAAGAAAGCTGAAGATTTTGTACTTAAAAACAAGCAAGCAAACAGAAAACTCACTTCTTTTTTTGAGGATCCTTCCAGTACTTTAGATGCAAATGCGCTTTTTTCAGCTTTAGAATTCTTTAACAGTATTTTCAGTATTTTAACAGATATACAACAGTATTTTAACAGTATTGTTAAATTAAAAGCAAGTATATTATAGCAGTTGAGTAGGAATTGCTTTAGTTGGTTTGATAATTACCCAAATCATGGGTAAATATAATACTATTTTAAGGGATGACTGTGATACAGTGCAGAAAGGAACAGTTCATATGTTTTAAGAGAGTTTAAGAATAAGTGAGGAGATGGAAAAATACAGAAAGCAATACTGGTGAAAGCTCTCAAACAGAGCAAAAGGAAATCAAGAAAAGTAAATGCATCAACATCAATGTGAATGCAAATGAACAAAAACTTGTGTGTATCATTCAGAATCAATTGCACTGAAGACTAGGATTTCAACTGCTAGTTATTTCAACCTGAAAAGAACCTAATTCTAACCTATGTCATTAGATCTTAATCACAAGTAAACTGGAAAAACATGTGTATATATAACAGACACATACACATGTGCACAAATACCTTAAATAAATTGCTTCAGGCCCAACTGTTGTACATAGTGAACTTGAGGTTCAGAACATTGTTACAATGCACTAAGACTAGAGCAATCAAACTCCAAGTTAAATTTCATTCTGCATTCTTTTCCCTTACAATTTTGCAAAATACCAAACAAAGACAGCTTTGAAATACATTTGGCTACCTTTTACTTCTCACTAGACTTTCTGAAAGACTAGAAAGATTTCACTTTAAAAAGGAAAGGGTTGGAAGGGTGTTTTATGTTCTCTTTTAAATATCAGGCAGAGTATTTACATATAATTAAGTAAGGTAAGTAAATGTTCTCACTTAAAGTGAGAAAATTCAAAGCAACTGGCAAGACAGGACAGAAGCCCAAAGCAGAATACTGACTGGTGCAAAAAATGATCAGTTGAAGACCAGAGCATACAAAAAGCATGCACACGTCTTGGCAGGGTGGCTACATTTCTTTCATTGATCCTGGGAGGGGGATGAAAGGAAAGACATGTGAGAAGTTTCTCATATCAACGCTTCTTTTCAGGATGACTTTCAAACATACTTCAAAGAAAACACAAAGATAATTATTGAATTCAAGCCATCAGATGAAATAAAGATATTGCTCAAGTCAGGAGGGGAAAAAAAAATATCTGAAAGCAAAGGAAAATTCTGAAAAAGACTCATTTTAGTTTTCCTTGAAGTAGGCATTAAAAGATAACCATGATCTCTTACAAAAATATTTGTTTTCTTGAAGGAAAATGAGAATATTTTTTCTTTTATCGGAGAAATATTTCAGCATCTGCCAAAGCACTACATTATTCTACAGACAAAAACAGGCCTGAAATAACTCATAAAAGCTGTAAAAGATAACAATAAGCTGGAAGGAGAAAAAAAAAAAAAAAAAAAGCACTAGTTTGGAGAAAAATAGGTGCAAAAGAAGGTTTGAGATGTAAAATTAAAACCCGTTTGAAAAGGGAAAGCCTGATTAGTCTCTTCCATTAGGAACATTCATATGTTTTGAAAGTTTATCTGAAAGACGACTACACTAACTTGCAACACTCTGCTGGATAAACCCTTGGAAGTTTAAGCCTTGGTTTCGCACAAACCTATCATTTGAGAAACTTCTTTCAGATGATTTCAGATCCTCTGGCGATGGATCAATTATTTGCAAATGTTTAGAGTACTTAATATGAATATTCATACTCATAGTATGGATTGTAAAATATTTTTTTTTAGAGAAAAGCTCAACTTAGTGTTCAATTTCAACCCAATAACATCAGTCAGTCTCTCATACTCAATATGTATAACTTGTTTATTTATTTTTATCATAACAATGTTAGTATGTCATAAGAGAAAAACTTTAACAAAATATTTGGAGATAAGAATTTTCAAGGTGATCACCCAGCACAGAGTAATTTGGAATTGTTTCTTTTGCATGCCTTTCATGACATCATAGAAAAAAAATGTTTTAAGGGATCATATTTTTGTTCCATAAAAAAAATGCATAGTGGCATTAAACACCTAAATTTCAGTTCAGTATTTCTCCATTCCTTAAAAAACTATAACTTACCATGAAACTTGAGAATTTCCCACCACCCCTAACTTGACCTTCAAAGAATCCCACGTGTTCTGGTTTTGGTTTCTTTTACATGCTTTCAGTATTTTTTCTGAAGGTGATGTATAGTTTTACGTACCATCATATACAAAATAAGTTCCATCTTTGAATACCAAAACAGCTGGCAATTCAGGCAATGTCACATACTGAAAGAGAGGGTGTTTTTCAATTAAACCATGGATGACTAGAAAATTTTAAACAAAGAAATCTTAAAGTGTGCACAGCTAGACTAGAGGGATATATCTTGAAGTACATTGAGAGGACGGCTTATCAGAGCCTGTCATGAATTCTAGACAGAAGAAAAACATGAAAATTCAAAGGTTTCATCAGTCTTTTACTATTCTCTACTCCCACTCTAGGCTGTTGTTAGTCTAACTGCAATACATGAGCAGTTATTTCTACTGAACTAACATTAAGTATTATTGTGGAGTAAGAGAGTAATATTGACAATATGCCCCACTGTAAGTCTGTGCCATTTCCTGTGGCTCAGGCTGATGAAAATATAATGGCACTCATTCTGCATAAGGATGCAAACAGCCCTAATTCAGGTAAACAGAACAATATTTCTATGAATTATCACTCTAAACACAATATTTGGGATTTGGTCATCAACATACTTATTTTTTTAAAAATATACAAGATGTAGCCACCCTTACTTTCCATGC
>VZSV01000195.1:1089021-1099653 GCA_013398735.1 Nothocercus julius | reverse complement strand
AAAAAAAAAAAAAAAAAAAAAAAAAGGCAATCCTGCCATTTATGAATTCTGGCATCTATTCCTTACTGCTTGCTAGCGCGCTTGGTTAAAATAATAGACTATGTGAGTAATAAAAGAACATGTGGTGAGCTTAGTCTTGTTGACACTTTTGGCTGAACTCTCTAATTTACTGATGCGTTGAGGAAGAAAATAGGAACAATATTGTATTCTTCTAATTGATAAGCCTCCCACAATCGTTCTGGATCATCCTTCTTAGAGATACATTGTGAACCTCCTGCTTTCACAGTTAACAGTTCATAATAATGAGGAAGTATATAATTCTGGATGATGCTCTCATTCTTCTATTTCCTCTAAGAGCAGTTTAGCTTCCTAACGGGCAGATCAGTCTATGTAGAGCATAGTTTGCAAAACAGGCCTAAAACCTGGGACAAGATTACGTACAGTGGCAAAACAGATCTTGTAATGAAGGTTGCAGGGTAAAACTACCAGTCAGTGTTTTCACAATATTTTTGCTGTTCTACATAGAAACCACCAATATGAGTTATAGCAAAACTGTGTTTTGTGGGAAAAACCTGTCTGCTCGTTTTTATCGCCATGATCACAGAATCTCAAATCTCAAACATCTCCAGGCTTTTACACTTTCCAATGTGCAAGTGAATATTACTTTTCTTGCTTAACTGAGGCTAAGGTAAAAATAGGAATATTCAAATCAAGATAGTTCTTGATACAAGGCTTTTGGAAGTTTAATAATACACTACTTATAATGAGGTCAGTTCTACTTAGCAGGATGTAGAAAAAAAAAGAAAAGAATCACAGAATGGTTGAGGTTGGAAAGGACCTCTGGAGATCATCTAGTCCAACCCCCTGCTCAAGCAGGGACACCTACAGCACAAGGCACAGGACTATATACAGATGGCTGTTGAATATTTACATGGAAGGAGACTCCAGTTTCTCTGTGCAATGCATTCCAGTGCTCTGTTACCCTCACAATAAAGAATTTTTTCCTTATGTCAGATGAAACTGCCTGTCAACTGGAGCACGTTGCCTCTCATTCTATCATTGGGCATCACTGTGAAGAGCCTGGCTGCATCAAAAAAAATGCAAGTGAATCACAAAAGAAATTATGTAAGCTCTCCTCACTCCACTAACCCTGTATGAGCATTTTTAAAGTCATGTGCCACTTTAAAAGTCATTTCAGCTCCCATCTGGAGATAACAAGAAATTAGAAAGCCTCTTTATTTTACTTCGGCACTTGGGCAACAACAGTTAGGCTTAAGAATAGCACAGAAAACTTTTTTCACTCTTGTGATTTACTGTGAATGGTTTCCTTGTTACAGAATCCCCAAAAGAGAGAGTGTGGGATTCTGCAGTTAATAGACTGGGTTATTTGATCTCAGAGAAGACTAGTGTTTTGATCAGCTGCTTTGCACAAGGTGCAAAGAGGTAACGTATCCTACGAATCAGTGAAGTCAGTGGGAAAATCCTGCATGTCTTCTGTTTAAGTTTATACTGCTTTATTAATTTGCTGAACAAAGTACCTGGCCAAAGTAATAACAGATGAACTATTTACACACATATCAAATGTGTTCTGCAACAAGGTGAAAGACTAGTGACTAGTTAATAAGACAAGAGACTTACATACTAACAGTTATGAAAAGTTTCATCAAACCAGACAGTAAAAGACTATACCATAACCTAAACTCGGTTTTGTACATTTTACCCACTGTAGACATGAATATCAAACATTTCAATGCAATCAGTTCAGGATTTGCCAATCCTCTTTTCAAAGACAGATATCCAGTTTGGAGACAGATTTGGAGAATTATACCATGCCAACGGAAAGAATAAGAACCGAAAGATCCTACCTCAGGTAGTACATCTTCTGAGGCAGAAAAAAAGTATGTATAAACAATTAGTTCTGAGGCAACTTCTATGTATTTTTCCTGCAAAAATACAAACATTTTTTTTTTTTTTTAAACTTTTCAACTTTTAGTACAAATCAAAGGATTTTTTTTTTCTCATTTTTTAGTACAAGTAAAAGGAAGACTTATTTTGAAAGTGCAATTAGAAAATATGGTTACAACAAAAGACTGTAGAAGCACTTCAGTAATTATAAAGGCAAAATTTTATTACAACATATGCACTTTCTTCAGTCTTTCAACTATTACTTTCTCACCTGTTTTAGAAGATATACTTTAAACTACATCTGTGAAGAGTCAAAAGAAATAACTTCATTTAATCAAGTTTCAAACCTTTAAAGGAGATTCCCCACCAACATACACGAAAAGTACACGATGCCTCTTTTGCACATGCTCGAACATAAGCTGGCTAGGAAGTGGCCTGATTAGAGGTCTGGGAGGGTAGGAAAGAAAAAGGGGGAAAAAAAAAAAAAAAAAAAGAGAGAGAGAGAGAGAGAGAGAGAGAGATCTTAATTTGTACAAGCTGCAAAAATCCCAACAAGTTAAGATCCCCAAGAACAGTTCATACAGGTTTCTTACAAAATTCCCCAAATTAAAGTAAAGCTTATTTTGTAAATTCTTATCTAACTTTCTAAGTATTCAAGTTTACATTTTTCAGGAAGACCAAAAAAAAAAAGGAACTCCCATACTCCACCTAAAATAAATTCAGAAACTCTCCCTCAATAGCACTCTTAAATAAAATTGTAGTATATCTTAGTATAAAATGCTGCTACAGTAACTAATAAATATTCAAGTCATTTATGCACTGCATGGTCATTTGAAAGATAAATTTTGGATTTGAGCACAGCACTTGGGAAATGTGGTCACTGAAATAAATATTCTCAGACTTTCGGTAACTTATTAGAGATCAATGATAGTCCTGGACTATACAGTTAGGAACTATAATTAATCTTATACATCTATATGAATGCTTCTTAAGAATGAGAAGAAGAATGCAGAACTTCTTTCCTTCTCAAAGATTACCATCTATAAATTTTGAGGCCCTGAGCCACTGTCAGGAAAGAAGAAAAAGTTCATGGAAATTGCTGTGAACACTCTTGTAAAAACAATTTCCTTGTGTAAAAAAATCTTGTAAAAGAATATCCACATCTTTCAAGTTTTGAGGGTATATTAGACATTTTTTTTTTAAACAATTGCACGTGATACTGACTAATATGTAGCTTATTTAAATTCATGTCCCACTTTCAGCCCTTCAGCTAAATTCCAGCCCTTAAAGAAAAATCCTAACCATTTAATTCTCCAAAACTATTCTCATGGAAACCTATACTTACCCTGCTACTCTATTAGCAAATTCAATTATATCATCTTTGGTTCTAGGTCCTCTATAGTTGTATGCCAAGTCACCTTTTAAGCTGGACACAGGGGATAAAAAATCAGGGAAAAAATAGATTAAGAAACATCACAAAAACAATGCTATTAAGAAGATTTTAAAAGAAGTGCAACAAACTAAAAACAAACTACAAAACCTCCACACCTGTATTACAGTCATCTACTACAAATAATAAACAAGCTCATTTGTCAAATGATCAGTCAAAAGAAGTGATCTTTAGTTTGCCAAGCACAAAACTCTGTAATGCAATAAAATGCAATTGTAGAATTATTTATACAATACCTAATTTATTTTCTTCTGAAAATAATTAATGTTCTTAATTATTAACACTTAACTGCTATTTTTTTTCTACTACACAGCACTCATCTACTTCAAAAACAAATAGGATTTCTTTTTGCTTAGGACTAAATTAAAAATGTATTTTTTTAAAAAATCAACACCCAAACCTTCAGCATTTCAAAGAGATTAGTCCCTACAAAAAACAAACAAACAAACAAAAAACTACTTTAAAGGCTTTTCATAACTGAAAAATACTGAATGATCTGCAAAACCTCCTAAATTTATGTATTTAATTAGGATTCCTGTTCTGATCAGTTTACTGTACTTAACTGAGAGGAGATACAACATACTGCAAAAATAGTAAAGATTAAATGTCTTGTAAATTGGTAAATTTCAACAAGCTTCCTTGAAATCCAAACAACATTAGGAAAACTACAGGACGAAAGTAATCTTTAAAAAAAAAAAAATATGCTTTTATATGCCAGAATGCCAGAAGAGTGTTCCTGCCCTAAAGATTACAAAGCTAAAAATCTTTACTATGTTTCGAGAAAGTTAACTACAGAAGATCTATTATATATTCTGAAACTATTTGATAAAACAAAAAACTGCTGACAAGCCAATATACTCATAGTAAGATGTGGTCAAAATTACTAGGACTTTTTTTAGTGTGATCTTAGATTGGACTATGCACAAAATATTATGAGCAAATCCATTCAAAATTGTTATCTACTTGTGTTTTCCTACAAATTTTAAGAAAAGAAGGTATAAACAGCCCTGGCCAAACAACTGCCTTCACAATTTATCCTATGCAGCAATCACTAGTGTCCTTTATAAAAGATTTTCAGGAACAGGGAAGAGAAAAGAGAAGTAATTAAAATACACATACAGACACATAACAAAGTTGCATAAAAGCATCAAATTCAGAAGTTTAATTCTAAACTTGGTAAGCTGCTGTTGTTTAAATTTTCACTATTATCGGACAGCATAATTAAAAGGGATTCCAGAGGAGGGAAAAAAAAAAAAAAAGCTTTATCTGATATCAACTATGCTACACATACATTTTTTTAATCCACATGAGATCACAGGCAGGAAAGGAAACAATTCAACAAGAAGTAGCAACTTACAGCTTAATTGTTGGATAGCCTCGCACTCCAAACTCAGATGCAATACCTGAAAGACATTGATAAGTGCCAAAGTGAACCAGGTCACTCATGTTCTTCAAGATCATGGTTTACAGACAGTTTACTATTCCAGTCATGCAAATTAACAAAAAAATAATGAATTTTAGCATCATGCATGGAATAAAGAAGATGACATGGGCACCACTGTTCCCTATGCCTTCCCATTTTCAACACATTCCTGGTTGAAGACAGACTCAAGTGAAATGACTGGAAGCAAACACATTAATACTAAAACAATAGCATTAGGCATATGACTTAAGTCTACAAAATCCACTTCCTTTAATAAGCTAAGCTTTTCTCTCTAAACATCCTTGAAGGAAATATGAATAAGATATTATCAAAAATTAACATCAAAGGGTTAAAATATCAGAGACTGGTTCTGGTTTATAGGAAGCTGGTTTAACACTGGTGTAATGAATTTAGTGATTTCAGTAGGCTTTTGGTGTAGTCTTACAGACTAGTTGCCTAAAAAGAGTAATAGCAAAAATATAAATACTTGTCCAAGAGGAATCTAATATGGAATTAAATTAGATGCTGTCAAAAGAAGTGCTATTGTATATAAGTAATCTAAAAAGCATATCAAAAGTCATATCTCTGAAGAGCTTTTATCTTCCATCTGTCAGAAAGAATTCTGATACAAAAGAAGGAACAAATACGATAAAAATGCACACTATTGCATACTGTAACTTTTAAAGGGCACATAAACCTCAAGAGATTGTTCAAGTGTATTTGTTTATATAAACAGAAGAATATCTATAAAAAAAAAGTTTTAAGACAGAGGATATCAATCAAATTTCCCCAATCAAACCACACTTACTAGAAAAGGAAGTTGCATCCATCTTCCCAACTTTTACTGGAGAACCCATGCTTTTCATTTCTATACCAACTTCATTCCATATGGGCTCCAATTTCTTGCAGTGGCCACACCAAGGGGCATAAAACTGAGTAGCAAAAAAAGAGAGAGAGAAGTTAACCTGAACTCTCAAACACATTAACAAGAGTTATTTTCCATGTGTGCATTTCTTTATATTACAAAATTTAATAAAAATCCAAGCTGTTTAGAAAGGTGGAGTGGCAAACCAAGCTTTTATGATTTGACACTATTTTTTTAATGCTGAAAACAGAAGTCTACAATTATTTAATTGCTAATATAACAGTTATTTAAAAGCAGACTATGCAGCAACATTAAAGTAAAATAATTAAAAAAAAAAATCTCTTTGGAATATCCCCCTCAGTTATGGGAAAGTAAAAGATCACATAAATCAATCCTAGGAAAAGATCCTTATTCAGGAATACGGACTTTTTTTTTTTTTTTTTTTTGCTGTCAGGAGGACAATTCTTCGAAAGGAGTTCTTCAAAAGGAAGGGGAATACACAAGTATGCTGCTCTCTGGAGTTTCAGACATTATTCTTATACAGGCACACTGTGAAATCCCACCGACCCCATCTTCTCTGAAACTGGCACACGTGGGAGAATTTCATTCCATCTTTCTGCCCATGAATGGGCACATTAAGCAACATTAATAAGGAAGATTCTACCTGGCAAAATTGTTTTCTGTCCTCCTATACATTATTGATTAATTCTGAAACAGCAGACATCAAATTCCCCACTAAAATAAATAAATGAATAAATAAAAACATTCCACAAGTCTTAGTTATAGTACTTGGGTACTACAGCTCAGATTTGGGTGTGCTGCCGAGAATTTTATTGCATTTTTAAACAAGTTCAAACATTTTAGTAATGCTTTGCCTCTGTACTAAAGAGCACTGAATCTCTCCCACTGTTAGAAAAGAAAAAAGAAGGCTAAACACTTAGCACTTCAATACCAAATAATATATAAAAGTACACTAGATTAGTAGATACAACTAGAGAATGTGTATGCATCTGAGTGCAGGTTACCACCCCCTCAATTTAAGTGTTAGATAATCTGCTTCTTTCTAGGAGATTTAAAACAGGCTGCAGCCTGCATTCAGTACTAAATCTGATTCCTGCTTCATCCTGAACAAAACAGATTGCTTATCCATATTGCCAACAAATTAATATCATGTAATTTTTCGGCACCATGCACAAAAGATTTTTCAAATGATTAAGCAGCCTTACTACAGTATAGTATATTGTACATTTTGTGTTTCAGTTTCTAGCTTCGTTTGAAATCAAGTGGAAATCTTCACGTTTTTCTCACATACTCACATCTACAAGCCAAATATCATCTTTACGGTTTTCTTTAAACCTAGGAAGGGAAAAAAAATATATATATATGATACATTCGAAAATACATAAAAGACTTTTTTTGTGAACAAGTAAACTACTTCTCCAATTACGCTGGTATAAAATTAACACTAATAGATTTTAGTTACATAAATACTACATGCTGAGGACCATTCAGAAAACCTAGCATTTTTATACATCAACTAATACATTCTCCTAGAACATGGATTTACACTCCTGTTAAGCTTAGCACTCCAATGAACATACGCTACCCGTGAATTATCTTTAATGTTAACATTAATTTTAGTTCAGCTTCCTTCAAGATTTGACTACTACAGGTGTTTCGGTTTATGCTTTTTACAAAAATAACACTACTGGAAAGAAAGTGTTTAAGTTATTAATAAAAAACAGAAGTGCACTAGTACTGTTGACTTATCTTACTGCTAAAGCAGTGGCAACTTAATGAACTGGCTAGCTCCACTAACTGCAGATCTGACGGTAGATGCTAAAACTGCTATATTCCAACATGAAAATAAAGAGTGAAACATGAGAGTTTCTTGATACTTCCTGGAATGCTGGTTACACACTGAATTAAGTACCACAAGATCAATATAATTTCATTGTATAACTGCTTGTAAACTGTGAATTAAATAAAACATAATTTTTATGAAAGGTTTGTTTCTTCCTGAAAAAAAAGATAAACTTTAATATAAATGACTAGAAATGGGACTGATGTCATATAAAATACATTGTATAAAATTCTTATTGTGACACCTTTGCAAATAGTTTGCCAAGTCTTTAGTAGAAAGAGAGGATTACATAGAATCACTTATATAACAAGCATGTGGTTGACGTTATAGAGTTGAGGTGCAATTAACAGAGTGATAATCTGACTCATCATTTCTCAATATGCAACATGATTATAAATGGCTCATAGACAGTCAGCAGAATCACAAAACTTCTATTACATTTTATTTAAAATTGAATAGCTTCATAGTAGTATGTAATAGTCCTGAAATGATACTAAAACTGAGCTAGTCCACTACCTAGGAGAAAAAAAAAAATCTCTAATATAATGATCTAATTATAAAACTGCATGTCTGAAACTAAAAACTGCTGCAGTTCAGTGATAAATTCAATTCCCTTCCCCCTTTCCTTTTGTCTTCTTGATAGCATGCTGAGGTTGTAAGGGTACTTACAATAAGGGCACAAGAGAGCTATTAGAAAACAGCATTTTTAAGGCAAACAACTGCTTGGTTTGCAACCTCACGAAAAGATATACAATCACAGCACTACAGAGCTGGAAGAACTAGTTAGAGTCTATCATCTCTTGTGAATTCTAATAAAGCTCAAGCTCTTTTCCAATTATAAAGTCAAACAATTGGTTATGATGTAACAGGTAAAAACACAGCTATCAAATCATCAGATCTTGAATTGTATTTGAATTGAGAATATCATCTTTGGTTCATAAAACTAGAATTCACAAGGAAATACGCTACTCCTCCAGTACTACTGGGTAACTGTAAAAAAAACATAAAAAACATTAAAGCACTGAAGGGCAAACTAAAACCTTGTTCAGAAAACTACCAAACAGCAAGAAAAAACAGAAGTTTGACAAAAGTACAACTGTCTCAACTCAGTCCAGAAAGAGAAGTGCTATATAGTTATTATCAAGTTATAATCTATCAATTTGTTTTTTTTTATTAAAGCTTTATTGATTTATAGCAGCACTTCCACAGCTGCAGCACCTGTACTTTGATAATGCAAATGTGATAAAGTTATTAGACAACACTGAATGGCCTAAACATACTGTTGAAGAAAAATTGAAATTTCTGTATAAAGCAGTATTTCAACATTTCCCAAAGGGGCTGTTCCTAGGGCTATAATATATTTCAATATATATTTCTAAGAGTAAAGATCTCAAAGTTTCCCTCTGCAACCCTCTCTGTCAGCAAGAGGCAAAAGGATAGTTATACTAGCAGAAAAATGAGAGAGGTTATATATCCTTTAATCAGAACCGTTTGTGTCAAAAATATACACATCCCAACATGCACCATTATGTGACCAAATGTTGCACCAACCTCGACTTAATCTATGCACCCCAACTCATCCTCAACTGTTAAAAGAAACCAGCACAAAGCACAACTACAAACCTTGGCCACAACTTCAGGAAACCTAGGCCAACTCAAGTGCTGCTTTGCCCAGCTCTGATGCTTCTCTGATCCTGTACTGAGCCACTACGGCACCTTCTCCAGATAGAGCAATATTTATTTTTCTTTAAGTCAGGTCAGATTACTCTTCTGCTTGGTTAGCACATTGTCACAGCTCAGCAAAGATGGCAGGACAAGTACAGATTTCAGATAGCAAGCAGCTGTATCTGCATAGGCCAACACAAAACACAGTTCTCGCTCTGCCTTTCTGTTTCTGCTTCTCTTCTATAGCCAAATGTGTAATGTTGGGTACTTCTCACCTCACCTGTGTTACTTCTCAGCTACTTGTTTTCTCCTATCCTGTAAGTCTAGTACAGGAACCTTCAATTTCCAAAAAATGCACAAAGAAGCACCTCTACGGTTCGGTAGCTAAAAAGCAAAGTATTCTACAACAGGACTTCCTTCTAGCAGCTATTTCACAAAAGCTTCATGACTACAGAGTCATGTGTCACTTTGTCATTCCAAGCAACAATTACATTTAAACTTCAAAATATGATGCAGGAGCACAAATGCAGTTTGTTTTTATTCATTTGGCCTTTTCAAATCAAGTCTTTGAAAATACGAGGCGTGGATCAAAAACAAACTTTGCAAAGTCAACACCAACCAGTTCAGTGCTTCAGCTTCTCATGCACAACAGTTTAAACACAAGTCAGAGATGCTGAGCTTTCTCCCTTCAGTACCCCTGGCAGGATGTTCCATCCCTTGTGCTTTCACTGCCCCTCAAACTGATCCTAGCATTGTCTGCTATTGCTGAGGAAGCAGAATGTTAGACAAAAAAGCATTTTATTTTCTGACTCATCAGCTCTGTGAAGTAATTTATCATGGACTGATCCCTTATAAAAACACAGACTTAAACCTGTTTAAATTTATCATAAAATGGCAATTGAATGCCTTCTCCTAACATCCCACACAAATATTTTCTACACCTTCTATTTCAATACTCGTAATCGTGCTGCTTTGTGGCAGCAGTTGCCTTCAATCAGCTTGGCTGCTCTGACTGAAAAAATTCTTTATTTTTGGAAAGCCATGTTTCATGCGAACAGCGAGTCCATACCCATACAACTGGTAAAGCAAAGACGGAAGGTAACTCATGACAGCTACTCCTTAACACATGCCACAGTCTTGCTACCTTCCTACCACTTCTGCCAAAAGAAACTTCTTCCACACGGTGCTGAGGACACAGCTACGGGCAGCGTTTGCCTTGGGCAGCTCCCTCTTTCCCTCCTAACCCGCCCCCGGGCACAGGTGCTACTTACGACTCATCCAGGTCCTCCACGAAAGCCGCCTGCAAGGCCAGCACCAGCGCGACAGCCACTGCGGGGAGGGGGCGAGGGAGAGCAGAGGCAGCGGTGAGCGGGTGAGGCGCCGCCGGCCCCAGGAGCTCCCGCCTCGTCCCGCCGCCCTCGGGCGCCCCGGGTCCCCCTCGCCGCTGCCCCGGGGCCGCC
>VZSV01000195.1:999940-1088681 GCA_013398735.1 Nothocercus julius | reverse complement strand
GCCGCCGTTAGCGCCCCGCGCTGGGGCGGTAGCGGCCGCCTCGGCGGGTTGCGGGCGGCGGCGCTGCGGATGGCGAGGAGGGGATGTTGTCCCATTTCTGAAAGGAGCCGCTGAATAGCCGCATTTTGGGGGAGCGCAAGGCCTGGGACACCTGGACCATTGGAATGTTTATGATTGGAAAAGACCTTCACGATGGTCAAGTCCAACCATGGACCCATCACCACCATACCTGCTAAACCATGTACCCAAGTGCCTCATCTACACATTTCTTGAACACTGCCAGGGACAGTGACTCCAACACTTCCTTGGGCAACCTATTCCAGTGCTTCACCACTCTTTCCGTGTAGAATTTTTTCCTAAGTTCTAACCGAACCTCCCCGATCCCGATTCTCTGGTATTTCAAGGATGCCCACAGTCTCCAGCTTCAAGAGCAGCGGTGTGCTGCATAGCAGAAAGGTGCTCTCAGTACAGAGCAAAGTATGTTCCCGCAGAGCCTTCTGAGGAAACGAGGCAGTGCAGCCTCCCCAGGCGACATTTTCCCAGAGTTGTGGTCCTCCAGAGCTGGAGTAACATTACAGTTACAGTAATATTAATTTTCTGTTTCCTTGAAAACCTGGTCATTTGACATGGCCTCAACTAAAAAATCTGTGCCACCTACCATGTTGCCGGTATCTTTGCTGGGTACTGTCCCATCAACATACCACTTATTTTAGGGGATCAGTAAGTATTGTTCAGCACAATCATGAAAAAACAGTGACAGACCCTCTTCAATACCAGTGGCACTCTCACTTATTTTCCTCTTCCTGTCAACCCTTTCCTATCCTCATCTTTCCCCAACTAGGTTGTTCTTTTGGTACAGATTTGGATATTCTGGAAGGGTATGTAATTTGGCTAAGAAAACCTATTAAAGTCATTATAGCTGTTTTTTTCACCTGTTCCTTCTCAGTTCTGCCTCGTTCTCTGTGACTTCTTACCTGTGGCTTTCTCCCCCATAACAGAGTTACATTTTCTCAGCTGTACGTGCAAATTTTTCAGGTCTCTGTGACAAGGGACACATAACAGTACTGAATTTTCACTGTGCCGGTCTTTGCTGAAGATCAGCCCTCGGGAATCCCAAGCCCCTGAGAGCAGAGGGGAAGTCTGGAGCAATGGGGACTTGCTCTTGGCAGACAAAGATCAGGTTATGGAACACTTAAGGAAGCTGGACATCCACATGTCATCCCATCTTCAAAAAGGGCATGAAGGAGGCTCCAGGAATCTCTCTGGAATTTCTCCCAGAATTCTCTGAGAATTTCTTCTCAGGAATCCTCCCAGATTTCTGGGAACCTTGTGGATCAGCTAATTCTGGAAACCATTTCCAGACATGTGAAGGACAGGAGGGTGATCATGGGTTTATAAAGGGAAAATTTTACTTAACCAACCAGATAGCCGCCTTTGATGAGAGGATTGGCTGGGTAGATGAGTGGACGGCAGTGGATGTTGTTTACCTTGACTTTAGTAAGGACTCACTGAACCACAAAATTGTGGACTGGCCCCTTTTTTTGAAAGGCCAGTCATCATGTCATATGGTTACTGCCTGAGAAATTGGTCATGACCTGAGAGGGTATGTCATAGCTCACAGCAGAATTCCAAACTTTCTCACTGACCTGCACCATGCATATCTTATCCAAGGTTGTTTGAAAGATTATGCAGCATTATACATTTCAATAAGACTCAATAAGACAATGGCTATCTAAATACATAGAATTTCTGGGTCACTATATTTCATTTCCTGTATATCATTGTTAACTAAGCAGTGTCAGTGCATGCCTGGCCAAATGAGAACTGGCATTTGTTTTGATCCTAATCTAGCTGCTGTCTAGACTGAGACAATGGAAAGAATTTACCCCATCAATCTTTTAGCGGAAAATCCATGCAGAAGAAAAGGGGAATAGAAAAATACCTAGGAAATTAATATAATCATGGCCTTTTATACTCACAATTCAGTTTAAATATTTTTTAGAATGAAACATTTGATATGGATATATATGATATATATTGATATATATGAACAGCTCATGCTGGCAGTTGTCTCCAGGCACGTGGAGGACAAGAAGCTGCTCAGGAGTAATCAGCATGGATTCACCAAGGGGAAATCCTGCTTGACTAACCTGATCGCCTTCTATGACGGAATGACTGGCTGTATAGATGAGGGGAGAGCGGTGGATGTCATCTACCTTGACTTCAGCAAGGCTTTTGACACCATCCCTCACGGCATCCTTCTGGGCAAGCTCCGGATGTGTGGGATAGATGAATGGACAGTGAGGTGGATCAGGAATTGGCTGGATGGCAGGGCTCAGAGGGTGGTGATCAGTGGCACAGAGTCTAGTTGGAGGCCTGTGGTGAGCGGTGTCCCCCAGGGGTCAGTCCTCAGCCCAGTCCTGTTCAATTTATTCATCAATGACCTGGATGAAGGGATGGAGTGCTCCCTCAGCAAGTTTGCTGATGATACCAAACTGGGAGGAGTAGCTGACAGCCCAGAGGGCTGTGCTGCCGTTCAGAGGGACCTGGACAGACTGGAAAACAGGGCAGGTTGTGGAGTCTCCTTCTCTGGAGATCTTCCAAACCCACTTGGACACAGTCCTGTGCCACGTGCTCTAGGTGACTCTGCGTGTGCAGGGGAGTTGGACTAGATGATTTCTAGAGGTTCCTTCTAACCTTAAGCATTCTATGATTCTATGATTGTTTTATTGTTTTACAGTAGATTTCATGAAAGTTTTTTGATCATCCTTTAATTCTTATTTGTCACCTTTAATATTCTGACTGTAAATGATAGAATATGATTTATCTAAATTGCATTTTAAGTACTGAATTCTTCTGCAAGCATGTACCCTATTCCTGATCTGCATTATTTTGAAATTAAAGAAGTCATTCTAGATTTGCTTCTGTGTTAAGTTATGTGCACACACACATAAAGAACACTGCACTATCTATATTTTCACACAATGTATATCTCAGATTTACTGCCCAAAATGTGATATTCAATTAAAAAGAAGATACTCCTGAAGACAAGTAAAAAAGTATCATAAGATAAGTATATGACATACAAAATTAAAAAATAGGATGCAGATGGGAGCTCTAGAGAAAATTCAATTATTTATGCTTGTCATTTCTGCTACGGACATTTCATTTGACGAAGTAGAGGATTCCATTGGTCACTGGAGTTCACAGAATCACAGAATGGTTGGGGTTGGAAGGGACCTCTAGAGATCATCTAGTGCAAGGCCCCTGCTCAAGCAGGGACACCTCGAGCGCGTAGCACACAGTGTCATCCAGGCAGGTTTTGAAGATCCCCAGAGGAGGAGACTCCACAACCTCTTTGGGTAGCCTGTGCCAGGGCTCTGTGACCCTCACAGGAAAGAAGTTTTTCCTCAAATTCAGATGGAACTTCCTCTGTTTCAGTTTGTGCCCATTGCTTCTTGACCTGTTGCTGGTCACCACTGAAAAGTCTGGCCCCATCCTCTTGACAGGATTTTCCCCTCTTTGCCCTTAAGGTATTTGTACTGAGAAGATCCCCTTTTTTAGCCTTCTGTAGGCTAAAAAATAACAGTATCGGCCATCCGCATTGACCTCAGGGCAGCAGCTGCCCCATGTCCCCATGTGCCCTGGTATCTGTCCCTGTCACCGCCACTGCTGTTGTGGGCTCAGCAGTGGAGCAGGACAGAGTTCAGTGTGAGGAAGAGGAGTAGAAAAGAAAAGGGCTGGCTGGTTAATTAAGGAACTGAGCAGGAGGTATAAAAAAGAAGATAGAAAAGAATGAGAATCAAAAAGCAGAAAGGGAATGGTATTGAAATCTCAGTCTTTTTACTGCATGAAAAAAAAGAAAAAAGTACTATAGGGAGATAAGCAGTCAGTGAGACATTGGAAATGCAAACAGCAAGTTCATAAAAGGTTACAAAGGCTTCCTGCAAGGAAGTGTAGGAAGATTTAATGGTCCTACTGTCCCAAATAGTGCTTTTTTGAACCTGGTGGATAGGAAGGTTCATGAAAGCCTATATAACCCTTGTCTCCTTGCCTGCTGAAGGTTGCTTTACAGTACACTTTGCTACAGATATTTTCAGTCTGTTGATTGAAACAGTTGTCTGCTGTAGTTGCCCTGAGTGATGTGCCGGTAAGGGGACTCATTTGTGACTTCAAGGATTTAATTAAACAGTAAAATGTGAAGTCATTTTCACTGGAGTATTTGGACTTCATTAAAGTTGTTCATTAAACAGAATATCATTGTCTCTTTCAATACATTCAGGCATAAATAAACACTTAGGATACTGGGGTCCCTCCTGCACATTATTCTGTTGTGAGCATCCATACTGAGGTAGCAGTAGAGCAGTAACCCAACACTAAAGAAGGCTTTTCCAGAACTGCTCAGCTAGTCATGATTTGTCATAGCAGCTAAAAGTGTAGAGGGAGGAAGAGGGCAAAATGAAGAGAGTTTAGACAAGAAAAAAAGGCATAAAAATATCAAAGAGTTTTTTGAGATTCTGAATAAAGTTTCTGAACTACATTAGATAGCAGCAGCAGAAGGCAAACCAAGAAACTCACACACCTTCTAATTTTGCTACCAATAGAGTCTTTAGATAATGCTACTATATTTGTGTATATTATTAGTTGTTATATAATTTTTACCCTATATTTTGACTTTATTTTGTTTTTAAAGATATTTACTATATTACAATTGTAATTGTATTACTATTATTTATTATTAGTATGTTTATATTACAATTATACAATACTTGCACATGCAACTTGTGTAAAAATCAAAATGAGGTTTACTTAATGCTATTTCTGAGCACTTATACAATGTGAAAAGTTTTTGGTTTCCAACTATTCATCTTCACAATAGTTACATGAAATCAGAATATTTAGAAAATAAATAATTTTAATAGGAATATTCCCAGAGTTAATATAGTAATCTTTAAATGAGAAATTATTCTTTATGAAAATATAAAAATAATTTTTGTTCCTCAATAATGTACAGAATTTTTGTTCTTTGAGAATATTCACCTATTTGGTATTTATTTCTTATGAAACTGCTAAGATTACGTTCCTCACAGTTAAGAACTTTGCTATCCAAAAGACCTGGTATGTAAAACAAAAAACCTAAAGAAGTAGCACTCACGTAGCTTTTGACATAAATCTAATTGACCAAAGCGACAAACCAGAAGGTAGAATATGTAATGCAATTTGGAAGTGATAAACACACATTTGTGAAAAAACAGAAGGGTATTTTGTTCATATTTCATGTTGTTGCAGTTTTGAAAACATATACATGTTCTCATAGCCACAGAAAGTGTTTGCTTTCATGTGTAATCAAAGTATTGTTATAACAAAAGGATTGCAATAACTGTAAAATTCAGCATTGAATTCTACAACAATATGCAATATTATGCCACTATAAAGAGTTTATATTACCATTATAGATTTCTCTTCTGTACAGGAATGAGCTATACTGATACGAAATATCTTTTTACTATAATCACTACATCTGTAATGGTGGACTTGTACCACTTTTACACTGTATCAGTTCTTTCCAAGATAGATATGGTCTTAGTCTGTTTCATAAATTAAACTAATTCACTAATCTGTTTGTTACTGAGTTCAGTTCATAGTGAGAGCCTTGTAATCTATTGTTTTCTGCCTAATGAGGAAGAATAGACAGTTACACATTTCGAACTTTGTGGGGTTTTTTGGCCTGCTTTTCATGAGATCAATGTGCAGATCTTGTGCAATGCAACATGAAGTAGATTTAAAACCTTGATTTTGGTGTCATTAGTGCTGTAGATGCTGTCAGCAGAATTTGCCTGGTTTTGTATTAACATTTCACCTTTATGTATAACTTTAGTTTTTGTAACAGTTTGAACTGTGTCTAAAGGGATATTTTGTGAGGGGAAGGAGATTAAAAAAAAAAAAAAAGAATAAAAAGAGTACATTTTAACATTCCTTTTATTCGAGAGACATCTGGTGGTATTTGTGTATATTTACAGAAATAGATTTTTTTACTTTTTTTTTTGGTCTGAGTATACCTTAAAGTTTATTTTATCATTTCTATCATCTAGTCCCTCCTAGATTCAGCTATTATCTGAAAAATACATTGAGAATATTTACATACTAACGAGTGTATACTGGATATTTGTTCTTACTGTTGATCATGAATATTTCTCTTCCATATACATATGAAGCAGAGATTTGGACTCACTGAAGTAAAATAAATTTGCTCCAAAATTTCATGCTAAATAATTGGTATTCTACTTTCATATTTTATTTCCAATTTCTCTCTTTTGAGACTAAAATTATGACCAAAAGGATAAACTAAAATGAGTTTAATACATCTCTATATGTGAGTACATAATGAAAAAAGAGTGATTTTTGTACTGAAAAGACTGAAAAAGTCACCACTACAGAACAAAAAGTTCTTCTACCATAGAAGAATTGTGTTAATACTGCATGCATATGAGATTTTTATAAATATTAGGTAATTACAGTGTAATTACACAGCATGCTTATGTTGAATCCCTTACACCATGCCTGGGCCGACAGGCAGAAAGAGAGCCTGAATCAGATGCTGGAGCAAGATCTCTGCCATTACAACAGCTTCTTCCAGGATCCAAGAGTCAACCTTGTCTCATGGAGCTTTTGCCCACTGTAACAACACTGCACATCCCTTTCTTCACTCATTTCATTTTCCATTGCTACACTAGCCCTGCCATGCTAGGTGCTTGACGCATACCTGCAGGTAGGGACATGTTCACACAGCTCCAACAGGCTCACAAGCTCCGTGAAATTTAGGTAGACACAAGCTGTCAGCAGCTACAAGTGGATGGACAGGCAGTACTGTCCAACTTCTTCAGGTTTTTAGGAAAAGAGCGGAAAATTCCTTTCAACACTTGAAATATGGGCAGCTACTCAAAATGCTTCGGTTTAAAATGCTATTTACACTTTTTTCCAGAGAGGGAAAAAAAAAAGGTGATTATTTTTTCAGCTAAATTGAGCATTTTGCCCTTCAAAAATAGGAGAAAAAAGATTCATATTATTTTAATTTTAAAATGTTACACAGCTTTAGGTTAACAAAGTAAAATGTGCATTGTAGAGTTTTTGTTTCTGATTTTTTTTTTTAATTTGGCAGTCACCAGACCCATGCCAATGATGTCATTTTACAGTTTTTTAAGAGTTAATTAACGCATCCTTAAGAAAAAAAAAAAATGTTTACAGATATTTTGAATGACTCATGTAATACTAAATTGCTACACTTCATCTGAGAAGTGTTTTTCACATCTGAATTTGTTTTGCTTAATGCAGTGATTTTCTGTGCAATGCAACATTAATTTGATATAGTTTGAAACTCTAAGGGAATATTTCATGCAAAAGAAATGTATATGGTTTGCACTTCTGAAACTCCAGGGAGTTATTTCATGCAAGATTTGTATTTATCTTTATTATACTTCGATTTTTGCTCTTCTTCTGGCAGCCATGAAACTTGCCAGTCCCTCTGAAGTAGGAGCAAGAACACATTCAGGATATTCTTGGAGATATACAGCAAGTGTGAAGAATTATTCAATATTATTTTCTCTCCAATTTAGCCACTTTTTTTTTTTTTTTTTCAAAAAATCCATAGTGTAAGAGGAAAGAACATGAAAACAAAAGAAAATATGCTCTGAATTAATGGCAGTTAACATAGCTAATAGCATAATTTAAGTAAAAACATACTAGTAATAGTGTGGTCATAAAAATTACATCTGTTCTTAAGGGTGTAGCAGATGTTGCCTGGCAAACAGAAGCTTTCTAGTTTGGGTCAGAAGACAGGCAAAAGCTTTAAATAATATGCAGACCGAAGGATGATTGAAACTTAAAGAATTTCATGCAGAGTAACTAGCACAAATATTCCTAACACTTTTTATGATTTTTAGAGCTGCTCTAAAAAAATTGAATATGTGTATTGTAGGCTTTGCTCTTCTTTAGCAGAGCTAAGGCAGCTGCAGCCAAGAAGTAATGCTTTTGGAATTTACATGCGCTCATTTGGCAGGAAGCGTCTTTAACTTGACAGAACTGTGCAAGTTCCACAGTCAGAGACCAAGCTTATATTGCTGCCATCCAGAAATGGCTTCAAGGGGTATGGAATCAATTAATTAATACTCCATTCCCTCTAAACCCACACCAGATAGAAAGCTAAACTAATATAGACTTTCTCATTAGGTTGTATCTCACACACAAGAAGTGCCATTGGTAAATAGAGGTATAATCTTTCATTTTCAGGATTTTCTGTATTGTAAGTAGTTGACAAAATGGAGTTGCTAAAGCTGTAATTTCCTGTTGAAGGACAATATTACAAGCTTTACTTGGTCATCCTGATGACTGCCTCTTTGGCTAAGTCTCACATGAGTGATAAGGGCAGTTTTATAAGAAAGGGGAAAAAAAAATGTCAGCCTGCAAGAATATCACACCTCTCTTCCTTTAATTCTAATACACAAATGTAATCTTGACAGATCCTGAAATGGCTGAAACAGAATAGCATTCTGTAACTTTTACCTATATTAACATACTTTCAGGGATAAATTGTGTCTACTGAATGGGGCCTATTTCTCTTTACAAAGTAGCATATAGTTGGAAATGACTAAATTTTTTTTGGCCAAGTACTTTTAAAGACAACATAAGGTCAAGAGAGAAAGCAGGGTGGTCTACAGTCTTTAAACCAGGAAACAGAGATTCCATCCTAATCCTCCAGGCTAAGGGTGCTTTCTGTGTCATGACCCTGGTCATTACTGGTAAGGTTAAACAGTACTGGACCTGCTCTAGACCCCCGGAGCATCTTGACGAGCCCCAGGTCATCACAGCTCTTCAAGCCATTCGGTTCTGCCATTCTCAGTCCTCCTCCTACATCTGCTCATCAGCTCATACTTCATCAGTTTGGCAACGAAGAGGCTGTAGGAGATTGCATCAAAAGCCTGCTTAAAATCAAGATGAATGACATCCACTACTCTTCCTTGTCCACTGAGCCAGCCATTTTATCAGGAAGGCCATCCAGTTCGTCAGGCATGATTTCTCCTTCATAAATCCGTGCTGATTACTCACAAACACATTCGTGTGCTTCATGTGTTTGGCAGTTGTTTCCAGGGGAAGGGGATGAGTATCACAGAGCAGCAAGGGCCAGATGCTCCCTTAGACAGGCAGCCATGCTGAGTTCCCAGAGGTGTGAGACCTTCCCCCATAATGGGGGCCACACGGCACTTCTTTCTGTACAGATGCTTGGGGTGACGCTGTCTCAGACGTGCTGTTTCTGTTGGTCACCTCTGTTAGTTGTACCCTGTAAGTGTGTGTGTCCCTCACAAATCACAGTGCTGAGGGACTGAATCTGCTGATCATTACAGAAAGAAATAAACAGACCAAAACTGGAGCTGTGCAGAGTACTTACAGAGAGTCTCATCGTTGCCTAGGGACAAAACAGATGTCTGTACAGGGCTACCTGGACTAACCCCACTGGGGGGCTAGGAATTCCCTCGAGGCTAAACCATGGTCTTTTATTAGGCAACACATGGTAGTACAATAACAAGTACATTCTGATGAGATTCAGCCTTTAAACATGCCTATATCTAGAAATTCTGCAGACTACCCTACTTCATTGCTTGTTTATTTTTAGGATCTCTGTAAAATGCAGTTTCATTGCCCAAAATATATCTGCCATGATATTTTAACTGTTCAGATGATAAAATAAAGTTTGCTTGTTTACCTGAATCTTTACTTCCTGAAGTAACAAAATTCAGATTCTGTAAAGCAAACCTTTCACCAGAAAATCTTAAGGCATTCCACCATTTTGAAAACGGGGAGACTGAGACACAAAAAAAGAATCTGTTTTATCTACGCACTGCAACTTTAACAGACAGCCCCAGGTCATGTTATAAAGCAGTGACAAAGCTTAAACTGGCATCTGGGACCCAGCTTCCCTAATGCTAACACGTACCATTCAGCTAAACCTTTGGGAAATATGTTGCAATGGGCAAGGAAAGATAAACACAAATGAGCCAGTGGTACTTCCCTTGAAAGGGAATACTCTGCAAAAAGATGTCTGTGATTCTTTGCCTCCTGCGATAAGCATGCTGCCTTTGTAGTACACAGCATCCATGTTTAGGACTTACCTGTAGCTGTTGTGTCTCAAAATTAGTGATACATTGGAATTAATGTACTTCAGTGTACAAACTCTATTTTTGAGCTTGGATAAGTGTGAAAAACATTCGCATGAAATACTCTATTTCACTATTTATCAATTCATTTTTATTGCCTATGAGGAGCCAAGTCAATAATAATCTTTTATATAATTTACTTCTGAATAAATTATTTATATCTCTAAAATCGAACCGTTAGGTTTAGTACTTACATTTTTTTTAATTATCCAACTATTAAACATTATAATCAAGTGAATAATACAATACTTCTGCTTAATCAATTTGCTTAGAATATAATTATGCCAATTTTCAATTATTTTGTGGGATTAGTTTAATTTTCACAATTAGTCATCAGTAAGTGAACCTAAATGCATATCAGAGCTATTGACATAAATAAATTTAAATTTTAACATGGAAGTTTTAGAGCTCAGATTACTTGATCCTACTGGGCAAAGTAGTCAATTACTATTCATAATCAACTGTCTGATTGGAATGCAGAGGGTGCCCAGCAGAGCAAAACGGGAGCGGCGCCGACGGGGAAGAAAAGGAAAAAAAAATTTAGAGTTACATGGATATAATTTGCCAGTTACAAAAAGGATAAATGGACAGAAATATTTTGCTGGAAATAATTGTAAATAAGATATTTTCAAATTTAATTTATTTAAATTTACTTTAAGTTATTGTTCTCATGTTTATTGTCCTGTGATAAATCTGATTTTTCCTCCTGCTACTTCATATTTCATATATATGTAAAACATATTTGCAACCAATATCTGTGAAACAGCTGCAGAAAGAATTAGGTTAAATTGTGATTACAAATGTTATGTAACTTGTTTATTCTTTCTATGGCAACTCTATGGTCAGAATTTTCTGTCTTTTACAACAGAAAAGTATTTTGCAGTTGCAGGATAAAATGTCATATCACATTAAATAAAAGTAAAAATGTCTTAATTATGACCTTTATAGCTATAATATCTATAGATTGCATTCATCTCATAAGAATAATCTAATTTAATTTATGCAAGTTAGGCATTCTTATATATATGATGACTACTGCCCTTGAATTTGAATGGGTCAGTTTGTTACTTTGGGACTGTACTTGTCTATGCATCACTAGGTACTTAACTATTTTCTTTCTCTTCCTTTTAAATGAGTAAGGGTCCAAAGAGGATTTTACAGTCAAACTGAAAGAAAAAAAAAATCTTGTGCTTAGTAAGAACAATGGTATATTGTTTTAGATGGAGATGTGGAGATATAAGCAGATTTTGATTTGTTGCAATGATGCTGACATTCTTGCTTCTTCAAGGGCCCTTTGACAAAGAGAGTGATTTTTTCCCAGGATTTTTTTACTCCCCTTTGGTGAAATAGTTTCTAAATTATGGATAATAGCAAACATCTGCAGAAATTGCTATTTGTAGAGCCCACAGGATGCAAGTAGATTGTGGGGTGCTAATGGAATTGCTGCCCCGCTGTGATAAAAAACAGACACTGTATTAAAAAAAAAAAAAAAGAAAAAGAGAAGAAAAAAGAAAAGAAGAGAAATCTTTAGCTATTAAGTTAGTTAACTATTAAGTTTTCTGTACTGTAGTTTTCTGAATAAGGAAAGTTGCCCTCTTCTGAAAGACACAATGCTCAGGCCATGCTGCATTCACAGGGCTGCTCCCAGGGCAAGGACAGCAGCGCTGGTGCCTTTAGCCCTTTCATGGCTGCACAAGGACAGAGCTGTAGCCAAAGGCAAGGCTGGAGCTGGGAATGAGACTGGATTCGGGGATGGAGCCGGCACCACTGCCGCATTGTGGGGCAGGCCCAAAGGCCCCGGACTGGGCCGCGATGGGGCCGGGGCTGGGAAGGAGAGGCAGGACCGGCAGGGCTGGGGTGTCCACGGGGGTTGACAGCAATTTGGGCAGTTCCCAGGAGATTTGGACTCAATATTTAGCCTAGCATGTGCAGTAATTTTGACAAAGCCTAAGCGTGTCTAGAAATCTAGCTGTGATCATGCCCCAGATTTCTGAATGCGCCTCCACTGCATCGAAAGCCGCTGCTCTCCCATGGCTTCTGGGCAACATGGAATTCTGGGGAAATTTATGAAGCCTTTGCTATTTGCTGCAATATCATTTCTGGGGGCAGGGAGGAAAGAGAAAAATCATCTCAGGTACTGCAGAAACCAAGACACACATTCACACACACTAGCTTTATACACCCAGTGTTCTTTGTCTTGGAGAGTCTGATTGTTTTTTCTCACTTCGTAGTTATATAAAAGGTTAATAATTTGAAAGCCTGCTTAGAACAAAAGAAAGGAAGTTTAAGTATAAATGTGAAGTTAGATTCTGAATTTACGTATGGAATATTTCCAACAGAAGAAAAGTTAAGAGAGAATTCCAGAAGTAACTACCCTCAGACCAGTGTCCAGAAAAGAGCTATCCTGCCCCATGATAAAATTATCCTCTTATGATGTCAGGTGAATTTCCTGGGTGAAGAAAGGTCAACTCAAAGGATTAGTAACATAGTAGTAATAATGGCAAGGATCAGTGATATATGATTTTAAATTAGCTTATAGAAACAAGCAGATTTATTTTAAGGATAGTAGCATTTTTCTTCTTTCTTTTCTTTCTTTCTATTGGTGGCTTTAAAAAGGATTTAACCTGGAGCAGCTCTCCAGCACAGATTAGGCTGCAGAGCACAAATCTGATTGTTCTGTTTGAACTGGGGGATGTAACAGAGCCCACGAAGGTCTTTCTTGATAATTTAAACATCCAAGTGCACTCAAGAGTATTGTGAGTTTAATATGAGTCAGCCATTATCTGCAGTAATATCTAAAAGTGCTATAATACCTGCCTTTTTTTTCATATGAGGCACAACTACACATGTACATATTCAACATGTCCTAGACAATAGTTTTAATAGCAACTTGAGGGTTTTTTATTGTATTTTGTTTTATCTTAGTAGTAGAAGCTCAGATAATTTAAAAGAGTATAATTATAAAAGAATGTTGTAAACGCTGCCCAAAATACAAGAATTTCAGAAGGAGACATTAATTTTGACAGTTAAATTCCTGCACAAAATACAGAAATAAGATAAACAATACAGTATTTATGAACCAAATATTATTGTTTCACATAACTGGTACTTTACAAAAATGACATACAGCTGGGTGCCAGGCTGAGGTCCTAGTAAAAACTTTCTCAGCCTACTTTTTGCAACCTTTGTAAAAATAACAACCTTGTTGCCAGATGTTTTGTTGAAGTTAGTTATAGATGTTGAAGTTAGATATCCCCTCTGGAATGATGGCCAGCATCTTTGTAACTTACAGCTTAACTTATTCCTTAGCTTTCCAGCATCCTACTGATTTTCACAGAACTCTATGTCTTCCTTTGGGGCTTTGAAGCTGCAAAAGAAAGTAATGTTTTGTTGGCTTGTGAACCAGTCTGTCAACATCTTGAGACTGTAATTTACAGCATGCTTACTGTAGTTTGCTTGGATTGGCACAAACTAGTGTAGACATGTCAGTATTATTAGCAGCAGTAACTGGAGGAGCTAACATAATAAGGAACTTCATGAGATACCTCGTAAAAATATTTTTGAAGAGTCTTCTTGTGTGCTTCACTCCTCCATCCATGTGAGAAAGTATTCTGCTTTTATTCATTCGCAAACATTATGTTCTGGTAGACAGGTACATAATATTCTGTACATTAAAAAAATGATATATATACATATATATGAAAAAAGATATATACATATATATGTAATAATAATTCCCTGCATTATTCTTTATATTCTCTCAGAATTCCTTGCTTGCTTTGTCACTCTGTTCTTCTCCTAAATGTAAGAATTGGATTTCTTCACATTTTTTCAAAGATCCTAATCTGTCAGAGAATAGAAACCTGAATTCCTACCACCTATGTCATTAAACTCCTGTGTAACATTCATTTAATCACTTAGCTTTGTATGCATTTACATGGTCTTCAAAGACACATAACAACATATGCTATTATCGTATGGGTGTTTTGAGATCTAATTAATGTTCTCTTTCATTTAGCAGTTTCACAGAAGAGCATTTGTATTGTTCAGAATATTGCTGCAAAAGTTAAATAAACTAGTATTATGTATGATTCATAGACATTTCCTGTATTATATGAATATCAATAAGAGAAAAAGGATTAAAAAGTTTAACCTCTGCTAGAGTAAAAAGAGGTACGTGCAAGAAGTTGATACATTACATGAAATGAGGTTATTGTCATTCTGTCAGTCCCTTATCCAAGCTATTAAATTCATCCATTGTGTATGAACTGCAGTTTAACACTACTTTGGAATTTTAATAGTATCTGTCTTTATAAAAAAATAGTTTTAACATTTAACATTAACATGGGTAATGCAATGGGTAAATTTGAAATATGCATTAACACTAAGGAAAATATGACAGTGATGGTCCAAGATAAAGTCTGTAGTCAGATTTAAAGCATAGAATTTTATATCCTGCTACATCAGAAACTTTCTGACAAGTCATACTCACTGCAACTTCACTGTTACAGAAGAAGAGCATAGTTTGCTCACATAAATTTGCAAGGATTAGGATATTCTGAGAATTTTATCTTTACAGAGTATTTTCATTTTCTTAAGCAGATTTTTGTCAGAATTGTTTCTGTCGATCCTTGATGATTTGTATGAACTTTATTACCTGCTAACATAGAAAGCACTGCTGCCAGTAATGGAAAATCATTGTCTCTGGATCCTTCCATAGTGTTTTAGGGGAATACATGGTTTCTGAAAACTTCAGTTTGCTATAGTTATCATGCATTCCTTAGTCTACCTTGTTTTAATGGAAGACCTGTACCAAATCCAAATATCCAGAATTAGGTAGCAATTTTCAGCAAAACATTTTTCATTGAAAATGCGTTAACAATGACAACAAAGCTGTTGATGCAGAAGTGTTGTTTTCAATTAACATTCCATGAGCGGAAAGAAAAGGGAGGGGGAGTTAAATCCTAAAAAAAAAGAAACTATTTTGAAAATGAATCTTTACTAATCATTTTAAATTTGAATTTTGAGATGACTGCATAAAGCCATAGTAAGTACATTTAGTTTATCCTTTCTAAATGCTTCCTGCTTGCTTTTCCTGTATGTTCAACAAGCGGCTGGTTTTTCAAAACCTCTTTCCGGATAATTAATGTTTCAAGTCTAAACTTTTGTAGGACAAGAAAACATTTTGCTAGGTATGCCATACACATGGCATCTCTTTCGGAAGCTGTGAACACTCTTCTCCGTTTCCTTAATGCAACTTTTATCATTTGTGGAGACTCTGTAACAGGATATGCACTACTGAAGAAGATGAAAAGATTACTTTTTGGATAATATATGTGACGAACAGCTCAGACTAGCAATCTCTTAGGCCAAGCTTTAATGTGTTCACCACCCCCTTGAGACCGGATTAAGCCTTTGCCGGCTATGCAAGTGTGGGCCAGTTATCAGCATCTGTTGCTCCTTGAAAGGGGCTGATCCTTGATGGCGCTGAGCCGCTGTCTTTCAGGTCCCCAGGGCTGGTGAGAAGGTAAGTTTTTATAGCTTTTTATATCAATACTTTTCCTCTTAAATCCTAGAGCTGTTAACTGTTGCTGTTTCAACAGTCATACTTCCATCTGCTTTTATTTTTCTTACCCTGTGTGATTTTAGCTCGCATGCTTTCTGACGCTGAAACAAGAACTTTCTCAGTAAAACTGAGCCAAGGTCACACAGAGGCACTGTACTGAGTTAGGCCTTGGATCACAGACAGCTGAGCCACTTAGCAAAGGGTTACAAAGCAAATATTCAGAAAAGTTACTGAGAGAAACTTGTTGGTAGATAAAGCAAGAAAACAACAAAATTAAAGTCAGATGCGGGAAGCAGTCAGTTACTGGTTTCCATACTACATCTGTGCTTTATATTGATTTGGTTTTTATCCAATCTAATATTGAATGGAGGGAAAAAGACAAGGCACTGGCTGGTCAGTTAGGCCCAAGGGGCACAAATAGGCCCTAAATGGCCTTTAAGACCCCACCTACAACCTTTCTTCACCCTGTCCTGCCCAGTTGCACCAGTGCCTGCAGCAGCCCTGTTCCTGCTCCACTGTCCACCCCGACTGCCTGTGCCTTTGGAGGCAGTGGGATGGGTCTTGCTGGCACCAGGGACCTCTGCCCTTGCGAGTCTCTGGGCCACGAGGAGCCCTGAGGCCTTGTGAGAAACTGTATCAAGAGACCACCTTTTCTCTATAGCAAGGTAGGAATAATGGTATGTTTGCTTTTGGAAGGAACTTCTTTGTACAGGTTCTTTTTTTTAATTATTTTTATTTTTTTATTTTATTTAAAATGAACTCTGTAGAAGGAAAGTGCCATGTTAGACCTCAGCACTGCTTTTATATTTAGGTATTACAAGCTTCAGCAAAAATCTACTAAACTATTTCAATAACTATTGTGCTTTACAATGGACCTTGCAATGCTCTTTAATTACTGGTTGAATTGTTATCTAGATCTTGTGGCAGGTTCAGTTTGGGTGCAATTCAATGAATAAGACTGGTTATGCATCTGGCCACAGACGCATGAACACATTTCTGCAAGCTAATGAGATAAGACTGCTGCTCTGTTTGTTACATGTTATTTGATCTTAAGCTTATCCTGACAAAAGAAGAGGGTTTTATGATCACTCGGTAGTTTTATGATCACTCAGTTTGGATGCCGTAGCCTGGTTTCCAGTATGTAAGGTACATTGTGCCCCAGATTTGTTAATAATTTAAGTAAATTCTTGCAAACACTTATGGATAAGCAATTTGAGTAATTTATGGATAAGTAATTTATTAATTGTTTATCAGTACTTTATGGGTACCCTTTATTTGAGACAAGTTATTCATAAACACAAGTGCCTGCAGTATCTACTGCTTCAGTAGGTGGTTCTAATCCAAATAACCTACTTTTGAAGACTCTTTTTATCTAAACTATGCAAAGGTTTAATAAAACTGATATAGGAGCTAATCTTTTACCATGCAGAAGCTGTATGGAGCAAAGTGGACATAGAACATGCTCCTAACTACTTAGAAGCAAACAAAAATCCCTTCAAAAACACAGCCATATAAATAAGCAAAAAAAAAAATCTGAAAACATTAATGCTTGTGTGTCCAGCCTTCAAAAAGCTGGCAGAACTGATGTTTTTCATATGTTTGCAATGATATCACATGCACTGAGAATTATCCCAGAACATTTTTGCTGCTGATAAAAATTATAAAACCTCAAAATAGTTGAATATAAATGGCATATGTCTTTAAGTATAGTTTCTGAGGAAACTGTTTGAAGACAGTTTTACTTGGAAGCTAAGAATTTTTCCATGTGCAATATCTTTCCTCTTTGTTTTGGCAGAGACAAATTCTTTATCAGAATCTGAATCTATATTTCTATAATTTATTAGATTTATAAATGATAATTTCTGATACAATTATTGTTCCACATGTTTCCTCGAGATTGTAGGGTTACTATCAAAATGAACCAAATAAGGAAGTATAGACAGGAAAAGAGTGTAATTTACAAAAAATGTACTCCAAAAAATCTAGATGTCTTCATAAATCATTACAGTTCACCTGTGCAGACTTGGAAGATTTTTTTTTTTTTTTTTGTAGTAAATCAGAAGATTTTACTAAATCAAAGGTTTTCTTGATTTCAGTATGTTTGCATATAGATAACAAATACTCTTTAAGCGGTCTCATTATATGTTGCTGTTAAAGTTATCCATTTCTTCTAGATTTTTTTTTTTTTTTTAGCGTGGAATGGGCTTAAATATTGTTATTTGTTCATGCTGTGATACAGGTGGGAGGGAAAGATACAAAAATAACATCTAACTTTGTTGCTTCAGCAAAGGCATTCTGTAAGCTTGGCAGTAATCTTAAACCTATTAGATCATATATTCTCTTAGTTGTGTTCTGATGACTTCTACCAACTTTAATTTCTTCATGTACTTAGTTATGTCAGTATGGCAATGGATATATCACAGGTATGTTAAGAACATTCATGAAATACATAAATATTGAATAAAAAAGGCAATATATGCATAGGTCAAGTCTTCTACTAGAAACTTCTACAAAAAAAGAGAAGAACATCTTGCACTGAAAAGATAATTTGGGAAAGTTTTTCTAATGTACATTATGTCTCATAGAAGATTTTGCTTGTTATTTTCGGATCATTGTGTGTAACAAGGCTTTGAGAAGAACTTGAAATCTCACTGGCAAAATTACTCAGTGTCTTGGAAAATTACAATTATTATACTCGGGCAAAGTAAGAGCAAACTGTCACCACTTCTTTGGTTCCAAACATTATCTCCTTTCCTCAAGTGCAGAGGCGTTTGCCATTAAGAGGACAAACTGTAAAGATCATTCTATTTTTTCCTGTTGCAGCTGTTGACACTGGTTGACAGTGATTCCTTTATGATTATGTGGTATTTTATACTAGTATCCTTTTTACTTTTTTAGCCTCACTTAGGAGATGCCTATAAATGTTCTTTCTGGTTTCAGTCAAATTGAGTCATGTTCCAACAAATCAAGGGTTTTGTTTATCTAATCAAACATACCTCCAGTGTAATATTGGAGTAAATAGTAAACGATAATAGCATAACCATGTAGTCAGCCTTACATTAAAAAATAACTGTGAAATTAACCTTAGGAGTAGGAAACCCTGACAAGGATCTCTGTAATTTGATTTGTAATCTTCCCGCCCCCTCTCTCCCTCTCTAGGCAAGAGTAAGCTAAGGGTGTTAGGTAAAAGTGAAGTGGAAGGTTTTCTATCACTGTGGGAAAAACTCAAGTGCTCGGCACTCAGCCCAGACATCTTTAATAGGTTTGGGATCCTTGTGCTGTAATGGATCTATAATTGGCTGAATCTCCCCCACATCTGTCCAGTGATAACCACAGAGGGGCATGCAATAAAAGCTAATAACACAGCAGGTGTTACCAACTTCTGAGTAACATACATGAAAATGAGAGGTCTACAGGGGGTGTGTATGTATACATATACATACACACATAGATATAGTCTATTAAAGGGTTTTTTTTTCCTCCTTCTTGCTAATTTAATCTTGTGCAGCCATTTCCACATATTCCTCAGAACTGTGAGCTTTGAGAAGTAGTTAAGATAAAGTAAGGGGGAAATATGTTCTGAAAGTGATACCCTGTATCTTTAGGGTGGAAAGTGTTTAACTTGCCCTTGGAGGGCATAAGCCACCCTTGCAAATGGAGGATGTAAGCTCCAACCATATGTGATGTTCAAACTAGAAAGATTAATAACCAAGGACTAAGAGGTCAAATTATAATTGCCCTTAAATTTATAATATAATTTAAATGTATAGAACAGAAATCATGGTTTACTAGCCAGGTGTCAGAACTGGGTGCCTGTCAAGAAGAGCAGATTAAAGCCAACAATATGTGGTTGATTTTAAATCACCTAAAGCCAACAATATGTGGTTGATTTTAAATCACCTGTGACATGCCTCCTGTTAGGACTTACCATTTGGTAAAGGCTTTGTGTGTGTGTCAGTGACAACTGGCTGCTGAACATATGGAAATAATCAAAGGAAATCCATCAAGGGAGAAAGAACATGTCAAATATGAGGCGTATGTCTTATTTCATGAGTGCTTTTGAGGTTGAAAGCACATTAGTGTTTCCTGCAATGGTCATGATTATGAATCTTTTTTTTTGATTTATTTCTGCCTTATTTATACATGAGCATTCTCCATTTGTTCACATACATAACCCTAAGGAATGGTAATGAAAAATGCCCATGTATTAGCAGTAACAGAATCAGTGTAATGAGCCAGGTGCATCCCTAGTGTAATTATTGATAAACTAGGATGTTTAAACATGATGAACACTCAACTGATAGCCAGTTTCTTCTGGTATCTCATCAAATGTCAGCTTTTACCTAATTTTACTTTTATTAAATATTAGCCAAACTGTAAAAATCATATTGACTAAAAATTATCTAGTTATATGCATTAATTTATTCATTCAGTTATATGCATTATTTATTCATGCATGGTAGAGAATTTTGTCATGATTTATGTAACGTAACACTGCATTTCTTTGTGACTAAAGACATGGTTAAAACAGTGTATATTGAAATTACTCTAGCCAGTTAACTTCTTCAGAACCTCAGTGGATTGGAATCGAACATTTATCTGTCTTTATCTGACAGTTATTTGAACATAACTATTTAGAATATTCAGAAATATTCAATCAGGTAAATAGCAATTTATCTATTTCCCAGGAATTATTATTTTTTCTTAGGCCAGCCCTTAGCAGTCATGTGTTTTCTTCAGAGCTCTTAAGGATGCAGTTAGAGTGGCTCAGTTTACCAGTGGGCTTATTACCAAGGTATCACCATGTAGGACAGCACTAATAGGTTTTTAAAGGATTTGTTCCAAGAAATGTGGTTATTTTGGATGCCACAAAATTTGCAGTAATCTTGACCTTCGGTTATGAGATGCTGCCTTTATGAGTACTCATCTGTTCAGATTATAGATGACAGGTAAACTTTGAAATGCTAGTAGAGATGACTGTGAGATAGCACAAAAAAGTCAGATACATTGTGCCAAGTACATTAGTGAGGAAATATTTTAAAGCTATAACAAAGATTAATGCTGTTAATGTCTCTTCTTTACAACCACTCTTAGAGTGCTTTTAGAACACTACTTGCACTTGGTTTGCAGTGTTCAAGTACACATATACTGTTCCCTCTATTATAACTGAAAAATGATTATCCCTGTATATTTAATTAAAGCACTCCCCCCAGATTAAGTGTATTCCTTTATTTTCCCCATCCCTTTTTTTTATATGTTGTGGTATAGTTGTAAGTAGTTTGGATATCTCTTCAGGGTATTATCTTATGCTATATGCAATAGTCTTAGATTATTAGTAAAGTTTGTTTTGATGCTGTAATGAATTTTTACAACAAAAATAGGTAACTTAAACAATAGCGGAGAAGCTTGCAAGAAGAGATTCTGTTTCTCACACGACTGTCAACAGAGAACTAACTACTTAGCTAAAATTGGCTAATGAATTATCCAAAATGCTTTTTGACCATGGTTTAGAGGTGCATAGATATGAGTAAAGATATTGCAGGCCTGTGTGGATTGTTGCTTTGTTATGACTATCTCATGTTCAAATTTCTCCATAAAAATGTAGTCTGTGATCTAATTTTGGTTTAATCCTGGATAAGGACAGCTGACTTAATTGAAATTATCACAAGAGCTTGGAGTGATGCCTTCAGTATAGGAATGTTTTTATGGACTCTCCAACTGCTACAGTAGTGCTAAGACATTAACTTTCATGATCTATATACAGCTGATATGCTTGGTTTTGACTAGAAAAAGTAGAAAATACAGGAAAGAATGGATTTGTGTATTCCTTAAAGGTTTTTATAATCTGCAGAATTAAAGACCTAATTATGATTCCTTCTTTCTGAAATGAAGTCCAGATGGTCTGAAACCTAGATGAAAGTATTCTTTTTCTTAATAAAGTGACAGACTTCTATCAGCCTGTTATCCAGACTTACAAAGAAGCGTAGAAAAATATCAAAAAAAAAAAGCGCAAGATTGAAGTCTTTCACATTTATTTCACATTTATTTTCTTCAGAAGATAAAAAAGATTGCTTGATTCATATAGTTTTGTTTAAGTTCAGATTTTGTAGTTGATTGTAGATGATCAAATGGAAGAATTGTATTATTTGTGCCCTCAAGCTCTAATCATGATCACAATCATCAGCACCACACCTGTGTGTGGAACAGATGAAAGGTTTGGAAGAAGATGTCTTTGTACATTTGTACACACTGGTTGCACTTGAAAGGAAGAAAACCTCTATCTCTGACTTAACTGTTTTTAGTTTTTTAGCTTAATATATCAGACTGGAAAAATAAGGTTCCTCCCCATCTCTATAAAAAAGGAAGTTCTTAATCCATTTTTAGTGTAGAAGCTTTGAAAGCTTATTTCTGCTATTTCAACAGCAGTAAGTTATTTCAGTAATGAATTGTACTCATTAGTATAAATTATGCAGTTACATTAGTGCTTTCTCTACGTAATGGACCAGAAATTTTAAATAAGATTTTTCCTGAGACTTTATTTGGAAACAATTATGCTGAGTTGTTTATAATGTATGGAAGGGGGGAACATTTCAATAGGAGTTCAGTACAAATAATGTGAATATCACATGAGGACAATAAATCTTTTTGTGATTTTACTTCTATTTCTTGTCTTATTTACCAGAATATAGTCTGCTGCAGATTCCATATAATCACATAAAACTCTGAGTTCAAGTTTTGTTTGCAGGTGGGAATAAGTTTATTTATGGAAATACTTTAATGCACATGACTTCTCAAATTTGGGGCCTATTTTATAACATGTACTTTTTATAAATTTGTGTTTATAAAAATGAATCATGGATAGATCTGCTAAGCTATTGCCTGTTGGAGTATGTTTATCTGTGTGATCCAGTTTCAGGTAGTATATTAATTTTCTCAAAGGAGGGTAAACAGCTTGATTTGATTTTATATTGATCTTTGAAAATCTAAGACTGTCTTGAAGAAACAAATGTAAGTTTGTAACTATGAGAGTTGAGCAATTAAGACTCAACTTTGCATTTGTTTTAAGACGAGTGTAAGCATGGAAGTGATGTAGGCTTGCTGAGCCAGAGTGGAATGAAAACCACGGTAAAAAGCAATGAGAAGAAACTGTTTAAATTCACAGTCTAGATTTTACTATTTGAAATGGGAATGAGAAAGGGCTGGTTAACTGAGATGCAGGCAAGTTGTTTGAAGATAGAAGTGTTTACTCAGCTTCTGTAGTTGCCATAGGACCCTGAGAGTTAATTAACTTTAAGATGCCATTACTACATAGTAGGGGTGTTGCTCTTACCCTATGTCAGAATAGGGAATCTACTGAGCCAAACCTTGAAATGCTGTCTGAGTGTTATGTTTGTGCATATTCTGTCACTGAATTGCAAGATAGCTGCATAGTATTGACAGAGAGTAAAGCGCATAAAAAGTTAATCTTTAGGAATGGAAATAATTTTATCACAACTTTGATACACAAGGTATGAAGTATTGGTTAGCCTAACGCCAGACAAAGGTTTGTGATCCAGTTTTTACTGCATCATCTGTAATAGCAAAAAAATATATCAGCAGCATATACCTTTAGAACATACAGTGATTTAAAATACTCAACTTTAAATGATGAACATGTTTAGGGAAGTTTAAACTAAAATAACTTTTTCATATTGAACAATTACTTTGATTTCAGGGTTGTCCACAATGCATTAACAAAGTCTTCCTTGCTAAACAAAGTTAATATTTTTGTAGACTTAATTTATGCAATTTGTGGGTCTTTTGGCAAACTGCTATTTTTTTCTCATTGCAATCATCTGAGTTGAATGGATTTAATCAAAAATAATCAGTGGCATATAATTTTTCCCTATATTGTCTAAGTGCCCCATTTCCCCCACCACTACCACCCCCAAGGGAAAATGTTAGATGTATCAAAACCTGTCACCAGCTACAATGATTCCAGGATTATTTTAGTCTGAATTTATTTAGTAGTAGACCTATATTAAATTATGAATTAGGTTAACTTGATAATGAGCATACCTTATCTCTTCTCATTCTGAAAACAGAACACCAAAGAATTTCTCCTGAACCAGGAAATAAGGAAGTTTAATTCTTCTTTAAGAGTTTAAATTGCTCTTTTCTGGAAAAAAAAAAAAAAAAAAAAAAAAAAAAAAAAAAAAAAAAAAAAAAAAAAAAAAAAAGACATAGAGATCTCCCCCTTTCTTTTTAGATTGATTTGAAAGTCTAACAAATTCTGAAACTTAGTGTAGGAGTCTTGTATATATGATTGTCATACAGATAATAGGATCATCTAAATGAGGTTGTTAAAGAAGACTTTTATCTTCTGTAATTATTTTTACTTTTGAAAATCTATTTCATATGCACAGGTGAAGTTAGAAAAGAATGGACTAATAAGCTAAGGAGAGTAAAGTATGACTCTAGAAAAATTTTTTTTCTGTTATATTTTATGATTATGGCAGAAAAAAACTGCAGGAGTCCTTATCAAATATTAATGTTTGTATGTTTTTCTTTGTATTTTGAAAATAATATGAGATAAGGTGTTAAGTACACAAATAGTGCTACGCATGCCATGTGTATTAATGTTTGTGTGTAAACTACTGTTGCTCACTTTGAAGGCTTTGTCACAAATATCTTTTTGAGGATTATTCAAAGATTATTACTTGCATTTTTAGGTTAGCATCATTGAAGAGTAATGTCAAAATAATACTACTGAATTGAAAAGCTGTAGAACAAAGTTTTATTATTTCCATTTCTCACAGAAATTGTATGTTATGATTGCATGTTTGGTATATGGTAGAATTTAGAAGAAAATGGACAAAAAAGTTATTTTTTTCTATTAAAACTGTAATTTTAGACAGAAGTTGGGGGGGAAGGGGAAATCACATTATCTATGTCTTTTCCTAACCTATGTGTCAGCCATCAGAATTGTACCAACTTGTTTCATACTCATGAGTCAATGTGTATGGTTTGGTGGTGTCTTTTTTAATCTTTGATTTATTTATTTTTCCTTTAATGACTCATCTCTTTTGTGCAGTCAAAAGCCTGCATTTTAAGTAGCTTTGGGCTTTTCTGCTGCTGTAGGGACTAAATGCAAAATGATATGATATCTTCAAGGCATGGGGAGGAGAAGGGGCAAGGAGAAGTTGCTTTGTACTGCCAAACTGCCTTCTACTTAATTCCTTCTTTCAAGGGAATCTTTTTGGAGCTGAGATACATTAAAGGATGACCTTCTGACCTTACCTTCAAACATATATTGTGATGCTACTTGCTTCACTTGTATGAAATAATGCAGAATAATATGAACAGTAAGATTATATCACAGTAAGATTAAAACAAAGTCCCAGCAACAAAGGAGAACTGAAATTGCTTTTTTTTTCTGAGTTTTTTTTTTAGAGATTATTTTCAGAAGATGGCAATTCTGCAGCTTCATACCTTTTCCTGGTTTTCTAGTGAGTGTGAGTGTTTCAATTTCTTTCCAAGTGGACTTGAAATGTTTTGATTTTATTTGAATTGAAGAAAACATTGCAATTCAATTTCTTATATCTGCAACTTAATTTCTTATATCTGCTAAAGAAATTACATCAGTACAATAAATCTGGTTGACCTCTGTGTTTTAAGGAAGACTTGCTCTAACTTTCTTCTTTGAGACAAATTATTCCATCTTTCTCCCTGGCTCTGTAATCCTGAAAGGGATCAGGTCTTTTCCTTTGTAATCCCCAAGGGGTGAATCTTGTCATGAAATAATTTGAAACTTTGCTCTCACATTGGTTAATGCTCCTCTGTGGCTCTTGAAGAAGCAGCAGGTCTGACACTCTTCCAAAGTTCAGGCATACTTAAGGGAGTGCATCCCACGCTAGTCAGGGAAGCAACAGTCTGGATGACACCTAATGACATGTACCAAAACATGTGTTCCCAATTATTGATGCTGCCTATGGTATTTATTATTTCATTTTCTTAGTATGTCAGAAATGACTAAGGTTCCAGTCCCTTGGTGAGTGAATGACTGTTTCAACTTCCTAAAACTTGCTTATATACTTAGGTTTTCTAGAAGATGGTTCACTTCCCTGTGTGAAGTTGCTGTGTTAATGGGCTTGCAACACCAGCTTTGCGATAGCTAGTGGTAGCCTAAAAGCAAGGCCAAAGGGTCACATGAGACTGTACAGGGAGTGTGGCAATATGTATGTATATTTTCAAGTGCAAACTTAAAAGTGACCAGCCTACTTGTTTCTTAAGAAACACTTTAAATTGCTTATCAAATTTGTCAAAATATCAAAAACATGTTTCATGTACATTGCTACTTTCCTTTAGTGGTGCTGAGTTCATCATCCTACCATCCCCAGGCATATTTTAAATATATATATCTATCTGTACTATCTGATCCTCTTGTCAGAGATGATGAAAAATTGAGTGTATATTTTACACTGGGATAAAACAGATTCCTCCAAGGACTGTTTCAGCATTACAAAGCATAAAGAATGGAACCTGAGTTTTAATTTTAGTTTTATGATGGGTCCACTCTTCTGTACTTTTTCCCTTGAAAAATAAGTTTTCCTGCTCAAAAAGAAAGGTTAACGACAGTGCTGTATGGAGGGAAGGAGGGGGAAAGGCAAGAGGGAGTGTCTACTTGTTTGTTTGTAGACAGCCTGCTTCAAAGAATGGAAAAAATTTGGTGTAAGATATGTGTGGTGAAGAATTAGTTATAGACCATACTTTCAACAGTGCCCCTTGCTTCACTGTGGCATATCAAAGCCTTTCAAGATTTTTAAATGATAAAATCTCTGTTAGAAATCTCTTGTGAAGATATTTTTAGGCTCAGAGTTAAAAAGTTGGAAAGTTCATAAAATGAATATGCTACTTTGCAAATCACTGAGAATCTGTCTGGATATGGGCTATGAAACCAGGCTTCCTTGATGCACTTCCTGGAGATTGCAATAAGTGACAACTAGCAGAGAGTTAGGTCTGTATAGCAAGGACAAGTGGAAATGTGATTAGTTGCAAAGGAATAATGTGTAATGTACAATGACGTACTGTAATGTATGACATGTAACTAACGATTTCCAAAATGTTAATTCATTTTCTACTTTAGGGGTACTGGATCATATCCAGTACCCCTAAAGACAAAGAGTATTCTAGGGGGAGATGAGATATTTGCTGTAGGAAGCAGAGATTTTTTTTGATTTTTTTTTTTTTTTTTTTTTTTTTTTTTTTTTTTTTAAGCTAAGTAACTCCAGGCATGTATTTTTCATTGAGGTGTCTAGTTTGTTCACCTGTTTTATTACACAATCTGTCTCCAGTTAGTAAAACAGATTTTGTGTGTGATTGAAGCCACCTAATACCCACATAGTTGAGGGTGGGAGACTTTGCTTGTTCTTTTATTAAAAACAAACATACAAACAAAAAATTCAGACCCCAATTTAAGTGTCCTGCAGCCCAGCTACTGTCCATGGCTACCTGCTAAACTGCTGTTAAAAGGTGGTGGGATGTTAATAGAAAAAGGGAGGCGTGTTAGCTGTTAGTAAGTAATTCTGGCTTTTCAGTGAGAGACAATGATATTGGAATTGTCAGAATTCTACTTTTTTTTTTTTGTGCCTTGCTTTTTCGATACTATGGTAAATCCTATCAGTTGTGACTTTGTGGTCCGATTGTTTAGAAATATCTGGACACTTCTAGAAACTGTTTAGATATTTAGAAGTGTTTCCAGGATAGTGGTGCCCTACTCTGCAAAGGTGTTTATGTCTGCATTCTTTTGCAGAAACAATTCTTGCTTTTTAATAGTTACCTTAACATTTAATGAAAAGGTATTTAATTTTCCAGAAAAAAAAAAGCTTTTAAAAGTCTTAAATAAAAACAAAAGAAAGAAAAAACATGGTGAAGAAGAAAGTTTTCTCTTGATTACTGGTAATCTAAAATTTATAAGACTATTCATACAGCTCTAGCTAATTACTCAGAAAAAAAAATCTTAATACAACTTATTTAAAATTGAGGTAATGTGCATAAATGCAAGTAGTGGCATATATATGTCCTTGGAAAAGATTTGTACATGTGCCTAACTCTACTTATTAGAATAATAAGTTAAAGTTTGTACATAGTATTTGAGGGATTAGTACTGTATTTTTCAGTTTAGAAAGGGAAGAAGAATTAAAAAACAAAAGCCAGCAATATTTAATGAAGAATAATAAGACAAAGTCTTTCATTTTGGGTAAGTGACTTGTGTGTAAAGGAAAAAATGTTGTGGTTTTGGTTTTGATAAACTCCGGCCAATGGGAATCTTTTTCAAGTTACTATGGAGTGGCCTTAATGCTGTAAATAATCCTGTTGGCCAAGTCCCAGTACTGTGCAGATGAGAAAAGGATGCAGGAAATTCTGTTGTTTACACATGTGTCTCTAACACTGAGAAGCAAGAGCAGCCCAGCAAGCCCAGAGGGTAAGGGGTCTTAAGCTTATAGCTTTAGTATTTAAGTTTTCTATTCTGGGACAAAACACAGGTTACTGTCATGCTGCTGATGATTGGGATGGGAGCGGAACAATTTGAAATACTCAGAAAAAGTATTGAAGGTCAAAATATAAATAATATTTTAAGTATGTGGCTAAGATTTAGCTATTTTTTTCTTCTGTGCTTTTCACTACCACTGTGTAGTGGCTATGCTAACATCCTACTAAACATAGTTTCTTTTTGAGATATGTAAGGATACTTACTGCCATAACTAGATAAGCTTTTTATTTTTTTCAATGTGTCAGGCTTCTAAAATGCTTATTTCTTATTTTCTATTTAGAAGTTAATACAAATGTGGAATGTTCCGTTATTGTTTATACTGTTTTGGTACTGATAGCTTATTAAAATTACTGTGCAAAATTTAATCTGCAGTAGGATAGGGTGGTACAGCTTTGGTAACTTGTAATCATTTGGTGTTGTAAAGTACGTATTGTATGTAAGAATCATGTTACAAGCTTGCTGCTGTTCATATTGCATTTTTTATTAGGAAGCAGTGTTTTCTCAAAGTTTCTATTTTCAGAAATTTCACTAATGAATTATCCTAATTTTCTTCAGAAAATATCTGATAGGATAAGCAAACAAGTTAGAGACAAATAATAAAACAAGTGAAGATGTGTTCTTAACTATATGATGTTATTTTAATGCAATGAAATATGATTTGTTGATGCTGGACCAAGTCTTTAAATAATGATAAACTAACTATCTAGTGTCCCAGATGGTATGAGAGTGTATGACTGATTCATTACAGTGAGATCAAAGGGCCAAATTCCAAAAGTAATGCTGATTAGTTTAATAAATATGTATACCATATAATACTAACAGGCCTGAATTCCACTGAATAAGCGAGTTGTGTTTTTTATCTATCTTAGTTCTCAGTGATTATCACCACTATGTGAAGCAGAATCTGTTGCTATAATCTAAGTTTTTGTTCTAAGTTATTTATGTTAGAATATTTGCATTTTGAAGTCTTTGAATGTATAATATACCAAAGATAAAAGGCTTAATATCCCTAAGATATTAGAGGATCATTAATGGGACTAGTCATATCTCGTTATCATGAAACATCTCATCAAATTCTACAAAAAAAATCTGAAAGAAGTGAAAGAAGAGACCTTTCATTTTTGTATACGTATATGTATATGTAGCCTGCTTTGAATATAGACCACTCTTTCTCCTTAGATGTAAAGTACTATATTACTTTTTAAATTCAGCTAGATCTGAGAAAGAAATGTATCAGGAAATGAAAACCTTAGAAGACCCAGTAATGAACATGCTTAAGACACTTTTCTTTGATGTCAGCACCAAAGGGGCTAGATCTTGATGCTATTTAAACAATACAAATGTACTATTCTATTAACTGAATAAACTGTGAATTGAAAAGTTTAACAATTATTATCTTAATTCAATTGATAGTTCCGTATTATTACTATTATTTCTCTAGTATTTTAACATTTAGCAAACAGAAATATGAAGTTTCATGTTCCAAATCACTTTTTAAAAGGTGGCCACATTTAAAAAAAAAAAAAAATCTACTGGCATTTTTTTCTAAACAAAGCTATAGTAGGCATTTTAGCCTACTATTTTTAATCCGAAGTATAATTGGCAGATGTATAGTTTAATGCCATCTTCTATCAGGAATAAATACTTCTAATGCATTTAAATACTGCTTTCCACCCGTTTCTCTTTTTTTAATCAAATAGATATATTATACCAATTGCTATTAAAGAAATATGTCTGAATAAAATATTAGCAGTTCTACAGAACCTGCAAAGTTCTACAGTAACCTTCAAGTTGCGGTAATCTTCTCTATAATCAGACATATACTCTAAAGTGTTTGGTGCAACTTTTCAGTGTTGGGTTTGAATTCATCCATTTCAACAAATGCAAAGAATCCCTTGAAGACATTAGTATTCAGGAATACAGAACAGGGCTGTGTTACAGGTTACCTTGTAGACATACTCTACTATCTGTGAGTAAAGCTTTCATTAGCACAGGGTATAAAAGGAGAGAAACATGACACCAAGGCACAGACTCTTCTGTTGCAAGGATCCCTGCATATGCAATGCAAGGTACATGAAGTAGAAGATGAAATTTGGTGCTGTGGGCGAGGTAGGAAGCATTTCCTCCTGTGCCTGCAAATGGGTTTTCTAGATGTGAAAGCTGTTGTAATTAATGTCATTATTGTCACTTCTGTAATTGAAGAGGCTGTGGGTTTGGTTGTGGGGTACTGTGAACAACATAAATTTGATCAAATTCATATGTAGTTGTTAGTGGAGTAGTTGTTAAAGGCAGTTTTATTTTTGTGATAAGATAACCAAGCAAACTTCATTTGGAAACTGTTGTTTTGTTTGTTTGTTTCTTTAAAAGAAGTAATGAAATGAAAACTAAGTACCTTATTTGCATTTATATTAAACTATGCTGTAAAAAACGGGGGAAGAGAAGAACAAAAAACTGTTGACTTAACATCAAAATCAGACTCTCAATTTAGAAGTATTTAGAAAATCTGTGTGTTTTCCTGTCCTAGACAGGATTGTTCTATAACTGATTTTTCTAATAGATTCTTAAATTCCATACTCTTTAATGACTGATTCTTTAAGCTCCTTCTTGCCTCACTGTCTTTCTCATTCCTGAAGCTTCCACTCACTAAACTTGCTGAGTGACAATGGCATTTGAAATCTGGTTATTTATCTCATGTACAAGTGTTACTTCAATGCCATAGACTTCCGCATTGCTGAAACAGGAGATCCTTATTGCAACTACAGTTATATTTGTATGTATGCTTCTAAATAATAAACATAATGGGTAAGTTGGCTGCTAGAGACCACTTTTCTTGCTATTAATAGTCCATTCTTGTTGCAGTGACTCTTGCTATAAGTTGTTAGAATCCCTTTCTTTCTGGGACTTTAGGAAGGCATCATACTAGTGATATGGCCTTTCATTAAGTAACATAACATAATATGTGTTAGTGTATATATAAACTATATAATACGAGTACTAATTTCCTGTTAAAAAATATAACAGTAAATTTACTACAACAGTAAATTGGAGATGCAGATCTCTCAGCACCGCTGTTGATCAGTACAGTCATCTTTCATTGACTGATTTCTGGTAAAAAATGACCTTCCTTAGCCTGATTTTTCTGCTCATGCTGCCTTGAGTAATCTAGACCTGATTTACTCTGGGTTAAAGGAGAAAGATCTTATGTCAAACCCATTCTTATTTAACACCAGTTACCTTGTTGGGGATTGGGAACAACCCAAGATGACATACAGATAGCCCAACTGTAAAGATGGGAAGCCCTTCAAATCTACATCTACTGTCATGTAGAACTGGAATCTACACAAGCTAAACTCCCTGCAAATGAACTAGCATTAAAATAAGAAATATGTGTAGAAGTCCAAATGGACACCATAAAGCTTGGTGTCTGAACTTCTGTAACTCTTGGTAAATAGTTTGTTGGTAATTTCATATCCAGGAGAATACTTTTTTGAAATGGGAGTTCTAATAAGAAGGATTTTACAGTTGAGAAATAAAGAACAAGCTCTTACACATAGAATCAATGAGACAGATTAGAACTTGTTTAGTGTAGATGTTTACACTAGGTTTTGTACTAGTCTTTTGTTTCATTGCTCATACTCCAGTAAGTAATGATAAAAAGGCCATGGGAGAGACAGCTAGACAAACTGATGTGTCTTAAAAGCCGTAACTGGCTAGTGAATTGAGTTAGGCCAATGGCCAGAAAAGTACTATTGCTATGGCTTTTCCTTAATCCTTAGTTCTTCTTGAGATTGGTAATTATCTTTTTTTCTTGTTTTCATGCTTGATCTAATATTACAACTAAATTGTTCAATTTTGTTGTCTGGGAAATGATTGTCAATACTAGAGGCTCAAACCTACAGAAATTATTGATAATTCGAAGATTGAGAATCAAAAACATTCTTGGGGAAAAGGATTTTTTGATATTTATATTACAGTATTTATAGCGATACTTCAAAATATTGTTCTCTTTTGGCCTTATGGGCAGTAAAAGACATCTGTATATACAAATATTTATGTTACCCTTATTTAACCCTAAGGATTAGAATGCAGCTTCAAAGATAGCCGAAGACATATCAACTTGCCTATATAAAAGATCTTGGGAAGATACTTTTAACAATTTCTAATGATTTGTATTAATTAGAAGACCTAGTCTGCAATAAATACATAATATTGATCCTCTTTTTGAAGAAGAAATAACAAACTGCTTAAAGCATACTGGAAGTGGCATCCAGAAAGAAAAAAAAGAAGATTTGTTCAGTCTTTAACTTTACTGGAATCTGTGACTACCTTTCAAGTTGTCTTTTTATGAATAATGTGTATTTTATGTATAGTATGATACAAGAATATATTCATGTGTTTGAAGAGGAAACCAAAATGGTGGACAGGATTTTACTGTAAAATGGATGTTGAGACATGGGGGACAGGAGGAAAGAGATGAAAAGTAAAACAGTACTTAAGCGCAGAGAGAAATGGGTGAAGTTCTCTTCTGGGGCTTTCATTACAGCTTTTCATTATTGCAAGCACATCTAAAAAGAGAGTTGGCAACGGCAATGAGTCAAAATCCTGGGGTAACGGAACTCAGCCAACAACTGTGTTGCTACAGCAGAAAAGTACTTCAAGAACAGGAGCTGTTGGTAAAAATCAGATTTGTCTGATGCTTTCTCAGTGACATTGATGAACTACAGTACATTAAATTTTGTGCTATTAGTCAAGTTAGTTATTTGCAATTCTTTTTGGTCATTTTAGCATTTGGCACAGGTTAGAGCTTAAAATGTAAGAGAATTGTTTCTTGTCTTGTATAGTGGAATAGCAGGCAGCAATGTGCTTACAGTTCTATAATACAAAATGCTTCTGTCAGCATTGTGGTCATTGCTTTACTTTCCTTTAAGCTCTGACTAAATCAGAAAGCCATCACCTATTCCAGAAGAAGTTCCAATACCTTTCGCATTCTGATCCCTCTGTGACCTATTAAATTTCATTCGCTGTCTTTAATGTGCTCACCCTTTACATTTTCTCCTGGGAGAATGTAATAATGTAATAATATGTATGCCAATGTAATAATGTACTTATTGAGGTACTTCAAGAACACATGGTCTCCCACAGCATTCTACATCCTAGCAAAATGCAATTAAGCCTATGGAACACCCATTTTCCTGAAGTTGCTTTCTGTATTTGAATTTTCAGGCTTATTAAATTATTTGAAAAACTTCACTTCTCTCTCTCTCTTTTTTTTTTTTTTTTCTCCAGCAAAATGCCAGACTGCAGCTAGGACCTTTTTATTTTTATTATTATTATTATTAATTTCCCCTGCCTTTTCTCTCCCTCCATCATTTTCTTCTCTCCCATAACTGAGTAATGGTCAGCTCAGAAGTGTCTGTGTGTCTGTGTGTGTGTGTGTGTGTGTCTGTGTGTGTGTGTGTACATGGACACACACATGCATTCCTAAAGGTATTTATACTATTAAAAAATATTGTAGAAACTAATGATACTCAGTTCTTCCAAAACTTTTTATTTGGCCAGATCCATAGAAAATACGTTAGATTTCTCTGTCTCTAGCTTTCTACACAGCCATTCTCATTGATTTGGGTTTATTTTCCTTCAATGTTATCATGTTTATTTAACATCTTAACTTGAAGCCTGATTCCCTTTGAAAGGAACTTTGTGCTTAAGCTGTGGGTTTGACAATATTTACACAGGGTTTTTAATTTAGCAGAGTAGCAATGTACTGAAACAACAGTTGAAGTATACACTTGTAGACTTCAATCTCAATACCAGTGTGACTGCCGTTACTGGTCTCTATACTGTGTTCACCGTCAGGACGGTGGGTGTCCCCAGACACCAGGATGGAGTATATGGATTGAAGCCAGCTCAAGTCCATTGCTCTCTCTGAAATTCCTTTGTTTGTTGTTGATTCTTATTATACTGGGTCACGAATCCCCATGCTGGTGTGGCTGATCTTAAGGAGATACTCATATTCTTTTAATTAACTGAAAGAAAAAGCATTTACTCGTGATCAAAATAATGGCTACTCCATTCCTGAGCTGCATCATTCCTGAGCATCTCAGGGGCCTTTCCTTGCCTATATCGTCGGAACCTTCTTCTGTTGGAGGAGTTATTGGTTGGTCACATGGTTTCATTAGATTCCTAAGACAGACTTAAGAAGCCTTTACAAACTGAAACAATAAAAATAAATAAATAAATAAATAAAATAAAACTGTTTCAGCCACTTTACAGGCTTCATAATTTGACAAAAAAAGACACTTCTCTACCTGATGTTAGATAGAAAACTTTATGGTTTTCAGTGTAGAAGTGTTTTTAGTTGATAGATGAGAAGTGAATATAACAATATTCTTAACATAAGTAAGACTTGTATTGATATTTTGATGTTACAAGGAACATGACTCAATAAGTATAAACAGAAAAAAAGATGATTGGATAACTTGAGAGAGATAATCTCTTTCCTTGGGACTTTTTTGGCTGATTTTTACTTATGACACATGTTGGGAATATAATGCTTGGAGACAACATAAACAGTTTAAAAATATGCCATCTGATTTGTTATTGTGATGTTTTATAGCTGTGGAAAAAGTATACAAAAGATCTTTGGCTGTCTATTTCAGAAGTCTTGAAATCATCTTACCATTTCTGTTCTAAAACAACAATTTTCTCAACTTATTAAGCGAGCATTGTCAGATCTATCTTGTGAAAATAAACTATAATCTGCATATGTCAATGTCTTTGGGACTAATTGTAAGATGAATATGAAGCTTGGCAGGTATAAAGATCCATATTTTGTACTTAGAGAACATTATATATATTAAACAAAGTTAATTATTATGAAAAAAATGGAGGGAAAAATGTTAAGCTTTAATGTTACATTTTGTCCTATTACTATTATAGATTAGACAAAAGGAAAAAATGACTGACTTCATTTGAAATGGACATTTTCTATAATAATATAGGATTCCTTTAAAAAAAGTTCAGCTGAGATCTTTATAACTCGGGGATATGTAACTAAGGGCTTTTTAACTCATGTAATTAGCAATAGGATGATGAAAGGTTGCTCAAGTTGCTGGCCCAGCTACTGAACTTGCTGGAAAACAGGTTCTAAAAGCCTCAGTGAACTTGGGGGAACTGCAATAATTCTTCTCCTTCCTACTGATTTTGTTAACTGGGTCAGCAAATGTTAATAGATTTCTCTTTGCGCTCAGTTTATAATAACAAATCAAAGTCTTCTTTCTTCTTGTTGTTTATGAGCATGAGGAAAATAAGCAAGGATTGAAACATAATGAAATAGGTTTTAATCCATACTACTCCTAGTGTTTGCCAACTGTCTGCACCTGTTTTTTCCGTATAACCATCAAATCTCTCTCTTGCTTCCTTTCTCTCACACTCCCTCACCATTCTTACCCCCACTCTTTTGATAGAGTGAATTTTTCATCTTACATTTTGTGGGCACTTATTTTAATATGGGAATGTGTGTTGCTTCTCACCCCAGATTAAATGTCTGCTAGATAAATGGAAATATCACCATAGAGGAGAAGAGGTTTCACTGGAGAGAAAATTCCTTTCATCTACTTTCCTAGGCTTATCTTCTTACCGTTCTATCCAATTATTTCAGTTTTGCTAACTGAGCCCTGTGCTTTTCTAATCAGTCTACTGCTGTTAGCTGAAACTAGAAACTTTGTGGCTAGATGTATCTTGTTTTTCTTTTTAACAAATTTTCTAACTCATAGGAAATTTGCAATGTTTCGAAGTTCACCTGTGGACTAATGTTAGAGACAGTGTTCTTCGTTTAGTTGTCTTATACACATGCCTTTTGGCTCATGATTCCCCAGAAATTTATCGGCCACAGACTGAAAATGGTCATCCATGTGGTATCACTAAAATAGATACGTAATGTTTCAATATGAAGTACTTGTCTATTAAAAAAAAAAGTCGTACATCAGAAAAAAGAAAATATTTGAAAGTATTACTGCAGCCATTGGAAGGATCAAGGATTCAGCAATGATCATTGGCTTACAATTTTTTTTTTTGGTTCTTATTTACTCAGTGCAGTCTTTTTAAGTACATGAAAGATCGGATTGATGTAAAATAACAATTAAAAAGTATGTTGATCATCTTTGGAGAGACATGAGGTAGGACAGTTTGAGGCACCTTTATAATAAGTATCAAACTGCTTTTTTGCATTTTGCATCATATCAGGAATATAGTATTTTCTATCAGGAAGAGTATTTTAGTCTACTTGTTTTAAATAGGTTCAAGTAACAATCTTGTGAAGGGTATTTCACACTTGAAATAGAACTCTTGTCGATTTTATCAAAGTTGCTCTACATGGCATGGAAATTAAACCAGTTGCATAGGAATATTCATCCTTTCAAAGTTCCTGGAAAGCCGGTTTTCTTCTGATTAAATGAACATTTTGTGAGAAATATCTGCAGAAAAAAAAATGTGTAAAGATCTATTTTTTCTAAAAAACATGGAAAAATTGTTTGGAAGTGTCTTTGCAACGATGTATGGCAGTTTAAAAAGTAGTTCATCTGACTTTATCCCCCATAGTTTTACAGACTGTCTTTCCCAGCTAGAGTTTCCATGGTGGAACAGCATGATATACCGCAGTGGTATATTGCCAAGAAAGAAACTTTTCAGCCAAGTACTCACTTTAGTTGAAAAATCAATCCTCTCCATTCCTTCTCCATAGGAGGAGGAATCTGCTCTAGTAATGACTGAAATCCATTCTGTTCAGTTGTAATTTCTGATAATATTCTAACAAAAATCAAACTTGTTTTAAAAGATATTCTTGTATGTATAGATTTTTTTCATATGTAATCTTGTTCATATGAGAGTAATTATCTGTTACTCTCTGTAATTTCATTAACCCTGGATATTACTTACATAATTCTACAAACTGCACAAATTGAATATAATTTGGAGAGGCTACCAAAATGAACAGTTCTCCTTTCTTTTCATCCTAATTTCCACCGCATGATTTATGGAAAAACTAGGTTTCATGCAGTCACTAATGAAATAGAAGATGACAGTGATCAAGCTGAAAAATGTTTGGTGGGGAAAGTTATGTTGAATCTGGTTACTTCATTAGTGATATTAAGAGGAAAAACTATCTAGTGAAGAACATGTAGATGCATGTGTGGGAAAGGAGGGGCTGTCTTTACTTTAGCAGTGTGGATTTGTGCTGCGTTACTACATTGGTCACGAACGTGCAGCAATTGCGCAAAGCCAAAAAAACAGGAGGCTTCTTAAGGCTACGCTATGGTCAATGGTGAGATACCCTCTCCTTCAGTGAAGCCAGGGCTGTGTCTGAGAGACCTGTGGATGTTTAAGTATAAAATTAATTGTAAATTCTACAAACTAAAAATGGTGGTGTGATTCACTTTCTTTGGGGTTATAATTCGTTTAATGAAATATCAGTAATGAACCATGCTTCACATTTTCTGTGTCCTCATGTTGTCTCTTTTGTTAAATGCAATGGTAAATTATAAGGTATTTATTAATTGCCCCCCTCTACTGTACCTTGCTAAAAAAAAAAAAATAATAATTAGACCCCTTTGGTTTTTAGTAAGCAATGGATCTTCTAAGCTAAATTATCTGAGAGAATTCTCAAGAATGAAATAAAAGTATTGGAAAGCCTTCAGTGAATCAGGGGCTCTAATTGTCTTTTTTATTCTTTAATTTGTGAGAATTTAGCTGTACCATTTCTTCTGTGCTTCAGTGATACCTGATTGTCCACACTGTGCAAACAAGCACAAAGACTTTGGTTCCAAGCAGTGAAAGCTACCATTTTTTTCTGCATATAACAGGGTAGAAGCATAGTACCTGTTCAGAGGAAGCTTATATGGGTTTCCACATAATGAAACACCAAGGCATTTCAAAGCTGTATTGCCAATAGGACAGCTGGGGCTTTGGTCTTGACCTAACAGAACAGTTCCTCTATTTGAAAAGCAATGCATGACTAGCAGTAAAATATTTAATTCTTCAGGCAATGCCTTTTATTATCTGTTTCAAACAGCAAGTTATCCTTATTTTTCAGACAGAAAAACATAGGCATACAGTAATGATTTGCTATTTGGCTTACCTCTGTCAAACTGTCACCTGATGGTCTGTTGTTCTTGTCATTAAGTTAGTGTATCTATTTTGTCAATGTTTAAGATTTTCATGTTTATATATCAGTTAAACCAATATTTTAACCAGTATAAATACAACTTCAAAGGTATGGCAGTTTTTCTTCAGTAAGTTGCACCAGCTGCTGAACAAAAGAATTGAGCAGTTATGGAGTTAGAGTTTCTGTCAAAATTTTTCTAAAATTTTATGCAAAAACTTGATCTTCTGCTTATTCAAACTATTCTACAACACCCTATTTTTTGGCTTACATTTTAATAATTCTAGCAAGAAAAATTAGAGGGATGATTCTACAGAATTTTCAGGTCTTGAGTGTTTCTTAGTTTTTCAGTGTCTGTGTTCCAACATAAGTTCTAATTTACCACCTTCCAGGTTGTAACTTTTCAAATTAAAATTTGATTTAAACAATTGTATGAAATAGATAGTGTACTCTATGCATTTTGTTTTCAGACTTGCTTGGAGATTAAAGAGGAACTAACTCTTCAATAGTATCCTACACTATTCTCCAGTATCTCCATTCACTACTATGCAATTTAGAAAAAATGTTCTAGTTTTGCCTAAAATAAATTTAATTTAGAAGTTTGTAGAGAGGAGAGAAAAAAAAAGGAATAAACCATAAACCTTGAGTGAGCTTAGTGTGTGTGACATGAATGACATCTGCAAGACTGTTGATCATACTCGGGTTTCTGAGCTTTAGATCAGTAACATCAACCTCCCCCCGCCAGTAACTCTGGGAAATGTTGATCATGTTGGATGAACCAAGAAGCATAATGTGTTTATGCGCTATTTTAGAAGCTGAGAAATCAATTAAAATAGATTCAGTGGGTGCAGTATGATTTTTCTAGGATGTTTATTTAGTTGGAAACAATATTTTTGCTTTATAAATAAAATCGTTAATGGTACTCAGCTAGCAACTGAGAAGGTGTTTTGGGAAAAAAAGTTACATTATGCTCATGTATTTAATCAGCAACACATAGACGCTCATCTAATTCAGAATGGAATTAACAGAGCTTAACACTTTTTTTTATTATTTTTTCCCCCTAGAAGTTAATCATACTGAAAGGTGAATATGTAGCTGTTTAAGATACTTTAAATATAATATGCAGTTTCTAAATTTACATTTTCTGTTGTTTGTGGTACTGTCCTGCATAATCTTTAGTCTTTTTATTTTATTTTTTTTTAGCTAGAAGAAGCATAATCACATTTTAACATTTTTTTTTTTTCAATAGGGATAAAAAAGGAACAAGAGTAGAGCCTTCACAAGGGCAACACCATCAGCATATATGTAATAAATTGACGCCACTGTAGAAATAGTTCTTAATAAATTAAAAGCAAACTACAGAGATAATCTTGCCCACTGAATTAAAAATCTAAAAATATAAACCTCGTTAATATCTTTTAAATGCATTCTATTCCATAACAACTCTTGGTCACAATTTAATTCACTAAACCAACCAATACAACTCTCTAAGCTATTATTTTAAACTATAATTTTAGTAAATATTTCAGAATTTAAAATTGTGTGGGATGTACCATTTGAAAGTTGCAGCTGAAGTCACTGAGCATGTAAGGTTTGTCATATGGAAGAAACGACTCTGCAGAAGTACCAATAATCATAATTTCAAAATAAGTTTGAAAACTAGGAGTATACTAAACCCTACTAAACCCTTCAAATATTACTATCTTTAAGTTGAACCAGCAAGTCTGATCTAACTGGCAGTGCCCCACACTCAAGACCACTCAAGTTAAAAGAGGAGGAGGGGAAGGGGTTCATGACAGTGAGGAGTCCACTCTCTCTGGCAGAACCTTGTGGTTAGATTGGCATAAACCAGTAATGCAACCACTGCAACAGACTTTTGTGTTACATGAAGATTTTGATCTCTTCTAAGGTCTTCTGAAGTTTCAGCCAACGCAAATTACTTCCATCCTGTTTTTTTCTTGGACTTCACAGATCTTTAAATATTTGTAAACTGTATACTTTGCAAGGGTAAGTCCCAATACATATACAAAGCAACTAAAAATCTACAACATGCCTATAGATTATAAAGCAATCTGTGCCTGTCTACTGTCTTTGGTTTGGACAGAAGCATAGATCATATGAAAAAGTTGTTGTAGTACTTAAAATTCAACTATTGCACCACATACAAATTTTACAGATTTTATTTTTATTATTGAAGCTTTAGGAAAAAAAGAGTATTACCACAAACCAAAAATTTAAGTAACAACCTCTGTGGGAATTCAATATTCAAGTATTTTGACTCTGACAGGCCTCATTCAAAGTCAACGTTGCGAATTATTCCATGCTTTGGATTATTTTGATTCAAATGAAAGTCCTGGAAGTAGGTCAGGCAGCTAGATAATGCCTCAACCTTGATGGAGCTTTGGCAGCAGCTGTGCTGCATCTGTGCAGTGCTGTTGTGAGGGCTGGTGATGTGCTACACCAGACAGCAGTAATGAAAGGAGTTAGAGGCCACATCTGTCCTTTCCTTCCCTCATATCTATACTTTACTATAACAGTTCTCCAGCAGCCTATAATGAATCGCAAATAGATGTCCTGGAAAACACTGAAAAGTTGGAAAAAGCTGGGCAAAATGTTTGCTGTATCTGATGAGAAGCCTGGAACTGAAAAAGCTATCAGTAAACAAAAGAGGACTGTATCATAATGCCAAATCTACTCTTTGGTATTTTATTTATTTTATTGGCTTTCTATGTTTCAACAACAAGTGTATCACTGTAATATATAAACATATATATTTTAAAGCTAGATATTGGTCCTTTGAAGCAATTACATTTACTTTTATCCACTTAGTTTTCTGCTTATATAGCAAGATATGTGTGTGTGTGTGTGTGTGTGTGTGTGTTTGTGTGTGTGTGTATTTTCCCCTAGGATACCAAAAGGAAACAAACGAAAAAAGGCTTAAGTGGTTGGTCCATGCAGCCCGTCCCCATGTTGTCCATTTTTTCGATACTTGGATGGGAAAGTAATTTATGAGTTGATTTTTTTTTTTTCTTCCCTCTGAGCAAATGCGTGGCAATGGATAAATAATAAAAAATAATGTAACAAGACTTTTTAGCAGAGCCAGGTCATCGTGATATAGGCAATATAGTATAACAGCATACTGCTAGGCTTTTGAGAATAACTTGGGGATAAAGTTCTTGGACTGTTTCTGGAATCCAGACAGCTGAATCAAGTTCTCTATAATAAAGTGATTCATTTTTTTTCTTGTGAAATACGTGCAAACTCCAAAGGTCAGTTGTGGGTTTTTTGTTTGTTTGTTTTTGTTTTTTGCTTACTGCAGGCAAATTATAAGGTAAGTTTTCCTAGTATCAAGCTCCATAATTTTGAAAAGAAGGCAAGGGTTTCTGTGTCTACAGTTTTAAATAAATACTTCTCTTTTACTGGACTTTTAAAAAGATTCAATTCAGTTTTGTCTTGAAGAAAGAAAGGTCTAAAGGTCTTGCTTAATTTGTCTAGACTTAAAAGAACTTTGCAAGCACATTGTATGTGTAATGACATTCCTTTGCTGATAATTCCTAGTCAATAAATAATTATGTCCGTTTATGTTTATGTATTGCATAAAATATATCCTAATATGTATTTCTAGTCAATGAGGCATATTTCTGAAACATCTAACAGTAGTATTAATAATACTATACCATTTTTATAACAGTATAATAAACCACTGTTTGAGGCTATTTATATAACACAGTTTACCTGAGGAAACTAAATTAATTGTCTTTGCCTTTTTTAGGAGTGAAATTAGATTAAAAATTGAAAGATGAATCTTGGCTCTGATGATAACCTAACTGAAGAGACACAGATTTTAAGGACCCAAACAAGACAGCCTTATAAATTTTCTGGAAGTAGCCAACCAGCTAGCAATCTGTGTAATTCAAATCTCCCATCTCAAAGTTTCCACTCATATTCATCTCATTATCCATGTGTGTATACAAATAAGAGCAGCAATTGGGAAATTTATGAAGCGATAAGAATTCGGGAACTGGAGGAAGTCAAAGCAAGAGCTGCTCAGATGGAGAAGACCATGCGCTGGTGGTCAGATTGTACTGCTAACTGGAGAGAGAAATGGAGCAAAGTTAGAGCAGAAAGAAATAAAGCTCGAGAGGAAGCAAGACAATTAAGGATCAAGTTAGAGATTGTTGTGAAAGAGCTGAGTATGCTGAAAAAGATGAATCAAGAGTTAATGAGTGAGAAGAAGAACTTAAAAAACATAATTTCCTGGAAAAAAGAATCCATTTTTTCAGAAACGTTGTATATAAAAGAAGACCTAAACCAGGTAATATCTTTGGAAGAAGAACCCATGAAAGTTATGAGCAAAACTGATGAGATTCTAGTGACAGAAGATGCAAAGAAGGTAAAGGATGGGAACTTCTAGTTCACGGAGAACAGGAGATTATGGATGTGTATCTACAGTGACAATTTTCAAGGATTTTAACCAAAATATGATATGGTCCAGTCCATATCAACAAACAAACAAACAAAAAAACCCAACAAACTCATAATGGTTCTTATACAGAAAAAACATGGAAAACAAGTCATACTACTCAACTGTGACTAAATATTTAAAACACACATTAAAGCTGTTATCTCTAATGACTTACAGTATTATTCTAAGTGTTATTCTTCATGTCTAACCTAGGAGACTACCACTGTAATGTGAATTCCCCATATCTTGTGTACTTTTGTATCTCCATATCCAGAGAAGCAATAGATTCTTGAGGTGTAAAGAAATCTTTGATTTTCCCTCAGCGCAGTTTCTGAAATGAGAGAAGGGTAGAAGCAAATTCTTCTGCAAAGTAGCAAGATTTTTATTTGGCAAGGAGAGCAATTAAATTGTTTTACTATAGTAAACAATAAAGTATGGACAGGGTTTAATACCATTCTTAGCTTTACAGAAAATACAATTATCTTCATCAAAATAGAAATATTTGTTCTCATTTTACCACATTTAATTCTATGCCTTAGCATGTATTGTATAGCCATTATAAATAGCATCATCTAGAAACTATCCTGCTTTTTATCTGACAGGAAATATTCTTTAGAAATTCAGAAGATGATCAGCTTGACTTCAGCTGCATGAGAATCATCAGGATCTTAGGCCTGAACATGTCATATTCCGAATTTTCACTGTCTCTGTAATGAACATATTATTCTTATATTCTTATGAATTCTGGAAGTCACATTACGTTCTTGTGAATTCTGGAAAAAAAAAGTAGTATCAGCATTTGAGAATAAATTTGGCAAAAATATCTTTAGCAAAATACTATAGATACAAATGTCCTTCTTATACTTTGTGCTGAATAAAAAGAAAAGCACTGTATCAACCATTATTTTTTAGAACATTCTCTTTAAAAACATATGAATCTAAATTTTTTTTTTCATTGGATTTTTCTCTTTGGTATATATTGGAGGCATTGTTCTAAAAACTCAGAAGGGAGGAGGTGTGAAACTATGTTGATAACATGCTATAATATAATTATTTTTTAAAATTAAAGGATTACTTAGCTGTGATAAAACTTAACTATATTTCTAAAGGTGATTATTGTTTATGATGTTCAGTCTTCCTAATAATAAGAATGTATTTTAAAAGATTTTTTATTTTATTTTATTTTATGGTTCATATGTTAAGCGGAGAAGTTTGATGTTTATAGAAAACTTAAGTGATTTCAACATGATTTAGATTAGATGATGAGAGTTTTTGAGGCTTTTTTAAAGTTTTTATCTAGAGATTTCTTAAAGTTTGTACAAATTGCACTGTTGTTTTTGTTTATTTCCTGGGGTCTATCTAGCCAAATTATGACTGGAATCTGTTTGTTTAAGAAAGATGCATTAGAAATATTTTCGAATATACACCTTAATATAGCACAGGCTGTGAGGGATGTTAGTACAAGTACAACTCCTAAAAGACTCCTGGTAGGTGAGTTTCTTTTCAAGACTGTAGAGAAGTTGCTTTTTCGCTTCAAATTAGCCCAAGTGAGAAGGGGCTCACCCTTTCTAAAGGGTGATGCCTGACAAAGCAATAGTGATCGCTCCAAATTAAATGGCTTCTTTCTTTCTTTCTTTCTTTCTTTCTTTCTTTCTTTCTTTCTTTCTTTCTTTCTTTCTTTCTTTCTTTCTTTCTTTCTTTCTTTCTTTCTTTCNCTTTCTTTCTTTCTTTCTTTCTTTCTTTCTTTCTTTCTTTCTTTCTTTCTTTCTTTCTTTCTTTCTTTCTTTCTTTCTTTCTTTCTTTCTTATCTTTCTTTCTTATCTTTCTTTCTTATCTTTCTTATCTATCTTTTTTCTTTTGCAGTCAGTGGCATCCCTAACGTACTTGCATTCTATGCAAGTACATAAGATTACTTAATACCTTTTCTTTTCTTCTGCATGACTTAAATGTTTGGAAGAGCCACGGTAGGCCTTGCAAACTTTTCCACTTCGTTTATCCTTTTCTCAGATGTTGTGTTTTTCTGTTTTCTCAGGATACAGAGGTAGTCAAAGAAGCTTTAAGAAGCAATCAAAATAAAAAAACAACTCCAAAGCCTAATGATTCTTTTCACAAAGAGGTTTCCAGGATTTACTTGGAGGAAGCTAAAGAAAGGCTGGACAATATAGTTAAGACGTCGGAAAATGATTTAATACATGTTTCTGTCTTCCATTTGCATTTGGCTGAGTTGCAGAAAATCTTACAGAAGGAAAGAGAGTAAGTGCACATACATCCTCACTGGAGAAATCACAATTAAAAATAAAGATTTTTAAGACACTTTCTAAAATAGATGTGTTACATGTTTTGCATTTACAGCTCATATGTTCACCTGGATATTTCTAACGTTATTATTTGCCATTAACAAGGCTTTTTTAAGGTAATTTATAGGGAAAAATTACATTTACATAATCATGTACATGTGCGGTTTTTGTTTTCCTTGGTATGTTTTGTCATCTACTAAAGAAGCACTCTGTATACAGTTAAGAATGTTAAGAACAGCTAAGAATGTACAGTTAATTAAGAGATGATACCTAATAACTCTTTGATATTAGTGCGGTGATATCTGATCTTTGGTATACTTAGTTATTGGAGTGTGTTGTGCATGATACTGAATTTCGTAGACTCTGTGCTGGTAAAGGGTGTAACTGCAGAATGTTGAAGGGCATTTTTGAGTGAAAAGTGAATAAATGCAGGTGCAGAATGTTAAAAATATTAACCTATTACCTAATAATTTATAAAACCTTGTATCAAAAGTAGATAACTTAAAGCTGGACAATCACACATATTATACAATAGTAAACAAATTTAACTCATATTTTGTGATCTAAAAGAAGTCATATCTTGATTACATGGTATATGCTACAGTGTCAGTCTCTGCACAGGTAGGAATTACTTGATCTTTGCTATAGATAAACAAAACAAAGCAAGAGTGAATCACACCAGAAAAGCTTTTCAAGGAAATAGACATTATGTGGTATATGAAGTAGTAAGAGAGTTCAGACACTGTTCTATTGCAAATACATACATTAATTTTATTTCAGAAAGTCTGTAAATATAATGTAGAATGATGAAGTATTTTTCCTATCATTTTTTTTTTTCAGAATGTGCCGTAGATAACAAAAGTCTGAAGCAAAACAAAAATAAAAGCTTTAAATTTCTAGTTAGTATTTACTATATTGTGTTATATAGACAACTATAGAAAATATACAATAATTCTGTATTTGAATTATATTGCAGCAGATGACCAAAATATGTTCTATCTGCTAAACTTAGGTTTTTGTAGAAGCAAAAATACCAGAATATTTGAAGTTTCAAGCTTGCCGTAGTATTTCGTGTTAGTTAGAGATTACTGCCTCACATATCCATTCTCTGAAATCTTTAGGATACTTATGCTTATTTATATACTGCCTGTTCTCCATCATGGTATATGTAATTACTTTACTGAAATGTAAAATAACAGGGACGTTTCTACAATATGCAACATATGACAGTGCCAACCTCAGGCAGTAAATCCACGCAGAGCAGAGATTTGCACATAAATATGGGCCTTGGTGCAACAACTCCCTCTTTAGGTCACTTCATTTGGGCAACATTCCCTGCGCACAAAGAGAAAACAATCTGTAAGCAGAATATGCACAACTTTACGAGTATGAAGCAATTCTTTTTGGCAGTGCATACACTAGGTAGCTAGAAAAAAAAAATGTTGCTAGGATGAGCATGAACACAGTCACCTCCTCTGTGAGACACCCTATGAGTCTTTGCTGGCCAGGCAGACATCATCAGCCAGCTCCAAAAGAGTTGGTCTGCACTGCATATGAGAATGGGCTGAAATTCTGCTGAGTTGCCGTCTTCTAATACTCAGTTTTTCTCTTAGGGTTTTATATTTGCTCATGTCAGTACTTTTGCTCCTGAGTCCTGAAGCCGCTAATAACGACTATCACAACAATCTCACCTCTGTTTGCATTTTTATTTTTCTTATCTTCCATCACTCCTGCCTACGTACGTTCTCACAGCTTCTTTCTCGCAACTTAGCAATTTTCTCAGTAAACTTGAGCCAAGGACACCCAGCTATGCTGTATCAAAAACAAGCTTGGATTACAGACAGCTTGAACCCCTAGGCCAGAGGTTACCTTGGCAGTCGGTATGATTTGCTCACTCGGTGCAGGACCTCTCCCCAGAGTTTACTGCTTTGCATACAGCACATCGGAACTGTGGTTACAATCTTTCCAGACTAAAGTTGGCTCATGCAGAGCCACAGTTCGGACATACCCCTGATAACTTAACTAGTCTCTCCATAGCATGTTATGCTTCCTCATTGTGACAGGATCTATGCTTTTTACATTCTGTTTTATCTTCAGTAATACCAAAACATCTTAAGCCAAGCACCAGAATTCACTACACATGAAAAGAGAGGAGCCTTAGAAAAAAAACTAAAAGACCTCAAAGTCTACATTTGACTTTTTAAGAACTTCTTGATTGGGCTCATGATGTAGAATCACACACAAAAATGATCTAATGCAGATATCCTAAATCAAGTACTTATTTGATGTTACACTGGCATGATTGAGAATTAAAGATACTGTGAGTTAGTGTTTTAAAAAATAATTTTCCTCGAATAGCTACCTTTACTCACCTTTTGGACCACTGTTCTCATTTAAATGGCTTAAAATTTCAAGATTTTAATTTAGTCCACTTTGAACTTACAAGACTTTCTTCTTTGGTCCATAAACAGTGGTAGCTGCTGATACCCAGAAGAATTGCTTAGGGTTGAAGGAGTATATTTAACTAGCTAACGGGAAGTTAAAATAGATGGTCAAAAGACCTATTAAAATGCTCTGATCATGATCCTTTGCTTACATGTTAGTAAGCTGCTTCAAAGTAGATTTTATGCAGTCAGGGTGACTTGCTTTTATTAGCATTAGAGGGACCTGATTTCATTTAATATGTGTAGATTCTACTATAAAACAAAAGCAGTATCTTTCAACTATACAAAACAATCCACTTTTCCTTTTTAGACTAGACTAAGTCTTAAGACTATTTTTATAAAGCTACTTCAGTAAACTATTTTTTAAAGCATTATCTTTTATGCTTTTGCTTTCCGTTCTATTAAATATCTGTCTTTTTAATTCTTCTGTTTTCCCAGTGAAGTCATAAAGCCTTTCATCTAAGACACCTCATTGTTTTTAGAAGAAAAACTGTTCATTTGTAATGTATATCTTAGGTTCTCTACGTATGATAGAAGTCATCTTGCTCCACCTTTTGCTTACTCAGTAACAGTGTTTATTTTATTACTGCAACGTTATGGGAACCATAGGTTCCCAGTGAGATACTCTGGTATATGCTGCAAAAATGCAGGAAAAAAAAAAAATACCTGATTCAAGAGCATTGGTTTAATTGTAAAAGAAGAGATAACAAGAAATTTCACTCAAGTGGATTGCTTCATTAGTGTAGCTAACGTTGCTTCCAGGAATTGCGCCAGTTCACTCCGTGGTTATTGTAGTATCTCCGCACAAGCCTGCCTTATGCTTCATGGGCACGCCCCAGAGACAAGTCTTATGAATACCCTTTGGTTTGATGCTTAAAGTTAACAACGTTGTTGTGGATTAAAAAAAAAAAAAAAAAAAAAAAGAATCCTTAAAATATAGTTTTAGTAAACCTGGCAATAATACCCTCTGTCAAAAGACTGAGAAATTCTTTTAGCACTTTTCCTGCTAGTGTTGGACTTCTGTTTTTGACTGATCTGATATTTTTTTCTTTTCTAGTCTACTATCCCCTCATCCCCTTTGTTTCATAGAATTTATATAATGTAAAATTTTAATCTCCTAGCATAAACATGGTTCTGTAGTTTTACTGGTTTTAAGATTTTTAGATTTTGTCCTGATTTTATATGCTTTATTCCTATATAGATTTTTAGTCAATAGAACATTCAGGGATTTTGTACAGTGATCTAATTTCATGCAAGCATTAGAACATTTTAAAGCTTTTATTGTAATTAAAATTACTTTTTCTTTCTTTTTTTAAATTATGGTTACAATTCTGTTTTGTTACTTGATTGCAAAATGATACATGCATGTTACACAAATGTGAAATGAAATCATAACAGTACGGTGAAATTATGAAAAGTTCATTCTTACCTTTGGAACTGGGTTAATAGTGTATGCTGAAAACACGAAAAAGTTTTTAATTTGTCTCAGAAAAAAAAAAAAAAAGAAAGAAATACATGGTGCTTCCTTTGCTTTGTATTTTTTTTCATTCTTTCCTGAACAGCTGAAAATGTTTTCATTGTTTTAAGAGACGCAAAAGTTACAAGCTAACTTTCTTGTTTCAATGATACAGTAATATAGTTCCTCTCCCTAAGGAGTCATCATTCATTCTTCATGAATTCTATATGCTACATACATCCCTGAATGCAGCAGTGGACTTTCTGTTCCTATGATGTTCCAGAGGCAAATACTTGAAGTTGTCACTTTAATGAGGATGTAGTACTTCTGAGCTTAATAGTCCACTTCTCTAAAGCATTTCTAGCATTTTCCTTGAGGAGCAATTTTTTTTTTTTTGAAATGGCAAGAGAATACATACACATTTAATTTTTTTTCTCATATCTAAAATAGATCTTATTTGCTTTCTGTTCAGTACTGCCCATATAGTGTACTGTATATAGTTTGTCCTTTGTGTATGATCATGTGCCCAGACAAAGGTGATACTGCACTTTTTTTCTCTGAGGAGCTCTGCTATTCCTACCATGTACTAAGCTACCTAAATCAGTAACTGACTGAAGTCCATTTTCATATTTTCTTCATTTTAGCCTATTCTATACCACTGAATTTCTTTGTTCTGTTCAGTTTTATTTTTGGTAAAACTTTTGGGAAAGTGTTATCATGTAGACTTTGAATTAATAAGAAGTTATACAGATGATAAAGGCAGCAAAACAGAATTGAAGTTATGAAAAGGAAATTCGAAACTATCTGTCATCCACAAAAACAAGATCATTATTAAAATGTATAAAAATGCTTGTTAATTTTTTTTTCAGAATGAATGTGTTTCTGGAAAAAGAGGTAGAAAAAATGGAAAATGATTTATCTGTTTGGAAATGGAAATATGAACAACTAAAACAATCCAAGCTGGAAAGTCTGAAACAGGTACGTTGGCAATACAACATTAACACATAAAATGCCTTTGACTAACTAAGAATAAAAACTTACCTAGCATTCATGAAAATGATAAAGCAACTATTTGCCCATGTTTGCTTTGGGTTACGAAGACTAAGTTTGTAAATGGTATAATAGGATACTTCAGTTTGGAAGGTATCTCAGGACGTCTGTAGTGTAATCTCCTGCTCAAAGCAGGGTCTGCTTCAAGGTCATGTCCAGGTTGTGCAGGGCTGTTACCCAGTCAGGTCTTCTCCAAGAACAGAAACTGCACAGCCTCTCTCTGAGCAACCCGTTCTACTCTTGTTTCTTTCGATGGTGAGAAAGATTTTCCATATATCCAGTTTCCGTATGTCCACCTGTCTTGTTCCAACCTATGCCTGTTGTCCGTCTGTTGTCCTACCAGCTTACCCTATTGTGAAGGGTCTGGCTTTGTTGCCTCAGTACCCTCCTTGTTATCTCCTGCTGGGCACTGCTCTTTGGCGCCCCTGGAGCTGTCTCAGGCTGAACAAACCCTAGTCCCTCAGCCTCTCCTCACAGATCAAGTGCTCCAAGAGCTGAAGAGATGGAAATAATCTCTTTCATCAGCCTTTTGGCGCTGTTCCTATGAAAACAGCCCAAGATGCTGTTAGTCTGGTTTATTGCATGCTGGCTTATGCTCAGCTCACTGCTTCCCAGGACCCCGAGGTCTTTTCAGCAGAGCTGCTCGCTAGCCAGTCAGTTCCCAGCATCTGTTGTTGCAAGGGACTCTTCCTTCTCAGGCCCTGGACTTTGTCATTGCTGATTTGCATAAGGTTCTTTGTCAGCCTTCTTCAAGTCTGCCTCGGCATCCCTCTGGACGTCAGCCCTGCCCTCAAGTACATTGACTGTTCCCCCCAGTTTGGTGTTGTCTTAAAACCAAAGCATGCACTGGGTTCCCATCTCCAGGCCAGTGATAAAGACATTAAACAAAAAAAAAGTCCCAGGAGAGACCCCTTTGGTACTCCACTAGATATTGATCCCCAGTATAATCTACCAGACTCCCCATAGGTGTATTACCCACTAACCATAACCCTTTGATTTAAGTTACTGATTTTTTTTTAACACATCTAGCTTTTCACACGTTCATACTGTAGTTAATGCAAGAGTATTGTGGGAGAAAGGTTTGCCAAAATCAAGAAAAAGTATGTTCACTGTTCTACTCTCATCCTGGCATTTTAATACAGAAGGCAATCAGGTTGATCAGGCATGATTTATTGTTGGCAAACGTATGCTGACTCTTTTCTAATTACCTTCTCCTTCATGGACCAAAGTCAGGCTGACCAGCCTGTGGTTCTCTTAATCATAATTTCAGTATTTTTTTATAGATTGTCACAACATTTGCCTTTCTCCAGCCATCAGGGACCTCCCCTCTTCTTTTTCAAAGTTGATAGAGTGACCTTACAAGGATTGCTCTTTCAAGACCATAGATGCACTCTTTGAGGGTCTAGGGATTTGCACAAGTTGAGTTCTTCCAGTAATCCCTGACCTATTTATCCACTGCTGCTCCTTTTCTTCCCCAAATTGTTTGCTGGTCATGGAGGCTTGGGATGCCTGATGAGGCAGGGTGGGCAACACTGTCTACTTATGCCCAGCATATCTAAAACACTCCTGGGCAACAGGCTTCCTCTGCTCAGCTGCTTACCACCATGGTGTTGGTAGTGGGGTCCTTCTGCTGACTCTGTGAGATCTGCACTCTGAGAGGGGGGGCAGAACCCTAGCACGGGACAGCTACCACTGCCTGCCACCCACTGCTGGAGAGGGACAACCAGAGCTGGAGAGCTCTGCCTTGGGGCAGCTATACCCCAAGGTATGGAGAGGCACAGGGGACCCATCAGGGTTGGCCAAGGAGGCAGTGACCGTGCTGGTGAGCAACATGCTGTGCTGCTCAGATGTTGTGCTGCCCCATTGCAGAGCTGCAGAAGGAGGGGAGCAGACTACACAGTGCCCGAGAAGGCAAAGAAAGATTGACGGGATCTTCACAGGGACGGTAAGGAAATGAAAGCCTGGAAACACAGCAGGAGGGGCAACCAGAGACTGGAGTCAGTTGAGGGAATAAATAGAATTTCTCATATGGGGAAGACTGGAAGCTTGTGCCCTCCAGCAGTATAGGTTAGCTTCTTCTCCTTTTGTGGATTTGCAATTGCAGAATAGGGACAGTGGCCTGGTTGCAGAGTAGAAGAAAGCTATATCTGGGAGGCATCAGAGCTGTCTTGAACCTGTACCATGCATTAATACCTGGAGTGAGAGTAGTGGGACACTACACCCACTTTCCACCCTTCTTTGGAAACAGAATCTCCATGTTCCCTGTGTTCTTTCTAAAGAGGCTTGTGGCTTGCTATGGGCTGGGATCTAGGATGTTGCAGAGGGGTTGCTGAATTGGCTGCTGTCCCATCCTGCTCACTCACATCGGCTCCAGCAATACTGCCAGGGAGACCTGGAGCATATTGAGAGTGATGGCGTGGTTCTAGGGAGAGTTTTGAGGTCCTGGGGGCCCAGGTGTTTCCTAAATACTACAAGCTGGCCAATCTGTTGAGGAGGACTTTAAAATAGGGGTGGTGGGCACAGGAGATGACAGTAAAGTGACATTCAGTATAGGAACTTCAGAGCGATGGGAACAAGAGACTTCAGGAATGATAAACCAGGACAAAGGGACACCCATCTCAAGCGTTGGTACACGCATCTTGGGAAACAAGCAGGAAGAGCTAAAGCTCTATATAATCACAAAAGTACAAGATTGTTGGAATAACTAGGATACAGTGATCAGTGTTAACAACTGCAGCGTTGTGAAGGACCAGTGCAAGCTCTGTAAGGAAGACAGGCTAGGAAGGGTGGATGAGGATTTCTCTCAGGTCTGTAAGGCTTCTCTGTGGGATGACCTCTGTGGGTGACAGTATGATTAAGATCTTGTGGCTCAGGGTCAGAGGAGAGGCCAGTAGGAGTGCCATTGTGGTGGGAATTTGTTACAGACTACCTGATAAGGACACAAATAAACTCTTTAAAAAAGTCAAGGAAGTTTCTGAACTCCAAAGCCGGTGCTCATGGGGGACTGCAACCTCCCTGACAGCTGCAGGGAGGGCAAGGCCAGATGTGAATAGTCAAAGGTATTTTGGGAAGCTGTCAGGAATGATTTCTTGCTGTAGGTATCTAATGGTCCAGTCAGTGGTGATACGTAGCTGGATCTGCTGTTTCCCATTTTTGGAGATGGTAAACAGTTTCTAAAATTCTGAATTCCAGTTACAAGCTGGAAAAGCTTGTCAAAGTCAAAAGCTTTATGCCTACCAACTGCCTCGAAGTTACTGGAGATTGCTTTGCATATGAATCTACTATTGCTTTGCACAGGATATTCTACTATAAATATCCTATAAAGGATGCATATGTAAATGAAACTTCAATTTTCATAGACGTTATTTGTTGATATGGATATTTGTTTATCTGATATATTGGAGTTACTTCAGATTTTTGTCCTTTATTTTCTACTTGCTCATTAAGTACAATTTAGCCTGTTAAAATTCTGCCCAACGGAAAAAGGAAAGATTTAGTTAGTTATTTTGCCTTTAAGTTTTGTTTAAGATTTGAAGTATCTTTATGCCATTGCCATCAGAAAGAGAAGAAGAACAAGAAAAAATGATGAGAAGGGGGTGGAGACTGATGCTTTCTATTTTTTATGTATGTACATGCAGACTCATACATATATGTTGCTGTTTTTTTCTTGGGAATGTTCAGAATGGAAATGATTAGTTTACATCAAAACATTGATTATTATTATGTAGTTCAATGAACATATGTCTTTAATTAGTAACAGAAGGTAATATTTGGGGCATTCTGTATGTTTTCTGAGTTCTATAGAACTATTGCATCTAGTTTTTAAATTACAAGATAACACTGTTTTTTGTTGAATCTGATTAATCTGAATGAAATTACTTGTGTTTTTCTGTTTTTCTGTAAGTGAAAAGTCTTCCTTTATTCCAATATACAAACCTTGTGAGTGTCACAATATATTTCAGTGGAGAAAGGAAGTTTGAATTCCAGACAGGCTTCCTGTTGGTGAAGCTGACCTTACTTGAGAATAAATAGAAATGAAAATATGAGAAAACACAGACAGATACAGGCAACAAATTTTAGGCTATAACTTCATTAACTTCATGCTGAACAGAGTGCTATTCATTCATCCTCTCTGGTGCATTGTTTTTAACAGGTTCCGTTGTGATCTGTAGGCTTTTCACTACACAATCTATACAGTATGTCTTTGATTCTTGCTGGCTTATCCAGTGAACATAGTTACACAGCCGAAGCTTTTCAAGTTGAAAGGGGTAATAGTACAGAACTGCATGTGCAATCTTGATTTCTTAAATGTGCCAGGTGGAAGGTGCAAATTGCTTCTCTGTTTAAAAAGAAAAGAAAAAAAATGCAGATTTTGCCTAACAAAATTTCAGTTGCTTTTGAAAGATGATAACTAATTGATAGTTAGAAATAATGTTACTGTCATGCTTTTTAGTTTTCTATTTTGGAAAAGTAAAGCTGTCTTATTTCAAGAATGACTTATAGAAGAAATTTAAGGAAAAGAGAAGAAAGGGGTAGAAATAAGCAAATTTCATCAGATTTTTTTTTTCCTCCAGAAAGGAGCAACATGTTTGGCTTAATGTAGATGGCATTGCATTTAGACCTGATAAAAAATGGCCTAACCAAAATGTTTTGAATTTCTTTCTGTAGACACCAAAGCAGAAAGTTGATTATTCATGAAGCTCTGACAGTTATGACTGTAAATAAGCAGCAGTTTTCAGCAGTTTATTATTCTTATGGATTTGGTTAAGCCACATTAATGTAGCTATTCATAGAGTCACTACATGTTGACCATGCTGTTCTCACAAATTTTGGCTACCTACCGATTAATTGTCCTGTTCTAGTTAACAGCTGTTAAGTTCAACCTCTGTGAAAAAATAAAAGTGCTTTCCGTTAGCAATATCACTCTTGCTCACTATTTCTTGTGAGACTAAGCCAAGCATGGAAGCTGGTTCGTATACAATTTTAAATCATGAAATGATTTCTGAGGCAACTGTAGATTTAATTGGTACCTTTGGGTTTAGATTTTCTGCATAAACTAAAATCCCTTATTTCTTTTGATAGATCACTTGAGAACTCCATTGGGAATGTGGGACGAAAAAATGGTTTGCCAGTGTCAGTACCAACTACTGCAAATTAAATAGTTTTTAGTAATAGTCAGTTCTACTAATCTTAGAAGATTGAGAGATTTTGTGTAACATAAAAAGATTCAGAACTGCCCAGATTTGAGCATTAGTGTGCCAAGTAACTGATTACTTTCTCTTTTTAAAATGAATAATTTCTCATCTTAAACTAAATAAGATGGAGAACCCTGATATTTTTGATCGATCATCTTTTAAAAATAATTTTAAAAAGAGATCATTCATTCTACATAAATTTGGAAATTGTAAGTAAGTTTGCAGTTTATTGAGTTCATTACAAAAAGTAGTGATGTAGCAATATGGTGTTTGAGTAGTTTTTTTTGCTAACACAAATGAGTTTTTTATGTGTGACTGTAGCATTGAATTTGTCCTGGTCGGAGACATAAATGAGTTATTTGACGATCAAAACAGGAAGATGCACTTAGCTTTGAAGTCAGTCTTCTCTTCTACTGTTTCAAAATTCCTTCTTTCCCACTTAATAGTAAAGTAAGTAGTTACAACTGACACTAAGAGGCTTATTATTCAAATCTTAAATAATACCACTGATTCTTCATATGCAAGCTGTCAAATGTCCTGTGCTTTGGAATGGCACAGAATTTTGTTTCTCTGAGGTTAATCAGAAGTCCTCATTTTTTTGTCATTCTTGGTCCTTCCTTAAGTTCATGTATTCCTTTATTACAACAGATTCAAACCAAATCCTAATTGGCTATTCTACTTAAACAGATTACTTCTTCACTCTAGATTGGGGCTTAGAGTTATCCTGCTTAGCTTGTTAAAATTGTGTGCCTTTGCTTACTTTTAGATACCTAGTGAACTGAAATTTTATATTCAGTAAATGTTTTACTGAGGAAAACAGAAGGAATAAAAATGGAGTTCCCTTCATTACTTTTTTTTTTTTTTTTTTTTTTTTTAATCAGGAATAATGTGCTACACTACCTGGTGTCAATCTCATAATCACATTATTATGAACTTGTTGCCTTTACAGTTGAACTCTATGATCTCAGAGGTCTTTTCCAACCTTGATGATTCTATGATTCTGATGCTAGTATCAGTTACACAGGATCATTATTTGCTCTGGGGGCTTTTGGAGAGCCCCAGTTATGAGCTTGTTATAGTATATTTGATCATAGGATCACATCTTAAGCTGGAATTTATGTGTTTGTTTTTATTAGCTCTTAAAAACTATTTTGGGGTGTAGTGTCTAGTTCAGAGGCTTCAGTATGATTTCTAGAAGAGCTTGCAGCTATTAGTGTGAAACTGGATTGTCTGAATATTTCCTTTGCTTGCTTTTTGCATAGGTTACAATTACTCTCTTTACAACTGTAAAAGTTTCTCTTTTCCTCAGAAAGGTGGACATACTTGCTCCATGTCAACATTATACCTGCATTGCCATGTTTGCACCAGAATACACAGAAAGGCAAAGATCAAGTCTGTAAAACCTTTGAATAAATACAGGATGTTGCCATTAGCTATATTTATTTCTAAATTAAACTTTGTGGGATGGAGTGGGAGCGTTTGTTATGCTTTCTGGAGAACATGAACATTTTTACATGGACAGTGTGGCTAGTTGAATGTCAATAATCATTTCCAAAAATAAACTTTACAATTTGCGAGATACCACTTTTGTTAGGGTAGGTATCTATTAACTAATTTTATATCCTGAAATTATTTAGCAAAAAAGTGGATCAGATTCTGATTAGTTAGGTTTGGACTCTTCTTGAAACAGTGCAAACATGAGGACAACATGCTAGGAGCTCCTAAAAGCTGACATACATATATAAATATATATTTATATTCAAGACTCCATGTATGAATGAAGGTTTTATGTTTCCGAGTTCCTGTTTAATCTTATGACATGCTCATTAAAACATTTGTGTTTACCCACAGTGCAAGTCTTCCTCAACCTTTTAGATCTGTCTTTATGATTTCTGAAGGACAGGCTTCTCCGTTGCCTTGAAAGTCAGATAAAATGGCATATGCACAGAGCAATGCTACACTGTAGTGCAGTGAAGAGCATGCATATCCTGCTCTTGGCCACTGGTGTGCACTGCAGACTCAAAAATGCCTCCATAGGCACTGACCTCTGTGTTACTCTAAGTCACTCTCTGGCAGCTGCAGTAGGGAAGGATGCTTGCTCTGGACTGCTTAGTTGGGGGAAAACAAATGAGGGAAATTATTTGCCCAGTTTGAGGAGTATGAACAATATATAACAAGTATAAAATAATAGCTCATATTAATTCATAATACAATAGTCCACGATGTATGAACAAGTATAAAGCAATAGCTTTAATGGCTATATTATCTAGTCCAGACTATTCTGTTTACTCCTAGTCTAAGATGGACAGAAATAGTGCATGTCTGAATAACTATTTTAGTAATAACTGCATTTTATAGGCATGAAAATTAGTTATTTGATTATTTTATAGACAATAAAATAAGTGATAATCTGTTTGAGTGAGCTAAAGGAATGTTGATAAAGCCAGTAGATCTTATAAAGACAGTGGAAACCGAAGGCTGAGTTTTAAAATATTGTCCTAATTATTGTGAATTCAAGTGACTTTACAGAGTGTTAAACAAAAATAATTTCCCTGTGGAAAATTTTGTTTATTTCTAGCCTAGATCTAGAATTTGGAAAGGTCCTCCCTGAGGTCAGTCCTTGATCTGTCGGAGAAGCCAGTATGATTTTTCAGACATTAGTGAAAGCGAATGGTGCAGCTACCAAAACCTGGACGTTTAGAGGTGTAACGGATCAAATATTCCATGCACACATGTCCTTTGCACAGGCTTTTCCAAGTGTGAAAGGTAGGATGAAACTGCTACTAATTTTCCCAAATGGGAGTTTAATTATTATTTTCCACGTTTGTAAATGACTACATGATTGGCAGTAAAAACAACAGCAGCAGCAAAAAAAACCAAAAAACAGCATTCTTTTTATATGTGGGGACTGTTAAAACAGAATGATTAAAAGGTAAAAAGGACAATCCTTAGTATTACACTGAAAGCTTGCACTTATTTCTTTTATTCATTTATGTACATATATTTATGTAGGCATATATGCAAGAAAGTATTCTACCATGCCAAAGCTGCATCATTTATTAAGAACTGTTTTGCCTGTTGGTCTGCCACCAACAGTGAATATAACCAGATGAAAAAGTATTTTGAAGGCAAGAGAGGGATATTTCAGCACTAAACTTAATATTTTGAGAGAGATATGTATATCTATACATAAATAAAGCAGATTTGTGCTAAAGGTTAGCTTTTCTAGCAATGATAATTTTGGATACCTTAGATTGCTTGAAAAGTCCAAAATAATGACTAAATTACTTTTTCAGTGTGTATCGGTATTGCCAACTCTCCATATGGTTCTGTATCAGAAATGCATTATTTACAGGAGAGAGAGTTTTCCTTTCCTTTTTAAATGAAAAAAAAATACTAATCTGATTTATGAAAGACAGTTATATATTCAGAATAGGCCTTTCAGGATTATATTTTAATATTCACTTAGTTTTTTTTGCTTCAGTAAATATTCCTGATGGTAAGTTTACTTGTTGTTCATTTGCATAAAATCAGGTTGGGGGAAAATAAGCAATATATATTTTTTAAGATAATGAATTCATCATAACAAATGGTAGAATGTACAAAATTAAACCTAGTATAAATAATAAACTTCTGACATGTTAAAGACATGGGATTAAAGATGGAAATATTTTGAACTTAATATTGCAGTTCATTTTTGTCTATCCTTATCCACTTAAAAATTACAATATCATTTATTTTTAAGAAATCCAATTGCTTTTTATTTCTTTTTAATTGGAAAAAAATAGTTTTAAATCTTTCTCTTTCTTAATTTTTGAAAATAAAATACCTTTACTTTTCCAGGCATGACAAATACTTGGTTTTTCTAGTATACAATAAAGAAAAGGGCTTTCTTTTCATGGGAAAGGAATCAGATTCATATTTCTCTCTCTTTTTTTTTTCTTTAAACTATTTACGTATTCATTTTCCAAGTTGAAAGTCTTGTCAGGATCTGAGCTAAAGATAGTACTTAAACATTTTAGGTTTTAGAATTTGTGTCACTTCAATCCTCTCACCTATGATATAGTTTCTGTTCATAGAACTTTAAAGATGGTTAGGTAATTTATATTCCCATGAGTTTAGGGAAAAAAGTCAGGATTAGAGATTTCACTGTGTTGGCTGAAATGGAATTTTGTTTTCACTCAGCTATAACATACACAAGAAACTTGTATTACTGCTTGAGCAAAGCATGGAAGAAAAAATTAGCCATATGTATGCTTTTTTTTTTTTTTTTTTTTCCCTGCTTAATGTGTAATAAAAATTTGCCTCTTTGGCTTACATGTTTAAGGTGAAGAACTGACTGGCTCTTAAATAAGTGCCTTTGAGCTACAGCATTAATGTTTTCAGATTCTAATTAAGACAAAGGATTCAATCATAAGGGAATATAACAAATATTTTGCTTGGATATAGTCAAAGTATTTCTTTGTTTACATCAGTGGAATACCAGATTTTTCTTTGAGAAGAGGGAAAAAAAAAAAAAAAAAGAGAGAGAAAAAAAACGAAGATATTTAGAATGTCCTGAAGTCAATGAGAAATCTGTTGCTGTCGATATGTCAATGAACTCTGGATCAGTGTCTAATTTGAACTAAGTGTCTGGTAGCAGGTGATAAAAATTATGCGGGAAGAGTCTCAAGGGACCTTAGTACCTTGATAATGTCAAGACAATGTATTATTCCAGATAAATACCTATATTCAAGATAATATATGTTCCAGATAAAATGGGAGTGCCATGTGTAATGAAAACACCATCTCTAAAGGCACTTGCAATCTGACCACTGAATTATAGGCATAATCTTAGGTATTTACTTACACAGATCACTTATTTGAATTAAAGCTGCCTTCCCTAGATTCGTGCTCTGACAGAGACCTATGTGGAGGCAATGTCCTATGCCTCTTGAATCTAAGCACCATGGCACCACATTTTCTTTGAACAAGGTCAGCTCTTGCATTTCTTGTCTCCTATTGATCTTGCGGGTCAGAGAAGTAAGTAAAGTTAAATATTGATTTCATCTGTCCCTTTTGGTACAGAGTATTGTTTAGGGGGGGAAGCTTACTGCTTTTAAACAGCTTAGACGCAGTCTTGATTTTCCTCAGAATTTAATACATGCCAGATGAGATTTGAAAGTTTTTATTATATGTTTGATATGGATTATTTTGCCTATAGGGAAGTAATGACTATAAAATATAGCTTGAGTTCACACTATCTAGCAATTAATATTCTTGCAATATGATATTTATTTTAGGTCTCTACATTTAGAGCAAAAATATCATTTCCAACATCACTTAACTAGTGGTTAAGAACTAGTGTTTTTTCCAAGTAATCTGAAAAGCCAACAATCTTTATCATCTGTACAATAAAAGTGATCTCACATCACTGATAATATAAATTTGTAATGTGCTTTGACTGTTGCTGTCAGTTTTGATGCATTGTTGGTATGATTCATTAACAGCTATTTTGTAAAATGTACTGTAAATTGAAATAATTTTATACAGTTACAAGAATGTTATTAAATAGTTATGAGAAAAATATATGTTTAAGAACATAGGGCTAATTTCTGTTAGGCTGAACAATGTTCTGATATGCAGCTTATCCTACTGATACAAACTAGGAGGTTCCTGAAACTGATGAAAATTTGAACTTACACTGACAGGTTCCTGTCATGCCGACCAGTAGTGATTTATTATTTTCATATGGTCCCTCATTTATCTACATGTTTGGCTCAAGTCAGCGACATAAGGAACTACAGTCAGCATGGAAGGTCAGGTTAGGAATCAGCTGGAAAGAAAAAAAAAAAATTTCCAATTACTTCTAATAGGCAAATAAAACTTTCAAAAAATAATTTATGTACTAAATTTTTAGATGCTTTTCTGCTTGACTATATTCATCTTCCTGTGACAAGTCCCTGCAGTTTTTGAATGAGGTTATTTTCATTCTACAGCACTTACTAGGATAGCTCGTGGTTCCTTCTGTTGCTTGCATTAGTTTATGAGCATTACTAAATATACAGTAATAGATAACTACTGAAAGCAAAGTGAGGCAACGTCTCCGGTAGGCTGGCCTTACAACTACGTACGTTTGCTGTTACCCAGTAAAAATCCCAAATTAAACAAGTAAATTACCATTATTTGAGAGTCAAGATTAAATTATGGTTTGACCATTTATTGTGCTTTTTGTAAGGAATACAAATGTATTTATGCTTCTTTTTAAATGTTTTTTAAATGTTATTAAAAAAAAAAAATAGTTGCTCTCAGCAGAGGCCTCTTACACCCACTTTTGAAATCTAAGCCACAATGTCTAATATTGAACCTGGAGGCACAATGAGGAATTAGTGAACAAGCTTTTTGATTTTTCATAAAGCTAAGATGTCACTGAAGCAAATTAAGGGATGAAAGACCATGCTTTGCTTCAGATCTTTTGGTTAAGAATGCTACAAACCAGCTGCCCTTTGAGATTTAAAATTAAATTAGGAGAAATAATTGCTATAATCCCTATGCCTAAAACAATCTTTGCCATTTACTATTTTTTAATACACTTTGTTTAATCTATTACCACTGCCGTCCCTGCTGTGTTCTGTCATAATCCAATCATCTATAAAAAAAAAAAAAAGGCATGATAATGTTTGTCAAACAAACAAACAGAAATCCCTTTCAGTATGAATGTTCTATTTTTCCCTTGCTCATCTGTGAAAAACAAATATTGTGTTTTTCAAGGTTAATTTCAGGTACATTTTCTAGTTCATTTGATGGTTAATATTTGTATTTTTGACATCTACAAGAAGGATTGGATGGAGGATCTGTGGAACTACAGCCCTGTCAGCCTGACCTCGGTATCAAGGAAAGTTATGGAGCAGATCATCTTGAGGGCAATCACACAACATGTGTGCGACAACCAGGAGATCAGGCCCAGCCAAGATGGGCTCATAACAGGCAGTTCCTGTCTCATCAATCTGATCTCCTTCTGTGACCATGTGTCCCATCTAGTGGGAAGGAAGGGCTGTGGACATTGTCTACTTAGACTTCAGTAAGGTTTTTAGCGCAGTCTCCCACTGCCTTCTCCTGGAGAAACGGGCAGCTGGATGGCCAGGACCAGGGAGTGGTGGTGAATGGAGCTGGCAAGGGGTCATGAGCAGTCTTCCCCAGGGGTCAGTGTTGGGGCTGGTACTCTTTAATATCTTTATCAATGATCTGGATGAAGGGATTAAATGCACCCTGATCAGATTTGCAGATGACACCAAGCTGGGAGGAAGAGTAGATCTGCTTGAGGGCAGGAAAGCTCTACAGAGGGATCTGGACAGTCTGCATCGGACTAAGACCAACTGTATGAGGTTCAAGAAGGCCAAGAGCCAGGTCCTACACTTCATTCACAACAATCCCAAGCGGCACTACAGGCTTGGGGCAGGGTGGCTGGAGAGCTGTGTGACAGGAAATGATCTAGGGGTGCTGGTCAACAGCCGGCTAAACATGAACCAGCAGTGTGCCCAGGTGGCCAAGAAAGCCAATGGCCTCCTGGCTTGTATCAGGAACAGTGTAGCCAGCAGGACCAAGGAAGGGATTTTTTCCCTGTGCTCGGCGCTGTTGAGGCCGCACCTCAAATACTGTGTTCAGTTTTGGATCCCTCACTTCAAGAAAGACATCGAGATGCTGGAGTGTGTCCAAAAAAGGCAATGAAGCTGGTGAAGGGACTGGAGCACAGACCTTATGAGGAGCAGCTGCGGGAGCTGGGATTGTTTAGTCTGGAGAGGAAGAGGTTCAGCAGAGACGCTGTTGCTCTCTACAGCTACCTGAATGGTTGTAGTGAGGTGGGGGTTGATCGCTTCTCCAGAGTAAGTACAGATAGAACAAGATAAAATGACCTCAACATGTGCCAGAGGAGATTCAGGTTATACACTAGGAAAGAGTAGTCAAGCATTGGAACAGGCTGTCCAGGGAAGTGGTGGAGTCACCATCTCTGGCAGTGTTCAAGAAACGTGTAGATGAGGCATTTAGGGACATGGTTTAACAGGCATGGTGTTGAAGGGCTTACAGTTGGACTCAATGATCTTGAAGGTCTTTTCCAACCATAATGACTTGATGATTCTATGATCTGCCTAAAAAAGATTTTGCCTCTCCCTGCATACTAGCAAATCCAAGTGTCCAGCACATTATGAACTTCTGATTCCTCGAGTGAACTGTTGTCAAGTTTTCAGTGTTGATACAAGACCTTTATGAATTTCAATGGCTACTTTCCAGAGGAGCAGCTGAAATTCTGATTCTTTTCTTGACAGAGATTTAGAGAACACTTTAAATTCATCTAAATCCATATATAGCATTTATTTAGATTGTTCTTGGTTGGAACTAGAATTATTATGTTCAGCTTTAGGTAAAAAATTCAGTGTAGTTTGAGAATTAAATCATATTAATCTCATCTTAAATATCATTTCCTCATATAAATATATCAAGTGGGAATATTTTACATGACATATTTATGTAAGGTTATTTCAAAATTTGAGATGATAAATTTTGAATGAACTAGATGTCACAGTAATGGTCCTTAAATGGTACGAGGTTTACATTGTAAATGCATTAATAAAAAATTATAACTTGCATTAGAAAGGATGTTGTAAAAAGAAGCCCCAGATATACCCAAAAGATAGCTGTAGTTTAGATTCAGTTTGCATATTTCTAATTAAGGGAAGTCTTTGAATCTGTGTGTCATTATTCAATAAACCCCCATGTTAAAGGATACTTAAAGGTACTCCTAATGTAAAATTAAGAGTTATTTTACCAAATTATGTCTTATTTTACATTAATGTACATATGTAAATGTTGTCTTGAATGAGTACTTCCTTCTGTCTCGGTAATCAAGACTTCAAGTTTCTGCTATGAGAAACCATTTGGTGGAAGGAGAGGAGTTTTGCAGAGAAGGATCCAGTGTGTCTTGATGGATGATAGCAAGTTGGACATAAGCCATCAAAGTGCCTTTGTAGCAATGAAGGTCAACAGCATCCCAGGCTGTATTAGGAAGAGCATTGCCAGCAGATCAAGGGAGGTCAATCCTTCTTCACTCAGCACTGCTGAAGCCACAGCTTATGAGTTAGATTTTAATTTGAGGATCAGTTAGGATATGAGGTACAAGCAGAAAGTTGTCTCCTTCAAGGAAATGAAAGAAAAATGAGAGTATGCCAGGGAATACAAGCAGAAACCTGTAGAGTAAGGTAGCAAATAGTGGGAAGGATTTAAAAGAGAAGTGTGAAGGAAGCTGTGAGCCTGACTGTCCTAGGGGAAGGTGAAAGCCTAATGCCTAGTGGAGGATGATGCAGGTCATGTCCATGCACTGGTGCTGGCTGTATAACACCATGTTCCACAGCTGATGTACTGTGAAGATTTTTCTTCCTTGTTTATCAGTGTAGATTTTGAAGGCAGTAAAATAACCTTTCTCTCATGTATGGTAAATAGCAGAATTCTGCCAAATAAGAAACAGTTCAAACATTTCCTCAGTGAAAAATTCAGGGATTACTAGAAGTAGAGTGGGGGTTGGCATCTTGGTAGTGTATCAGACGTGATAGTTTATTGAAGAATTATGAAATCTCATAAATGAGATTAAAATTATAACACTTTAAGTGGAGATGTTGTACTCATCTGTAAACACTTTTTAAAAATCATTCATGTTTTGCCAAACTTTGATATATTTTTATATATATTTCTCTTTGTAGGAACTTGTTAGAGAATAGATTACTCCTTGGTAGTTGACAACCAATATTATAAGTACGATACTTAATTGAACTACTAAATAGGATAATATTTCTTCTCACAAATAATGAGGTTATGTCCATACTGCTTGGTCTCAGTGAATTTCTGCACATCACAGATATTAATTGTGAATAATACAAATGCATTCTTGTAGCACTAAACTTAAAAGCAGTGACAAAGTTATTTCTGTAGGAATTATTTGTGACATCCTTTTGTCTCTTATGCAGAGACAAAAATGCAAGATAAAGAGAACATCAAAACTTAGACACTTGAAAAAAAGGAAAAGATACTGAAGAGTGAAGATTTTAAACAGAATATTTTCAGCTTTTACCTAGAGAATGTTCTTACAGTGATTATTTAATCTAGACTACTTAGAGTTTCAGTCAACATCAGCGTAGGTGATAAAACTCAATGTATGCAAATATAAGACTTGCAACCTTTTTGGCTGCAAATATGTATATAGTCTAAGAGATCCCCAGCTGGGAATAGTGTTACAATATTTCAATATTAGTATTAACTAATATGAGACAAAGTTGCACGAAGAGCAACTTTTAGAATGGCGACATAAGGCTGTATGTTCTATTTTGTAGTACAAGGTGGCTAGAGATGGCCATGATTAGATTTTATTGGTTTTACTAATAAGAAGTGCATGTGGAAGATGTGCTGGTGCTCCAACAATCAACTATGCTTTTTTATATACATCGGACTTTGGAATCTGTTTTGTCTGTGACTTAGCTGATTCAAATTACAACGGCAAATGTTTTCCTGGGACCAGTAACATACTAGGTTTGGACTTTGGACTACAAGTTTCTGAGGATATAAAGGTTCAGTCCTAATACATCATTCATACATATAATAAAATATATCATTCATACACATAATAAAATGCATCATTCATTTTTCATAGGCATTAGTAACTTGGTCAGCATGTGGATATTTCGCTATTTTTTCCTAACTGCAAATATGAATATTTCTTCTTGAGTAAAATAATCAAGACAAAACAGAAGCCCTTCAGAGATAAACAATAAAAATGAGTGCATACTACGCTAATATTCTCTTTACAGGTCTTGAGACTAGATAGGTAAAAACAGTAACTGTAAGACTTCTAATTATTTTCAAGTAATTGGTGAAAGTAGAATTTTGGACAGACATTATGGTAAATTCTCTCTGACACTCATTAACAAAAAAGCTTTTCCTTGAATATGAAATTTGCCTGAACAACAGGCATATGAAATTTGCCTGAACAACAGCTAGTCAGTGTTAAACTACTTCATATAAATTTATTGCTTTAACTGAAGTTCCATCAAACGCATTCAACAACCCATGCAGATGCTACATTTGAGAAATGAAGTTAACAAACATCAGGACTATCATGAAGGCATTTAAATATATGTGGACTATTGCAATCTACATCAAAATAAACTAATGAAATAATCCAATAAAACCAATGCCAAAATCAACATGCAAAGAAAGATCTGTGAGATAAGAGCCAGGGTAATTCCTCTGTCCTGAGCATTTTTTCTTTTCTTGAACCTATTCATAGCCCTCTGCAAGACTTACACTGTAGTTATTGTAGAGTTTCATCATATAAATTTGGTCTGTGGACAATTTAGACTTCTGCACAAGTTGCTGGTGGTAAATTAATCATACAAACAAAAGAGTTTTTTTGTACGAGCAGATGGGGAAGAAGAAAATAAATGCCAATAAATCAGCAACTTTTCTTTTGATCTCAACATAGGGCAATGATATCAGCTTGCAGCAGACTCAAACACTGTACGGGAAGGAAAGGAAGAAATATTTGATTACTAAAAATGCTGGAGCTCAGATGCATGCATTGTGAACATAAACATTCATTAAAAAGTTCAATTTGTTGCAGGGTTTGGTGTTTCAAGATATTGTCAAAACCAGTAACATTTATCATGCATTCAGTATAGTTTCTGTTGGGCTAAAAGGAGTTCTTAGAAAACTTGCTTACAATAAGAAAAAAGCACAGCAAATTAATTTTTTCTTATATTGAATTGTTACTTGAGGTGGTTGTCAAATGAAAAGGTGTCCAACATTTGTCTTCCCCTTTCCGATGAAGGTAGTCTTCTGTATTTTGGTAGCCTTCAATTACTTTGCTTGTTTGCTTCTTTGGATTAAAAAAAAAAGAAGAAAAATCTAGAGACAGCCACATATACTCTAAATAATAATTGCAAAGCTACCTAGTCTCACGCATAGTAAGAGTCTTGCCAGCAGCCTGTGCACAGCACTGCTGTGCTTGGGAGCAGGCAGTTGGTAGACTTTCTTTCAGACCCAAGAGCTTTTCCTTTTGTTACTAAGTCCTTACAGACTTTCAGAATTAGAAATTGCAAATAAAATTACCTGAAAACTAAATAAAGGGCCTAAAAACAGAGAAACTAATATACCTCCACATTTTGCAGTTAACCAAGATGCTTAAAAGTGTTCCTTTTCCTTTGGGTAGAAATGAGTACCTTGCGTACATGAAGACTTTTTTCTATGTGTCTCAAAAGTGGAGGGATGCAGTGAAATGGACCTATCATCATCTGTAAGGAAAATTAGGCAGTAGTTGCATAAAAAATGCTGGATACAATTTCTTGATATTAGAATCTAGATTCCAGGATGGCTATTGACAATTCAAAATTGCAGTTCTAATAGCCTCTGGTATGTAAATTTTGACAAAAGAAAATTATATAGTGCTTTGAAACAAGAACATTTATAATAAATACAGAAGTAGGAACATACCGAGTATTTTGGTAGGTTAGCACTCAGATTAGTTTTTAATTTTTAACTTTGCAGATTTCAGTTTACCTCTGCAAAATAAGTGTATTGAAGCTTTACGCTAGGAGGAATAAATTAGAAAGCAGCTGAGTAGTTCAGACACTCTGGTGCTAAAGTATGCAAAGGAAATTTTGGCATGCCAGAACATGACCAAGTCCTTTACTGAAGTTTCTGCATATATCCTGTAGTTTAAATGGTATTTTAAAATATATGCTATCCTATTAAGAATAAGAAGTTATATAAAAACAAAGTAAAACCTGTACATCTAGCTCTATGACACTCTGTATAGAAATTGAAGGGTGTTCAGAGTTAAATATAAACTGAATTCCAAAATGTATCTCCTTCAAAATCATTAATGTGTCAAGGAAAAGGAATGCGTATGGTATATGTATATATACCCATATGTATAAGATTCATATATATATATATATATATATTTATACACACACACACCTTTATATAATGTGTGTGTATATATATATAATAGAAAGAGAAAAAANCACACCTTTATATAATGAATATACATGTGTGTGTATATATATATAATAGAAAGAGAAAAAATTTGAACTGAAGCTAAAAAAAGAAAAAGATCTTTTCACAGGAGTAAAATGCCATTTAAATGGAATATTACATATATATTTCTATGCAAAGACACAATTACTATGCTAGATAGCAGTTAAACCTCTCTGTAAGGAAAGGATTACATTCCAGAAAAATCAAAATCAAAATTACAGACAGTAGGGTTTTTTTTCACTTTCCTTCTTTTTTTGGAAGGAACTTATGAGTCACAGTCAATTGGAGGTGGTATCAATCTGATACCTTGCCTGGAAAAGAATTCAGCTCAGTAGGCAGAAGAGAGAAATAAGAAGTCAGAAAGTGGAGCTCAGAGAGCCTTAGGGAAGGATGAGAGAGGGCTACTTCTTGGTTTTGGAGGACAGGAGGCTAGGGTAGACCTTGAAGGCTAAAACAGGAATTAAAATCTCATGCAGTAATAGGTCATGAAGAGAATTGAATTAATGCTCAAAGAGAGAAGTATTTTGCTTGTGATTTTGGTTTGTTTTTAATGTTACTTTATAATTTTCAGCTTGTCTACACTCAAAAGTGTCCCTAGGATTTGGGATTTTTTTCATAGTTATAGCATTTTAATACATTTTTATCAGTTAAAATAGCAGTAACTCTGCCCCTTAATATTGTGACCCCATGGTAACTCTCGAACATTACTGCTATGACTGCAAAACTGTTGCAGTTCCAGGCTCTGGCTTGAAAAAGTTCCTTAAAAATGTTGACTTTTTCTGAGAGATAATCTGAAAATAATAGTCCTATGTGCATTATAGAATTTGCTTCAGAAACAAAGCACTTTCTTCTGCTGTATTTTGTAAGTAACTATAGAATGGAGTGGGGAAAATAGTTCCATGAGTCAAAATCACTGATTTCTTTAGGATGCTTTATAGATATTTTTGTAGAGTTTAAGAGTATGCCATGACCACTAATTTATTTTGCAGTCAACCTGTGGCTCATTCCAACTCAGGCTAACTCTTGCTTCAAGTTTGTAGAGCATTTTGTGGCCTAAATGAGTGCAAATACCCTCAGTGCAGTATGATGTGAAGATAGCAGGAATCTGTACACAGAAATTTGTACACAGTCCTCTTGCTCTGGATACTAAAGCAAAAAAAAAATTAAAACATATTGATTTTATATTTTCATTGTTGACCTATGTGAGGAGAAAACAGATGTTCTGTGCAAAATATGACACAGGCAGCCTGAACTTACTTTTTTTATTAGTTTAAGCAAGAATTCTTTCCTCTTGGAGTCAAAAGTCTGTAGGGCATATTAGGTTTGCTTGTAGATTATCAGTATGAAAACAGATAGCACTAGATGTTAATGTTTCCTTAAGGTTATGGAAAGCTCAGTATGTAAGTAAATACATGAAACTGTTACCAGTTCTTTTTTTTTCTCCCTTGTTTGTAGAAACCATTAGTCATTCTGTTCTGGAAAACGTAATGTAGTCAAAGTATCCTTTTTTTTTTAACTGTTTTTGGAGAACTTTTCTGATGAAATGCTGTTGTTAAAAAGTGCCACTTTTGTAAAAAAAACATAAAACTTGCTTTATCTCCATCTGTATTTTTAATGAGGTTTAGACCGCGACTCTTTAAATACATTTTTCTAACTGAACATAAATTTTAGGAAAATTTACAGAATTTACAGTAGGGGAAAAAAAAAAAAAAAAAAAAACTAAAGGAATATTCCTTATTCCACCATGTTCCTGAGGGGTATGCTTAGGGTTTTACTCCATTTTTCACTTTCAGTGTGGAAACATGTCCTGACTTTTCCATCTCATCATCCTTTTTATGCTGTCATCACTTCTACAGGTTGGCAGGTTATTTGTTGCCCTCCATCCTGCTCTATCCTCCCTTGACCAAAAGAAGGGAAAAAAATGAGCTCAACCATTTTTATGTTGTCTGAAATAGAATTATAGCTTTAAGATTTTTCTGCTAATGAACTGTATCAAACACACTTCCTTTTTCTGTGTCGCTATTTCTCAGCATCTATGTCTTTTGTATTAGTTGTAAAAAGGTGTAGGTTAGCTCTAAGGCATAATTATCCCGCTTTGAAAGGTCAGTACACCGAAGTTTATTTCCACTGTTCACCTTAACAGTTATCCACTTCACTTAGAGCTCTCTGGCCCCACCGTCTGCTTCCAACGTTATTTTAGTCTTTCTTTAGAAAAGTTAAATTCAAACCAAGTATGTGGTGAAATTTTCTGGAGATAAAATGCTCATATTTGAAGGGAAAACATTTTTTTTTAATGTGTAATATTGAATTTGAATTGCAAATTGTGTTTCTTAGCTTTTTGATACCTTTGAAAATTAAAAAATGAAACTAAAGTTCTGTCTGAGTTCATCAAAAATATTTATGGACTCATGTGACTCTGTATGTCATATTTTAAAAATCCCTCAAAGGTCTTTTTGTTGCAGATGTGAGATAAGAATCACTGATAGTCCTTTAATATTTTTATGTTCAAAATTAAAGTTTTAGTAATTAAAACCATCAACATGAGAACTAATTTTTACTATTCCTGAATTGCTTTTGGCCTCAGTTATATCACAATTCACATGCACTGAAAGGAGAGAGTAGATCTTAAAGCAATAATGGATGAATTACTATTTTTTTTCAGCTAATGAAAGAAATTAAAATTATGAATTCCCTTTAAACAAACACAAGAAGGTGCATGTGTCCGTGGATGTGTGTGTTTATAGACAGATATATATATATATATATGTGTGTGTGTGTGTGTATTTATATATAAAGAAACTTTTACAAGTTCAAAATGCCTAAAACCTGCCATGTGTTTGCCTTGTGCTGCATTTCCATTTTCTTGCTCAAGAAAGAAGTGCAGTTTTGTTGCTTAGTTTTGTTTCTCATCTTGCTGAATTAGGTCTCAAAGATTGTCTTCTCTAGCTGTGCAGCGGAAAGGAAACAAGGTCTGTGCAATACGTATTTGCCCAGTAAAAGAAGTGTTTTTCAACCACTTGAAACTGCACATAGCATGGAGTAGGTGATGAGAGCCCACAGTATTGGCTTTTTCTACAGCAGTGAGGGGTAATAGGTCCTTTGCTGAGCTACTGCAGTTATGAAATAGTCTGCAAAGTCCATCAGCATGCGGGAGTTTTTCTTCTTTTTCTTCTTTTTCTTTTTCTTTTTCTTTTTCTTTTTCTTTTTCTTTTTCTTTTTCTTTTTCTTTTTCTTTTTCTTTTTCTTTTTCTTTTTCTTTTTCTTNTTGGGGTTTTTGTTTGTTTGTTTCTGTTTTCCTTGTTTGCTTGAGTTAAATGTGTTCTCAAAAATCTGAGTTAATGACAAACATTGTATTTAATCCTGCCTTAATATAAAACAGTGAATTATGAAAAGATCCTTTTTATGATGTATTAAAGTGAAATGAACAGATCTGGAAAACGTCCCAAAGTATTTATGTGTTCTATTTAAATGTACCTCAATCACTTAAAAATGCTCTCCTGGAAGTTGTGCTTTCTTTAGGAAAAAAAGTAACAGTTCTTGCACAAGGCACTTCTGCAGTGAATATCTATATTTCATCTTTGAACCAAGATGAACAGTAAGATAATAAAACATTTTAACTTTTATTTATTTATTTATTTAAGAAATTAATATTCATCGCTGAAGCTGAGTCAGCTAATATTCAGGGCTTTCATTTCTATCTACTCAAACACACTTCTAAAAGCTGTAGCAATATAGTATATTTACATTTTTTTTCTGAGGCCTTTGTAATGAACGTACTGTTGTTTCCATCATGAGCAATCAGTAAGCCATTAAGATGTTTTTTATTGCCTAACTGAGTTAAAAGAGTGAAGCTAATTCACTGAACAAGTAGCTGAGCTTGCATTGAAAACACATATTGCATCTGAACCATGCAGTATTGGGTAATGTAACGATTCAAATTTTTTTGAAAATATGAGTAAGTAAAATAATTGATTAGATTTTATTCTGGGCTGCCTAGACAAATATGGACATGTGTTATGTAAAATTGGATTCATGTATCTCATCAGAAGAATACTGTAAATAGCAAATATTTTTCCTTTATGCTTGGATTGTTCTTCTGCAGATGCTAACACATACCCTTACTTGTACTCAGAGTTCTACAGGTCAGAAGTGTTATCCTTAAAGAATATCATAGCATGATTAAATAATCGATGAAGACAGAACATAACAATTCTGTCAGGTAAAGTAATATTTTTAAATAACCCTGAAAATATATGTGAATCTTCTCCTGCTTTAGGAGGATGATTTTTTTTTTTACTTATTTTCATATTTATATAAATAGTCCTTGATTCTGACATAATCAATATTTTGAATCAATGTATATGTATATATATCTGATGGAAGATGATGAGGCCAGACTTTACTCGGGGGTGACAGGATAAGAGTCAATGGGGACAAACTGGAACATAGAAAATTCCACTTGAGCATGCGAGAACACCTTTTTCTTTACTGCAGAGTGATTCAACAGTGGAACAGGCTTCTCAGGGAGGTTGAAGATGGCACTCAGGACCATGACAGAAGTTTTGGGGCATGATCTGCATTGGGAATTCATTGTGCACAAACTAGAGATGAGTTCTGTATTAAAAAGATGATTAAATGACATTTACATTTTGTTTGGTTGCTTCTTCATTTGTTTCCTAATAAAATGCATATATTTTGAAAGTCTTTTTGTCCTTTAACAATTGAAATATTTTCTGGAGAAATCATAGCAGATTTTTCTTTAATAAGATATGAATTTTTGATTAATTTCTCTCCTTGCTAACTTTCATTTTGATTCATGCCCCTAAGTGAATATAAACTATTATGCCTATTATTTCATCTTTTCTCTGGCATTTTCTCTCTTGGAGTAACAAATGAGCCCATTTTGCCCATTTTTTAGGAAAACTCCAGTAGTATAAAATATGTCAAAGTAATATGAATAAGATAAGATGTTGTGACTCACTGTTAATGTCTGCTTTTGCTTTGGAAGACCTGTACCAAGGATTGGTCTATCTTCAAGTAGATAAAAGACTAGAGTTTATTTACCTTCCACTTTTCTTATTCCACTTTTCTTATCTGGCTGAAGTGTAGCCTCGGTTGGAAAGCTGTTTGACTTTTCAGAGGAAATGTGATTCAGTTTTCTTTTATTAATTCTCCCACATATATAAGCTGTTTTCTCTTGAAAAAAAAGATTGTTTTCTTGATTGTATATGAAGAAAAGAGAAGCAGCTGACTCAGTATTATTGCCTAAGATGAGGAGTAAAAAATAATTAAGTGTAAGATGGGGCAGCTTTTCTTAGAGTCTCCATTTTTCCATTTACTATTTTTATTTAGAATTGATAAATGTTTTTTCTGCACAGTAAAATTCTCATCCCTCCTTGGAATCTGTTAAATTCCAGAATTTCTACAATTCTTATCTCCCTAGAGCAAGATACTTCCCTATTTAGGTGTGTGTGTGTGCATGTATACAATGAACGTATTTACACAAATATATTCATACCAACAACTCCTTTTATCTGTATAGTTTAAAAGTATTTTTCAGGACCCACATACTTTTTTTGCTATGACATTCCCAGTCCTGGTACAAAATAGACGTAGGCCAAGCAGACTAAAATACAAGGTTCATAGCGTGCAGAGAAGGGGGATGTAATGTGACATGTAGTACCCTTTTGCATGGAAAACCACATTTCAGCATTTCACCTGTGAGAATTGCAGAGCCAAGCCCTGCAGTTTAACCTGTATCAGTTTGTGTTTACACTTCTCTAGACTCTTTAACATCAGGGCATCATTGCGACCTTACAAGTTTAGTTGCAGAGCTGGGCTATAGTTGTAAATGCTTTGCAGATGCTTAATTTTGTTATTGAGAATATTTCCTATTAATTAATGGGACATTAAGAGACCAAAGGCCCTAGAGAACTAGAAATAGAAAATTCCATATGCCTTTCTTAGTCCACCGGGTAATCCTTTGTCCTTAATATGTTTCTGAAGTTTCTAAATGCTTTTGCTAGCTTAGAAGTAACATGGAGAACAGACGGGTTTATAATTCCGTTTAGCTAGACAAACACATTTTTACAATTAACAGCTTCTAAATTAAATTTATCTGATGCTTTAATGACTTCATCCTCTGTGCTTCATTTCAGTTGCCTTACATTGCTGATCACCATGGATTTTAAAATAAAAGTAACAAATGTCTGTAAAAGCACACCCATACCTCTGCCTCTCAGGCCTTCTTGGCTCAGGCCTCCTGTTTCTTCAGCATAAAAAATACCTTCTGGTATTGTCAGTCCCTGTACGTTTATCACAATACAAGTTCTAGTCTTCACAGAACTGAAAGTAGCTAAGTCCAGAGTATTTTGACTTCTATGTATGGATATTTTTCTCCTCCTTTTTATTTTATTTTTTTTTCTTCTTCTCTCTCTTTTTTTTTTTTTTTTTCTCCCAGCATCTGAAATAACTGCATTCTCTCGCTTTCACATATTTTAGGATATTCTAATCAATTTTAATCTTCTGATAGGTACTTTTTAATAGTAATAACCTGGTAAAAATAAGTGCCTGTTAATAATCATCTTCTGATAAGCATCTCTTAGTATCTGATGAGTTTTCTTTTTAAATCTGAAGAATATTTGATACATCCTTGATATAACCTCTCTGCAGTTGTCTGAAGAATAAATAAAACCAATAGTGAGGTTATAATGTTCTATCAGTTAATAAGATGGCTTTTTGTTGATACTTTATTTAATTCCTCATATTTACAGATTAAAATACTGAATTCACATAGCTTGTTTATCCTTATTATAACCATTTTATATAACTATCCTTGGTTATCCTAAAGGTATCAGCATGTTAAACTGGATTATAAAAGACAGTATTTCCTGTAAGAATAATATTTGCAAACTCAAGAAAGAGTGTAGCATGAAATAAAAAATATTTTCTGTAGTTCTTAGCATAGTGGTCTCTGGTACTGAAGACTCAGTTTAGAATTTCAATTTAATTCATTATTGTCTTTCAAAAGTATAAACAGGCTGCAACTAAAGATGTGATTACATTACATGTTCTTGAGAATAAAAAGTGAACTCTGACACTGTCAGGCTGAATTTAGATCAGTCTCAGTGTTATTTAAAAAATATTTGTATTGACTTTTTTAAGGACTGTTGTTGCACAAAGAATAGGGAGAGAAATAAGATCTGATTAGCAGTGACTATTTTAAAATGTGACCTATGTTTTATTGTTGTGAAGTTGCAGCTAATGAAAAACTGAATCTCTCTCTTTTTCCTTTTAAAGTTCAAGCAATTCAGTTGCGTTCAAGCAGTTCAGTTGTATGAACCTTGGAAAACTCTTATCTCAGATTGTTTTCTAGGAAACAATGAAACTCTGAGAGGATTGCCCTTAGCTTTTATGGTCTCCTTTCTCTCTCTTTCCCGTGTTCTGCAGGGTATAGAAACAGAAAGAAAGTTCTTCTCCTGTTTGAGAGGTGCTGGGAGAAAATGGGAAGACTGACAAAAAGATGAAGTAGGGCTCAATGGGAAATGGGAAGACTGACAAGAAGACTAGGGAGCAAAAATGAAGAAAAAAGTTGAAAGGATCTCATGAAGGAAGGCTGGGAGGGGCAGCAGAGGAGATAAATGAGTTTTGGTAGGCAGAGGATGCTGATGAAGATCAAAAAAGACAGCTGAGAAGTCATTTCTCTGTCTTGCTGATGACTTCCTAGGAAAGAAAGAACTGGAGGAAATAATCTTCTTATTTCTTACTTCTCTGTAGATCTATATGAATTTATGCGGACTCTCTTAGCTGTGGATATTTCCTTCATTTTGTGTTCTCCTGTATCAAGACTTTAGTAATCTAGGAGGTGTCCACTTTCACTGAGATTCTGGAAACTGAATAAAAGAAATACAATCAGTAAATGCACACATGATATTGCAGGTGGCGTTTGTCTTTTCTTAAATAATGCTTTTGGGATAAGATAAAAAGATTTAGGATAAAATCTTCAAAAGAGCTGGCTATCTGACAGTCTTTGGTTTAAATGAGAAAATAATAAAAATGATATTTTGGTGATAGCTAGAACTGTGTAAACTATCATCAGGTGGACTGATAGAAATTATCATCAGTTCCTAACCTAGTTTTGGGGTAATTTATTTGCAGCTGCTTCCTTTTGCAATTCTGAACTGCAAGTCATGGAATCACAGAACAGACTCTCTTTCCATGATATCAGGATTTTCCTATAGCATTTCATAAGAGTGTGGTCTATACTCCTGGCAATCCCACTGATTTAAATGACCATTTATTTCAGGAGTTTCACAGACACTCTGTAGCCTTTTTAGGGTTGATCTGGTACTTGACCTTTTGCCTCTTGCTTTTCTTTTCCTTCTACTCCTTTTGAATGGAATAGAAAATCAAAATTAGTAGCACCACAAACACTGTACAGCACAAATTTCTATTAAGTGAGTAGATTTTAATCATAAAAGGTAAATTTTTATTTTTTAGTTGTGTCTTAATCTTGATTCATAGGCACTTACAGGAAGCAGATGCTTAGCATATGGGAAGATGTACTTGTTTTAAACTCCTCCTGTATTTAAATATTGTATGTATAAGACAATTTAAGACAGAGATTAAGAAAAATTTGCTGCTGCACCCAGAACTTATTCCACTCCCTAGTCTTTGTTTTCTTTCAGTATGATGGGTGTTACTAATTGTGTCTTTGAGCATGCTTTAATATTTTTGCCATCTTTTGCATTTCTTAATTCTTCCTCAGAACTTTGTCTCAGAGACCCTTCTGTATCTCATTTTTCTGTGAAGCACATTAAGAGTTATGACAGTAACAATCTTTCATGTAACTTTCTCTGTGCACTGGTTGTTCAGCTGGTCATTAGACTCAGTTTTAAAACCTGGGAATGAAACAGCATGACGTTTTTGCAAGTTCTTAGAGCAGTTCTTAGAGCACCTTTCCCATGCCTTCTGACCCTAAAGAGTCCGTGAGAAGTAAAGTGAATTGTCTAAAGATATTTTTTACTCAGTTGAACCATTATGTCTTTTCTGAGTGAAAAAGCTGGTAGAAAATGAAGCATTCATTCAAATTTTATTTTTAGACTCTTTACACAATATTGTGATGCACGGAAATGCAGATTTTTTACATCTATTACCTTTTACTACATACAGTTAGACTGAATGAGACGATTTAATTGGAAAATTCCATTACTGGCACATTATTTAGCTCATCTATTTCTATAGCTTTTACCTCTACAGCTTTCATTTTATTGATTAGGAGTGCTAAGGGGAAGCACATGGCAATATTTCTAAGACTAGATTTATCTCCTAAAAAAGGAACAAAATGACATGTATCACTGTCCAGCAGTCAGATGAGTATTTTCCTCATCCCAGAAAATTTGGTTATTATTTGCAGTTTTCTCCCTCTTTGCGGACCTACTGCATTTAACAAGATTATTCAGTATAAACATTACACAGGTTTTAAGTACCTGTAGGATTTGAACTTTGGTTGTCTGTATTCTTATATCCAGGCTTTTCTTTTTTTTTTTATTTATTTTATTTAATTTAACTGTCATATTTCACAGTTACGCACTTGCTAAGAAATTATTTCTGTTCTTGCCTTGTCAATATGTTTCTGGTTATACAGATACTGCTATGCAATGCTAATTATACAGATACTGTTATGCAATGCTAACTGATGCCCCATAATTCTCTGTTTTTTTAAGTGGTTTGTTTTGCAGATGCCAGTTACAATCTATTCTCTATTCTGAGGATTCCTCACTGTTCTGTTCTTTAAGCATTTTCCAGGTTTCCTCTTCTCCATATGATCTCAACATGGAGTACTGTTCTGCAGATAATGTAACTCCAGAGCATGTATTTATTGCTTGATGGGATGGTTGACTCCAGCTTTAGCTTCTTGCTGTATGTTGCTCAGCTCTGCAGTTTGAATTCATAGTTTTGGCCTTCAGAAATCCAGAAGGCAGGATAATACTGCTCTCCTGTTCAGACCGTCAAGTCAAAAGCAGGAAGGGGGTGGTGGGGAGAGGAGAACAGAAAAGTCATCCAAATTGCCTGGTTAGTAGCATCTAGATATTGATTCCATTAAAAGAAATCAAGAATGCTCATCTTTTCTCTGTCTATAGATTCGATCTTTAAGAGTATCCTGCCTGTGTAAGACGGAACTAGTCAAGTATTGAAGTAAATTACTGTGACCAAGCAGTATTATTAGAAGAATAAAGTTCTTCAAACAGAGTTCATCGCTAAGCGAGTGGCAGTATTACACATGTGCCCGTTTCCAGATTTCCAGATTCCATTTCTTCTTTTTTTTTTTTTTTTTTTTTTTTTTTTTTTTTTTTTTTTTTCCTATATTAAGTAACTGTTTGAAACAGACTACCAAGCTTGTGTACTCTGATCTGTCTTGGTGCATGACTGTGTGACAAAGACATTCAAAGTGTTTGAAGCATTGGGTACATTAACTGGAAGGAGGACAGAAAGAGTTTTAAGTTCAGGGAAAATCCCAAGGAAAGGAATTTGCAAAGATTATTGCTTTAAACTTGTTTAAACTTGATTTTATAAGGCTCTATTTTTTCATGATTTGAGGAAAATCATGAAGATAGGCTAGTTTTCATCTCTACTTATAAATAGACCTCTTTAAAGCCTGCTGTATATATGAGAGCTCTATCTCCTGTGTCTGCTTTCTTTTAATAGATTACCATTACTTCCATGAAAAAATATGGGATCAGACTGTACTAAATCATATTATATTTTTGTAACATGCATTTTATATTTGCAGTTTTATGAATCTCAAGTACTATTTTTGGGAAGTTACAGTTAATCAAATATTAAGTAGTTTTCTCTTTTAGTAAGAAAAGTAATATATATACTGTATTACAAATAGCTAAGAGATTTATATATAATAGCTAAGAGTAATATATTTTCTTATTCCCCCAAACATTTAGATCATTTTAAAGTGTATTTAACTACAATTATTTTTAAGAAAATCACGGAGTCATAGAATCATTAAGGTTGGAAGGGACCTTTAGAGATCATCTCGTCCAACCCCCCTGCACACGCAGGGTCACCTAGAGCATGTTTTTTCGAGCTTCTTTGTATCAACTATTTGCGATTTGACTATAGAACACTTTTAATGATATATAGGTTTATTTCACTAAGATCCATATCAACATAGAAGAGCGCATAATTGTGGCACTGTTGTTAAATACTGTGATACTTCATTTTAGCATTGCTCATCAGGCAGAGAATTACCTTTTTTTTTTTTTTTGTCTCTGAGGAGAGGGGAATGTTATTGTGTTGGTTAGGCAATAATTGTATATTTTCCTCCTTTCGTAGATTTTTAAAATGTAATGTTTTGTTAGAATTAGTATTTGGCATACTGTTGCTTTATACAATTTATAATTGCATTTCTGTTGAAACACTCATTTAGACCCTTAGAAAACTCACTAGAGCTAAAAACAAGTAAGAAAAGTTCTATAGATGTGTTCATTTCCTTCAGCTAATTATGCTGATGTTTAATAAATAAAAAGATTACGAGCTGATCAACAATTTGTATCAACACTAAACATCCTTTACTTTACTCACCAGATTACTTCCAGTTCCCAGAATATTTAATGTATAATTCTTAGGATGAGTTATATGTTAAAAAAAGGGAAACTATTATTGCACGACTCCTTTAACCCACTTTTAAGTTTGCTGTCACTTTTGAAATTTTCATCCAAGTCTATAAGTTACAGTGATAAAACTTTCAAAGTCTGTATCAGGGTTTGCCTTTCACATTTTGTACACTTGATAAAGAAGAGGAAGTAAATTTTCTGATGTGTACCATCAAAAATTCTGTATTGTATTTTTTCTTAACTAGGACAAGAATTTGATTTTACCTAAGGTACATATTTGATATTGAACTGTAGCTTTCATGAGATAAAGAATGGCATGAATATGTTAGTTTAAAGGTATGACATGTTATTGTATGGTAATTTGATAAGGGACTCTAATCATATAATTATAGAAGGTTAGGTTGAATAAATTGATGAGACCTAATAAAGTTATTGTGAAATCTGTAGTTATTAATGGATTCATGGAAATGTACAAAGGAGGATGTTTGCTAGTTAGAATATCTTTATTGTTGTTATTATTATTAATAATAAAACTATTATTTTAACAGTCAGTTTCTCACTATTTTAAATGTCACTGAGGCTGTTTGTTGTCAGAGTATCTTAAGTACGTAGAATAAATTGATGACTATCTGACTATCATCATTCACACCTTCCTTCCAGTAATAGGTGCTTACAGAGTACAAAGTTTCCACAAAGCTCTTCTTTTTATATGAAAACAGCGCTGTAATACTCTTTTTCTCTTTTCCTTTATTTTTCTACACCAACATGTGGAAAAAAAAAAAAAAAGGAAAAAAATTCTAACTTCTCAACTTTATTTTATTTTATTTTTTTTTCTATATGTTTCCCAGGCAGTTGGGAAACTTGCCTTTAAATGCTACTTATCCTTTCTATTTCAGCTAAGCACGATATACCACTAATTGCATGACACAAATATTCATCTTGTATCCCACTTCTGTAAGTGACCAAAAATGGGTACATTGGGAAGACTATTCAGAACAGGGAGAAAGTGCTTTTCCAGAGTACTGGCTCCTTACCAATTTCTGGGACAGAAAGTTCCTAAATTAGAGTAGGATTTCTTAATCTTCTGCTTACTTTTTGACTGCTATTCCACTATTAAAAACGAGTGAAATCCTGATATTTTTAAATAAAATTATCCATTATAGCTGTAAGATCTGAAGTGATATTGGTGGGCTTAGAGCTGCTTTGATTTGCATTACTTTCTATTTTTGTATGTGATGTTTCATCACTTACAGATCTTCACAGATCTTTCTGTGTTGCGCCTCAGTTCATCCAACTGCGCTGTACCCTCCACCTTTAATACCCTAGTACTAACAGTAAACCTTTTCTTCTTTGGTATTTACCTAGGTAAGTAGTAATTTAGTAATGTGTAGTTCCCTGTGTTTATCTGTTATCAGAATTTTCCTACAGTATGAAAGCTCATTTTCTCCTCTCTCTCTCTCTCTCTCTCTCTCTCTCTTTTCCCCCCTCATTCAATGTCCAGATATTCCTGCAGTGTGTTTTCTCTTTTCCTTCTCTGCCTAACTTCTGTAAGAGTCACTGAGGAAAAGCTTTGTCAAATACTTTTTGAATGCCAACCTCATCCTCTGACCCAGCCCTCAGTATAGATTTGATCTGAGCTTACTGAGTCCTTCAAAGAACTGTAATCCATTTGTGAAGCTTAAGTTCTTATGCATAAAATCCACTTTTATTCTTCCTCGGTGTATCATATTTGTCCATGTGCTTACCTACTTTTAATTCAGAATATCATTTTTTTCGGAAATAGGGTCTCTTTCTCTGCATCTCCCTATGAAAAATTTTAATAATTATTATCATGTTAGCTATTTTCTGTTCTTTTGCAATCTCAGATGACTAATCTCTGTTTCTGGGTATTTGTCAATTTATTTAATAACACCTTCTATTTTCAGTTCAATTTAAGACAGATCTTGTAATATATTCCATATAAAACCTGGTTGCAGCGCAATGATTTCTATGTTCTTTCTAAGTGATTTTACATGAAATTCATGTAGTTCTTTTGCTTGCTTCATCTTATCACATTGGCTGTGTAACATTTAACAGACCATTAGGCTTCTTGCTCTTGATTTATTTGGAAAAGGGCTAATAGATTTGATATATTGTGCAAATTGTTGCTCATGTCCTATTTGGCTTGCCTTATCTTGTATTTACATAAATGTGGACACAGTTTGGGACCTCTTGTATCTCTCTTCAAATCTGAATGACTTAATTTTTGGTAACTTCCCACCACAACATTTAGATGAGCCAAATTTATCTGTTGCTTGTGTGTTTTCTGATAGATAAAATTTTCCCAAACCTTTAAACTTTTCTGTACATAGTCTTGGAACTGCCTGCAACGATATTTCATTTTCAATATTTTTACGAATTCTTTATTTACTAATTATTTTATATAGTTATGATGTGTAATATTTTATATAGTTCCCTCTAGGAAATTAAATGCAGTAGACTGTACCCCATAATATATGAGTGAGGAATTGAGTTAACTTTTTTTCCTCTTCTTGTACTGTGTTTTCAGGATATTCTCTAATATCTGTGAGAATAGTAGAATTCAGATATTTTTTCATTCTACTTTTTACCACTGTTTTCTTTACTCCTAAGACGTATTTCTCACATCACTGCTGATGCTAGAGGATCAGATTTTTTTCCCCTTATCTCAAGCAATCTCATAATTAAGTTATCACTTGGTAAAGGAGAAATGTATGTATCAAAGCCTGCTGATGTTCAATTCAAGTTTCTGTCTTTCAAATTCACATTTGAAAGTTTCAGTGCTTAATCTCCTGAGCTATGCAGAAAGTTGAGGTCTATACAGACTATTTGTAATCTTGTCTTGGTGTCCCACTGGTATTTCCTGGGATACATAAAGGAGATATTACTCCTAGATGACAAGATACTTCTTACAGTTACTGAGTAGCTGAGTGGAGTTCTTCTAATTAACTTCTGACTTGTGCAAAAAGGCTTCTTTGAAGTAGCAGACTTTCATATTCATCTGTGGTTGTTGACAAACTCTCTTTTAAAACAGCAAAGGAAGGCTAAATCAGGAATAAATGCTCCAGGTTTGCATTTTGGACTTCTTTTCGAGCTCTGGGAACAAGAAAGAGGGACTGCTCTTTTGCTGTTTTCCACCTAAAAATGCATACCCATAGGTGTGAATGGTGGATGGTGACATTCCTTTTCAACTCTTGAAATTTCTGGTTTTTTATACAACCAATGCTGGGTAGATGAAATAGCTCGTGCTTTTGCCTTGCTTTGCTAATACCTCATTGCTTTCAGGGCAGCTGCCTTGGGGTGCTCTGTTCGTCCAGTAGACTGAGGGGAACCGGGCAGTTTCAGAAAGAAACTCTGCTTTTTTATCGCTTATCCAAGTTTATGTAGAAAATGCATCTCTGCATTATTATAATATTATTTATGTTGCTTATTCATCACAGTATACAGCAAGAGTGATCTCGTCTGAAGTATTTTGGTTAACTTGTGCCTTTTATGCTTATTTGTGTTAAAGTTACTTCATCCATACATTCTGCTTAAACTACTAATTGCAAAGGACTGTTAGAGGACCAGATCAGAGGACAATTTTATGTTTCATTTGTACTTTCTTGCTTTTTGGATTTGTTAATCAACCCTTCATTGTAGTTAATGTCTATTTTTTGTTTAATAACTATTTGTTTAATGACTATTTTGCATTATTAAATAAGACACTATTTAAAAATATGAAAAGTGAGAATGAAATATGTGTATTTTACCTCACTCAATTCCTGCCACAGAGCGGTTTAGTTACTGTAACTATAGGCCAATTCTGTGGCACTAGCAAGAAACCATAAAAGACAGAAGTATTTTCCTTGGCTCCTAGTCATTAGTTAGACTAAGTAACAGAGCACTTAGACATTCCTGAACCACGTATCAGCTTGGTACTCTTCTGGCTTGCATGCCCATCTACCTTTCCAGGATGAGAGGTCATGGCTTTGGTGAGTACCTCATCCTAAGAGCTGGGAAGATCCCTGAACTCTTAGAATAGCCTCTGAGTACAGTTACTCAAATGACAGACAGTCTTTGGTAAATTTGGCAGCTTCTTTAAAGCAAAGAAAATAGGCAGGTCTTTGCTGTAACCGGTGATAGGGACCATACACTGACTAGACCCACTAGACTTCTGTCATAGTTGCTGCCTATGAGCACTGTCAGACTGTGAGTACTAAATCATTTACAAAAGAGTCTATAGAGACTTTTTCTCCCACAGCAGGCTATTAAGAAATTGCCACGTGTGTGTCTACTACAAAGGACGCAAGAATAAGCACATTTTTAACTCAATAGAGAGCATAAACAGAACCCGAGCACTTTGCTGATGATGGTCAGCAGTTCTGTGATTCCCTTTGCTTGAAAGAAAATATTGATTACTTGACTAGTTCTGAGAGTAATCTAAAACTCTGTTGGAATTCTTAATATTATTCTTTTCTTGAGACAAGTTATAGAATTAGAAAAGGAAACTTCAGTTAACTTTCCTGTTCACAATAAATCCAATATAGTTTGAGTTGATGGTTACTTTTATAATGATGCTTTTATCATACTGTCTACACATTTATTCCATCCCAACAGAAAAAAAAAAAAAAAAGAAATACTGACATGAGACCTAGACAGCGAGAGGCATATAATCAATAAAAAGTTGTAACACAGCTTCCAGGTTGTTTTAATATCAGAAAACTTGCCACAGACATTTGCTTACACAGTGGGCATATATAACACCTTTTCTGATCCTAGGAAAGCTATTTAGCTCTTCTACTTTCTACTCTATAAGGGGGTGAGGGAACTGTGTTTGTTATGGAGCACTAGATCAATTAAATACATAGAAATACTAAATTAGCAGCCACAGTCCATGAAAGAACATTTTATTTGGAACATAAAATACCATATGCATTCCTGTGAACTAAAGCTTTTTCAGTTTTGTGGTGCTGCAGTTAAGGTAAAATGCAGGTTAATATGCTTAATGATATTCAGGAAGCTAATCTTAACTATATATGATATACCCAGAATACAACTGAACGGTCCTTGCTAATTAGTCAGACCAAACCTAGAATATCTTTTTAAATTGCTGGAAACTTCAGAGTTATTCAAACTGCACATTTACTTTTCATTGATGCATTTAGTTTGGAGGTGGATCCTAAATGTGCATGTGTGTGAGAAGTCCATTGGTTTGACATTCTGAAATGAAGAAACCACATGTTGTGATTTCTCCCCTTCATTCTTAATTTCTGTCCCCTCTTCAAGTAATATATACACTTCACTCTGGAGTGTAGTAACTGAGCAGTAGTACCAGTGATAAGTTATTAATGGGACTCTAATTTTGAAAAGGTCTTTTGTGACTCTTATGTTTTTTTCAGGAGAATGGTGAAAATCTGAATTATTCCAGAGATAGCCACAGTGCTTTGGAAAGGAATACATTTGGAACAGGAGATATAAAGGGAAGGGGAAGCAAGTTAAAATAAAGAAAACCAATTACATTTTTATTAATTTCTCAGGTTCTGTTCCTTGGAGCACGGTTTGATGCCATTAACCAAGAGCTACATATATTTAAAACTCTTAAATCATGTTAGGCAAATAATCCAAATTATCCACTGTACCAGCCCTTTCTCAAATATGTGGGAAAATCACATAAGAAGCATTTATGTTTTTCATCATTTTTCTTTCACATTTTCATTGGTCTCAGGTGGTCATACAGCTCTCTAGTATTCAGCAACACATGCATGTTTCATGTTTAGCTCGTGAGCACAGAAAGTCAGCGTTTCCAAGAAGTCACCAGTGGGTATGAAGTACACAGATGGTATGGGCACTTTCAGGAAAGCTGACATATTTTGTTCATCCCAGATTCACTGTGTACAGTCAGGTCAGTGGTACAGAGCATCTGTGATAGAACATCTGCATTTCCCCACGTCAGGAGCCCCACTGCCCTGGTCCTGTGAAGCTGACTGCATAATGGGCCCACAGATTTTCAGTCATGAAAATCTCCGATTTTCCAATTTTGTAATGCATTCAGTGCTTTTACTTTGAACAGGAGGACTCCCAGACATGTCTAAACAAAACCTTTGATTTCCATGTGAATATAATTTCCAGTCAGGAAGAGAAAGGGAGGGAAAAAATATAAATATATGTGCATATACAAATGTATGTATATATGTGTGTTTGTATACAACCAATCATCTCTCTCTCTCCCCAAATGTCCCTGAATAAATTAGGCCTTAGCCTAATGTGGCAATAGGAGTTGCTTTGTTAGTTACTGCTTTTGTTTGTTTTTAATGCAACTACAAGGAACCTTGTGCTATGCCTTGAGCTCGGTGAGATAATATTGACAAAACCATTAGTTTTGCCACAGTGTATTTATATAACTACAGCCTTTCTGTTAGTATAGATATAAATATTACCCTATAAATCTAATGCATATCTTGGTCCAGTTCAGTTCAGACTCCACAGATCTACTGCATACTTCACACATTTAAAGGTTAAAGCCAACCTTCTCCTCTAATTGTCTTCTGCTTTGGGTCATCCTAAATACGCAATAGAACATTATATGAACACATTAGAATATTATATTCATGCTTGCTCTTTAAACTTTTCTTTCCTTTTGATCCACAGTTTTGACCATATTTGTAAACTGAGATCTATCCAGTGTCACAGTAATTTTGCTGGCTTGATGTTTTGTTTGTTTGCTTATGAACCATAGATCTCTGCAGTAATTCCCACAGAAATGCTACTTGGCTCAAGGGATCAGAAAAAAAAGAAAAAAAAAAAAAGAAAAAAAAAAAAGAAACCACTGTATAATTCTGATGCAGTTCTTGAAAGCCATTCAGTTAGTACAATGCGGTGGAAAGAATTTACAATAAGCAGTCTTTAGAGCACACGTAAAGCCTTCTTGCAGGGTAATGCACCACTATGTTATTTGAGATCTTGGAAGAAGAATATAAAAGGCCTTATTCTTCCCTCCAATCACCCAGAAGGCATCGCTAATGTGCATGTTTTGGAACTGGCGAGGCACTTCTGTCAGCTCTCTGAAGTAGTTATCTGAGGATGATTCTAAAGCAGAATAATTTTCCTGTCAGCTCTTGTTTGTGTCACCAAGAGAATTATAGATAGTGTGGCAGCAGGTTAGGGTAAATATGTAAGAAGACACAACACACTGACAAAGTAAAAGGTTTCAAGATAGCATTTTTATGGCGTTGTCCTTTTTTTCCTAAACTGTGCAGAAAGAAAAGCTGTTTCAAAAGTTTCTGGTTAAGATGTGTGCTTTCTCAAGGTTTTTCAGATGTCATTTTCCCATCTAATCACCAACCAAGGGATTAGAAATCCTCTTCCCAGACTCTTCCCTAGATTTCCAGACATTTTATCTCCCTGGAATGGAGATCCTGTCTACTTTCTTTGGTTGTCTTTTATCTAACCATTTCCTGATACATTCAGTATTTTGATCTCCTTTGCTTGTTTCTTACAGTTAACTGCTGTAATAAAAATCTTAAAATCATAGATCGTACATTATTTTTTAGTTTATGCCTTACAAAATCATGAGATATATTCTTATTATAAGTTGGCTAGAAATTATGGGAATGGTCTTATGATAAGCAGTATATTCCTAGTTAGGAAGCTTTTATTTTTTCTTTATGGAAAGTTTTCAAAAATAAGGCATAAAGACATTTTCATAATGGAGTAAGCCAAAGAGGAAAAAAGTAAAATCTCAAATATATAGAATTTAATTGATGTTCATTTCCTTATCTTTTGCTCTAATAAATTCACAAACAAAATGAACAGGAACTTTTTTCCATATGTATATATATATGTTTATACTATATGTATAAATAGTATAAATCAATGAACAAGAGAGACAAGAAGATAAAAATATGTTTAAAATCTGTATGAAGTGACATTACCAATGTCTTGTTAAACACTGGTCCAGAAAATATGCAGATGTGGTAAATAACATGCAAATATACTAATTCAGTGAAGACCATAACAGATGTAAAACAATGGGAAACTGTCCAAATAGTACATAAACAATGTATCTCACTTGTGCCCATGAGATTTATATAGCTAGGTAGGGCACTGGATAATTTTGAATTTGAAAGACACTCAGCATGCCCAGATTGTGGCTATTTCAGAACATAAGGAATGAAATCCACTCTGTAATCTTTATTTCTTGATTTCTGGGGCAGGGACAGTGTCTACAAAATTTCTACACTCAGAAAAATTGTGCAGTGTTCTTTGAACTACCCTAAACAGAAACTGCTCTTCAGTGGAAACCGTCCTTATTCGGTGGGCATGCTTGAAGGTCATTTCTGCTTTAGACAGATAATCATTTTTATGATGTTTCATGTGTTTTAAGTAAGAAATGCAACCAAATCTTTTGTCTGAAATGAGTATGATGGCACATCATATGGAAATGAAGGCACAGATGCTAAAGACCAGAAGACAAAGCATAACAAAACTAATAATGATAAATCTTTTTTTCTTTCTTTGGAGATCCTCTACAACTTATTTGTATTAATTTTTTTTCATATTATCCATAATTTTGAGCTATAAAAGATAATATATGACTAACATAAAGTCTTTACAAAAGAAAATTTGCTTGCCAATCCAATGATCTATTTAGTACCATTTAAAAATAAATTCCCCTAAAAAA
>VZSV01000195.1:982542-999903 GCA_013398735.1 Nothocercus julius | reverse complement strand
TAATATATAAAATATATAATAAAAAAAAAAGAAAAATCTTAGTGAAAGATTTTATTTATCTTGGGATATATTAGAAAATGCCACCATATTTTGGGTAACATTTCTAAAAATTAATTTGATGAATTTTACAAAATGGAGATCCTATCATTCTAGGGTAAAACCCAGCAAACATAAGACAAATTCCTTTGGTCAACTATTCTGTTTAAGATAAAACCTTATAATTTTGCTCTTTTTTCAAAGCACACAAAATAATATAGCGCTTATGTATACACACAAGTTAGACTATGTCAGTGTACTTTGATACACTTGTTTTACATAAAGCACAATTTCCAAGGTTTTACAGTATGGACTTCTTTTTCAAATTCTTTCAGAATTTATAATACACCTTGTAATTTTTTTTTTGTTGTTGTTGAAATGTTTTTAAAATAGAAAAATGAGAAGACTCTAAACAGGTTTTGAGGAAAATATTTTTTTCATTCAAAATTCATGACTTCTCAGACATCATTTACAGTGATGTGCTGTGTAGATATTTCTTGGAGCTTTTTTTTGCTTTTTCTTTTTGTTCCGTTTCCTTTCATTTTTTGCACTGAGCCTCTGACTGGTGTCATATTCCTTCATTTTTGGTGCAGCCTTGCTTCCTGATAATATACTTAGGACCTGAAACTCTCTTAATAATCATAATATGGTTAATATTATGCATGAAGGTTCCTTCCTTTGTGTTACTTTTTCTCCTTTAATTTTAGGGACATTTTAAAATAGTATTACTTTGCATAGAAGCAAACATTACTTTTAGTTCTTCATGTTCCTAAGATAATCTAATCAGTGAGTAGAGACAGTGGAGCAAACTATATGCATATACATACACGTACATAAATATATATATATATATATATGCACACACACACACACACACACACACACACACACCATTTTTGTTTGTGGAGAAACTATCATATGTTTCTAATTGGACATCTGTTTCTAATAATAATTTTTTGTCAGATATATAACTGCAGATTTTAGAACAAGTTTTTATTAAGATCTGGAAGTGGACCAGGATTCCTATATTCATTTTTATTCAAAAATAAATATCCCATCTGGTGTTTTTTTGACATAACATATGGTTATGATAGCAAATTCAGGATCCATCTCTAAGTACCATCTCTATGTATGATTAAGGATGACTGCAGAGGTAGCATGGAGTTGTATTTGCTGTCATTCCATTACAATAAATTCAGAGGTAAAACACCTATTTTATTGATATAAATGAATAGTGTTTGTGGTAACACTGTGGTAATACAGTAACATGAAGTTTTGCAGTGTGGACAGGATTTCCTTAACTGATTGCTGGCATAATCTAACAAATTCCATATTAACAAAGCCAATCTGAAAGAGCAAGAGAATAGTAAATTTGTGCATTATCAGTTAAATAGGACATGAACCTTCATTTTATATAAAACTGAATTTCTGTCTGTGTAAAGAATAATTTTATCACAGGGCTCCTGACTCTCTGGAAAATCCTTTTCCACCATACAGGAAGTTCCATTCTCTCCATGAATGTAAGATGGACTGCTGCAGCTATCACTTCAGTTTATAAAAATTTTATGTGTAAATTCTGACATATTGAAAATTTAAAATATTGATGAAGCTAGCCTAATATTGTGGTTGTAATTAAATTGGTTCTGGAACCCTGCTCTGGAACTCTGGTATTTCAGCTGCTGCTTATTCATGTGCTGACAGAATTCAGAATACATATAAAAAACGCTTTTTGCCTCTCTTAAGAGCTCCATAAGGGTGTTAAATCCCTTCTCGTCCTATTCTTTGGGATTATCATGTAGTGTACCTTTTTTATATTTTTTTTCCAAAACATTCCTTAGCATTTTAAAGTAAGAAGACTCTGGTAAAGCAGAAAGTGTCTGATATGTTTGCCATCCTAGGTAGGTCTGACAACAAAAAAGAGGCTACATAACCTCAATAGAACATGATTCTGTAGCGTACGATAATCATCTGAATCTGCTTTGATGGATTAATGTCAAAATGCTTATAGCTGATTTCATCAGGTAAGACAAGCATTGCTTTTGATTGGTTTGTCTTACCTGGGCTGTTTGCATTGCTGATAGGAAGTCAGAGGAGGTTTATGAAGGGGTCTGCTGCAGCAAGGTGTCGTCCAGTTGGGTATGTTCATCTCGCAGCTCTTTGGTAGGAAGGATGAGCTGGGACTTGTGTGTTGAACTAATGCCAGGAGCACATTGCAGCCCAACTTACTGCCCTACAGTTCAGGTCAAGCCACAGGCAGAAGGAAAAAAGCATGGAGAGACCTGGCAGCCTCTCCTCTGTCCAGGGGTTTCCTCTTGAAGGTCTTGAGTTAGCAATTCAATTGCGATGGCCATTCCAGTATCAACAACAGCTCTGGCAACTTTGCTATGTACTGCTGCAATATTATACTTCATAGCTGGAGCTGACTGCAGTAAATGGTGGTTTCTGTTCTCTTTGCTCACATCTAAGTGAATCCTTTGCTCACAAATAATGTACCTGACAATTATGTTGAGCAAATCTCTTGTTTCATTAAATGTTAAAGATGTTTCTATTTGTTCATGTTAAATGTTAATGATGTTCCTAAACTTTTCATTTAATTATAAATTTAAGGAAGTTCAAATTGAATACAAAAACACAACACAGCTGTTATCTTGTAATGCAGATTGTACAGATGCTTATCAATAACCCAGTGCAGTACAACTGGGATCTTTAATATTGAATTCCACATTTTCTGCTTGCTTATTAATTAAAAACACTCCCAAGTATTATGCATATATTTCTCCCATCCTCAGGAGAGGTTATTATCAGCATACTAAATGGACTATCTATCCATCCAAAAGAAAAAAAAACCCTTTACTTGTTCACCATAAATGGGCCTTTTTAAATAAAGCTTAAAAAGTGAGGACATTCACTTTCAAACTTCATTTTGTTGTTCATCTGCAGCAATAAATATTGCATTGCATTCTCTATTTTTTTCTCTTCTGGAAGCCAGAGAAGGAGTGTTACTGCTGCTGGTGTTTTTTTTTTTCTGTTTCAAATTCTGTGAATGAGCAATACAATAACTAACGTAACAACTACTAGGAAGTGTTTAGATAACATGATAACATTCTCATTCTCCAAGATCTGGGAAAAATATATATATATGTATGTCTTTTTACAAAAGGAAAACTTAATCCAAAAACAAAATATGAAGGTTCTCCAGAATACTGATCCACATTATTCTTGTACTGTGGTGGCAGCTTTGACACTACAGAACAAACCATGAGTTAAGTGTTCATATCATATGCTTCAAAGAAAATTAACTATAACTGTCTTTAAGATTTTGCTCTCTTTAATGATGTGAGATGGTGGCTGTATCAGAATAAAATGAAGAAAGAAAAGAGATAAAAAAAGAGATTTCATAATGAGGACATACTGACATTTAGGAGGTGCATAGATTTTTGTCACTAATCAGGGAAGCTCATCCAGACTTAGCTTTTAACACCCCTGGTAGATGCCACACATCTATGGACCATCCTAAAGCTACTGATGGTAGGATCAGAATAGTGCCTTAACTTAAAATCTTTGCATATTTTGTATGATGTATTCATCATCTTGCCCATATTTTGAACGCTTCATTTAAAAATACACAAGAGAATAAAGGATGTCTTAACAAAATGTGTTCTCGGTTTTACTGCAGAAACTGCAGACCTTACTCAGCTGTTCCTTGGAGACAAGAATTGCATAACAGCATTAGTTAGTTTGGTGGCAAAACACTCTCTTATCTGTGGTAAAAAGTAAGCACTTCTTTAAAATATCTAATCACACTTTATATTTCCTGTGTATCACAGAACACAGTGAATAGTTTTATCTTGAAGGAATAAATCTAATTGTCTGTAGTGTAGGAACAGTAGGCAAGGAGATGAACAGAGTGATTTCACTACTTAAGGAGCTGCATTTACCTGGAAATTCTCATTTCCATTTAACCAACTGTATGGTCTGCATTATTTTATGCTATCAAGAGGAGCTACTTAAAGCATGCAATTTGAAGGGCAAAGAGGAACACACTTCACATGCAACGTCAAGAATTTGTTGTTAGTCTTGTTAAAGTTTTAATCTAATCAAATTGTTGTTACTAGTTCAGTAACAATGGCACTAACTTTTGTAGGCTGAAAAATCTAATTAATACAGAAAAGCTTCAGTAGTAATGCATTTGTTAGTCCAAAACTACCTATTTTTTCCACTTTTTTTTTTTTTTTTTTTCTTTGCTGGTGCTTTACACATCTTTCCTGTACCACTTTATCATCTAAGGTCAATGGTGTTGGTCTTGCTCAAGAGTGATGGAGTGGTAGGGGAATTGCAGCAAGTTATCTGCATCCCAAGTTGCCAAGAACTTCTATACTGAGCGTAAGGCTCTGCATGTAGCAGTCATCTCAAAGAACAGGCAGTGTTACCTTTATGACACTATCACACTTTCGAAAGGGCAAGATAATGTAGTATCTTAAAAAGAAATGCTTCTCCTAGCAAAACCCAAACTAGATCAGTGTTTTCATATTTTTAGTGTCTTACGTTTCTTAAAGATAGGGAATCGTACTTGTAGGCCTGGATCCTCCAAAGTGTTTTGCATTAGCTGTTAGGATCTTCTGATTCAGTGACTTTGGCTTCTGAATTCCTTTCTGGAGACACTCAGACGTTGTCACTGCCTTGTAGGAGTTATTAGGTGTAGTTTTGGCATCTTGAGTTCATGTATTGTCTTAATAAAACGGGATTTTGGAAACCATCATGGCAATCTAGTTACTGAGTTGCCTAAGTTATCGTATCACAGAATCACAGAATCACAGAATGGTTGAGGTTGGAACGGACCTCTACTTAGGAATATAAAGAATATTAATAAAATATAAAAGCTCACAAATTAGAGATAAATTCAATAAGATAATTATATAACTTGCACTTCCTGATTTTTTATTCTCAAATGTTATTTCATTTATTAATATAAAACAGGAAATCTCTTGATAGTGAACTGTATTTTCCTCTCTGTTTAGTCTTTTGATTAAAATTCCTGGAGTTGCAAATGTTTGAAAACACTTTCTCTGAATTTTTTGTCAGCATGCCCTTATATACAATTTATTTATATGTCAAATGAAATTTTCTTGCATACAGTAATAAGAAGCAGCAGTCCATTTGACAAGGACTTCTCACGGACTTGTTTACAAATTAGTAAATTTTCGTCTGGATGAGAGAGTGTGGGTAATTCAAACTACATAGACAGTCGGTTAAGTGCTGTAGTACTTTCCTATGTTTTTAACAGAACAGTTTCTAATATTTTGTCTTTATTGTTAAGTGTTAGCAAACAACCTGCATTTTAAGACTTCAGTTGAATAACACTTAAAGTATAGATCAACCAAATAGGAGATTATTTATTTTGTTCACAGAGAATTAAGCTATACTTTTGGTATATGGAGCTCTGTGTGATATGAGTAAAGCCATATTAATGCAATAAATTGTTTCATACAAAATGTATAGCACTCAATGTAGGTATATGTCAGCATGGTATTTTGCCATGTATTTTATCCTACAAATCACAGTTAATATTGTTAATTTTCTTCCTAAATTCAAAATACAGAGTCCCAGACTGTAATCCCAAAGGATTTTTTTTATTGGTACAACTTGACAATGATATGAATTCTTCATAATATACTTTTGGAGTGGAGATTGAACAGAGTGTGGATACAGAGTGTCACATACTACCACAAGTCCATGTCCTACAAGTAAAGGACATTTCAGAAACCTGGGGTCTACAGGTAGCAAGTCTCTGCTATCTGGCAGGAGGCTGGAGGAATAACTGGCTTATCCTTCTCTTCTCACTTGTCTTATCCTTCAGTGAATGGGATAGTCAGGGGAACTGCTTATACCACAGCTTTTGTGTGGAGCTCAGTATTGAAGAAAGGACTGTGTGGCTTGAAAGACATGATATCGCAGAGATGTCTCCAACCCTCTGCAGCTCTTTGAAGCGGAAGTCCCAGTCTGCTGAACTCTGCAATTCTACGTCTCCTCTGTGTCCCACACAGGCTGATCTTATTCAGGGAATTGCTGAATATCATTCCTTGGAAGACATTAATGAAGTTGGTCTTCAGAAAAGCAGAGCTGGATTAAGTATTAGCAATTTTAAGAGCTTCTTGCATTTCCATCTGTAAAAAAGTCTGTGACCTTTTCTAATGTATCAAAAGGGACTTGTAACCTGTATTTTAAGCACATCATTAATTCAGCACTTGCAGTATACCCAGTTTCAAGCTTCTCAAATTCTGATGGCTGAATATCTATATCTCATAAAACTGATTGCCGAGTAAACTTTACCTCTACCCAGAAAATGAATATAGGAAGCTTAGGAGGTATGCTTGGAAGTTAAAATATGTAATTAAATGTACAGAATTTGATCTCAATCAATAAAAGCTAATAGTCAACATTTAGAATGTTGGATAAGCAATGTGAAATGAATTGCAAGATTTCCTGTATTTACAGCAGTTCCAAGATACATCTGAGTTCCTTTTTTCTGAACAGTAAAATATTTCTTAGTTGTGACTTTTTCGTGTAAAATGTCCTGAAATTAGGATTCCTATTAAAGATAGGAGTTAATTTTATTATCACAGCTTGTTATGTTGGCCTAGGCCTTTTCTAGAGGAGGAAGTATCATTTACATTTAGTATGTTAATGCAAACTATATCTTTAAAAATAATTTTGTAATGCTTTGCTTATTGCTAATAGAATTTAAAAAGTACTATGTAAGTTGTTTTTTTACCTAACTTTTATTTGGCTAGCCTCCCCTAATACTTTTTTAAACTTATGTTCTCCTGAGCAGATTGGCTAATTTTTATCTTAATCTTTAATTGTAGTTAATATATAATATATTTTTCCTTATTTCCACAGCTTTGAACTAAAAAGATCCTATAAATACTCCAAGTGAGTTATAAAAGTAATTGGAGCTTGGTAAAGCTTGGTAAAGCTCCAACTCTGTGATTTTTAATTTATGAGAAATATACTGAAATCAGTGTGATTGTGCACATTGATCATTCTGAGAATATCTAAACTTTGATAAAGTGACAAAGTTTGCTATTTAAGCAGGAGGAAATGAAGCTGAAAAATTAAGCAACCCACTGGATTAGCATTGAGAAACTGACCTCATAAAATCTATATTCACATGAAATGTGGAAAGACGAAAGCTGGAAATCAATCTAAACCGTTCTGTGAACATTAAAGATATAATGTCCATCTTGAAAAATATTCTACAGTTAGTACTCTAAACTCTAGAATTCTGCAGCTGACTATTAGCAAAGAACAAGGAAAGATTATCAATCTGTTTATCATTTGAAACAAAATGCAGAGGGGACAGTGAGCTCATCTGTTGTGGATATTTAAAATGGCTGTCATTTATAGGCAGTTCTGTGGACATTTTCAGGTGTCACTCAGAGCACCCATGTGTCTTTCATGGCACAACAGTGTTTTCTGACCAGATGAATTGTACAAGGAAGTGTTAAACAGATTAGCAAAAGTGAAAGGTAACATCTTCAGAGCTGTGCTAACCTGGAGAATACTGCCCTAATAACCAGTGGTTTAGTCTGGTCATCTTTTTTTGCTATTGCTGTTTAACAGCAAGGCCATTGTTAGTTACTTGGCCTGACCATCCTGCAAGAAACGAAATGGATGTGTGCTTCTTCTGTAGCTTTACCATCAACATTTGTCCGTATCCATCCTAGGCTTAGAAACTGCTGCCCAGGTATATTTGCATCACCCAAATAATCTGCTAAGATTTGTATTAGCTGCATACTCATTTTGTTGAAAAGAATGACAGTAAGGCTACATATACCTATTCTTTCCTTCACTTTTGAACTTGTTAGTAAATCACAGTTACATGATTAAATTAAAAGATAAATGTTTGCAATAACTGAGTTTCTGTGGGCTTTGTGAAAATTGTCTTTCCCAACAGAGGCAAAAGTCTCAACTCCTCAATTTTGCTCCTCAATGTGAGAAGAAAAAAGAAAAAAAAAAAAAAAAAAAAAAAGAAATTTTAGTGTTATTTGTTATCTGTGATAGCAGCTGACCAGCCAGTCGTCACTGCACATTGATTCTGCATTAGTCACAACATGCTCTGTCTGTTATCAGTATGTGTCCTATGGGAGATAAGGGAGGTTAAAGAACAAATCACACATAGGAGAGCAGACTAATTCATAGAAACATGTTTGGCCTCTGTGTAAAATTATTAGTATTACTGCTGCTTTGGAGCTGTATTAATGCAGCCTGTTTTTATCTCCTCATGTTCAATAAAGTTCCAAATCAGAAACATCTAATTTATGCGGAGCAGGCTATCTGCACTGTCAAATGGAAGGGATCGCATCTCAGTTTGTTTCACTGCACGATGGCATGTGGATTTGAAGGTGCCCTGCCTAAGTGGATTACTTGAGAATTATATCCATGGCAATTATTTTGCTCGACACATTGCGATTGAGAGGGGAGACATGAGTCACTTGTTCCAAACACCTTTTAATGCTCATATGGAGAAAGGCAATATGTGTGACTCTGATGTGGTGCGTGTTAGAGCCTTGTTCTCCAGCGCCCACTCTTGGGGGAGGATTAGTGAGGAGTCAGCCAAGGAAAACAGCTCTTGTACTACCAAAAGTTCTTTTTAACCTCAGTCAATTAGGTTTTAGATGTGGGCAGAATAAAGAAACAAATGCAGTAGGCTAAGATTCTCTTGGCAACGGATAGCAGTGGAATATCAAGAGTTTCTTTGATTTAGTTGGTTGCCACGGAGACAATTGAGTATGAGATGTGTCTGACAAAACTGCAGACTGCAGCAGCTTTGCACTTGTTATATCCAAAAAGTAGCAGTGAGTGTTTTTCCCTGCCTTTGGCTACCTGTTCATTTTGGTGGGATAAACAAGGGTTAAAAAGGGCACACATGAAATAAGTGTGGCTTGTTGAATGTTTGGAGTCTGGCTATGGAAGTACTAATGCTTGTATTCTGCTATTTCTGCTGGTGCATATGTGTTCACACTTGCTGAAGTTTATTTGGCTGGAGCTCAACAGAATATAACGGCGTAATAGTTCTTATGTGAAGGGAAATGAAAATGAGAATTTGTAATGGTTCTCATGATTGATGGGATTTGTAAAATGGAAGGGAGTCCAAGCAGTGTTTCAGGCAAGAATAAAAGATCACCAAGTTTCTCAGTCTCAGCTGACTACTAATCAATTGATTGAGTGATGATTAAAATGTTCTGTTTTGACCTAAAATGACTTGGCAGTTAGAATCCTAGCTGGTTAAATAACTTTCTGATATGGCCCTGCAATAATTCTCTGTGCTTGAGCTCTTTGCACCCTGTTTTAAAGAGAAAAAAATGTTTGAGTTGGTATTTCAAGATTCTGTAATTCTCTCCATTCCATAGGAACTTATCATTTTCATAACACTCCAAAATCATCTTTCATTCTTTGAGATAGGAAGAGTGAATGAAGGATGTCAAAGATGAAGATGATGCTGACATTTTCAGAATCTTTTTAGGATCTTCTCCCTTAACATTTTGGCCTAATTATTTTCAGTTTGGGAAGGGATTGAAGTGAGTAAGAAACCTAACATCCAAAGTATGTATGTATGTATGGATGATATGTTCTAAGGCTAGCATAAACTGTCATAAAGGCTAAAACCCACTAAATTGCTAGTTTCTTAACTGTTTTCTGTAAGGAGTACATTCAAAAATGCCAGCATACACAGTTTCTCTATATCACTTATATAATACGCAAGATAGTAATAATTCACTACTATTAATTAAATATAGTGACTTCACAAAACTGAACATGGTAATAAGGTGTTATCCCATTTGCCATTAGTCCAGATAGAGCCCAAAATCAGTGTGACCCTTAAGATGCATACAGATGAGGGATGGGTATAACCCAATTCAAATTCTGTAGAACAGAAACATCATTCCTCATTGCCACTGTAATCCTTTTGTAAGATTTATATGACAGGCAGATATGGCAATACAAAAGTTTAACTTGTTTGGCCTGGGGTTGAGAGGGAAAAGGTTCAGCAAAATGTCAAGTTAACTGATAATGTTGAAGATAATAAAGCTTTTCCTCATAGCATTGTTTAAAACCCCCAAACCTTTCTTTCACTTTCTAGAAGAGATTTATAGTATTTAAAATTTTGTGCAGAAGTCAGATATGATGCAAGCATATGTGTTAGGAGGGAAAAAAATGCAGTAGAAATAATGATGATGTAGCCATGAGAAACTAAGAACTATATGTTAATACCATGATCACTTAAGTAAAGGAGTTCTAAAGAATCTCATGGCACTGGCAGCTTGGTTACTTTTTCCAGCTAAAATAGCTGGTCTAGAAAAAGTTGATTTGTTGATGTAGAGCTAACTTTACCAACAGAACCTTTCCTGTTCAACAGAAGTTCAGGGATCCATGTATAGTGCTAGAGGTTTGAAGAACCCAGGGGAGCACAAACAGCTAATTTAGTTTATCCGCCATACAAGAGCAGAGCCAGGCTGTTCTGTGGAGCAGTTTGCATAGCCCGTAGGCAGCACTAAGGCTGGTGCTTCCTTCTTGGCATTTACTTTCAGTAGCAGAAGTTATTCAGGAAACTGCTCCAGTTGATGCTAATAAGAAAGCTGGAAGTGCAGAGCAAGCAGGCTGCTGGTTAGTTTGCTTGCATGGAAATGACAGTCTGGCTGTCCTCAGAGATCTAACATCTCACTTGAGCAAGATTTATTGTGGCTTCAAGCTGAAACAAGTTTCTTGGTAATAAAGAGGATGTGGTGGTCTTGATCAAAGCGCTGTCCTAATGATTAATAGATCTGAGCTGTGTGTTCAGTGTTGTTCCAGCTCAAAGAAGACAGGTAGTAAACGCCTACATCAGATTTTGCATCAATCAAATTGGATAATACTTTCCTACTTTGTTAATTTGTTATGAGCAAAAATTGCTGCTTTTAGGGCCTTTAGAGACTGTGAACCCAGCTCATGGCTGTGATCGACTTTACCTTTCAGTGCTACATATATGTTGAAGAACTTTGCAATCTGATTTTAATTACATATCATTCATATATATGATATACAGATTGCCCTTTAAAAACTGCAATTATCACAAGAAAATTAAATAAATTGGAAAAAAGTATATATAGACTATGAATATATGCTTAATGAACATTAATAAAAAAAATGATTCTGTCATGCATATATCTGTTCATATTATATACGTAGAAATTCTTCATGCCCACTATATGACAAGGTGTTTTTCCTCCTGTATGTTACCAAGTATTTATACTTTCCCAGCTTTCCAGAAGATTTTTGTCCTCAGAGAAGGAGCTTGAATGTCTTGAAAAACCCAGGTTACCTACCAGCAGACAAGTAATTCTTTAATGAGTAAGCCCTTTAATTATATTCTTGTTCTGCTTTATGCTTAAGATTGTAAAATTGCTGAAGAGTAAGTAATTGAATAGCAATTTAAGTGTGAATTTATTAAATCAATTAGATTTAAAAAAGTAATTTGAGACACAGTACTGCTATATTGGGCACACCAAGTATATAAAAATTTAAAATAGATGCTTGTAAGTGTAGCGTAGTTTCTAATGGGAATTTGTCTGGGTTATAATAGTAAAAATGATTGATTCTGCATGTCATGCAAAGCTTATTCTGTAAGTTATTCTTATCCTAATAGTACCTCAGAGGTAGGCCATTTCATTTCAGATTGCTGGGGATTCTCTGGATATAATAAAAGTTTTCATAAACTGGTGAAGATTTATAGCAGGTATTCACATATTTCTGTGTTTGTTTTTTTTTTTCCTCTCTAAAACAAACAATAGCTACTAGATTGAATAGTTTGATAAAGTTAGACATTTCTGCATGTTCTGACCTTCCATTGTGTTAAAGTGTGTTATCTAATGTACTATACAATGTTATAAATGATACATTAGAAAACTAAAGCAAAATAAATTTGTGCAATTTATGTAGGCAGCCAAATGAAAGGTGCGAAAATGCTCTTACAAGGACTTAAGTAGCACAGAGCAACTTTGTTTTATCTGAAAAGATAATTAAACCCTGACCACATGCATTTTTATCAGTGCATGGGGGAAGTTATTTGGTACAAAAAATTGCAGGGATTTGGACTAGGGCGAGCAGGATAATTTCCTGCTCACTTGTTACCTTGCCAAACAGTGGGGAAAGGGATGTTTGTTTGTTCAAGCTTTCCTTATTGTGAAAAGTAAGATGTAATAGATGCAGACTTTATCGTCCCTTAATGAAAAAAGGGCCTAATGATCCCATTTTCCCCGACCTGCAGACTGATGCTGACAATCTGCCTCCTATTTTGCCTCCTACAAAATCTCTGTGATTAGAACAATTTTCCACAGTTCCAATTTTGTGAGGCTCTGCTTAACTGCCTATTATGCAGGGACCTACAAGAGCCAGAAATACAACTTAATTCTTTTTTTTTTTTCCTTTCCAATTCCAAATGTCATTTCACAATTCCCTTTTCTATAATTAAGGCTGCAGGCTATTGCTATGTGCCTTTTTGCCCTCATCTTACCTGCAGAAACTTGTTGGGTGTTTAAGATCTGGTCACTCCACACTCCCCTGTGAACAGTTAGTACTTTAATTTGTATATTAACTGCTCCCCATCCATTGTCTAGATTTCTTCATTCAATAAATCTTCAGTCTGAGTAGGAAAGAATCAACTTTGAGCCTTGATTATTAATATAATAATTTGTTCCCAATTACTCCTGTGTGTACAAGGTCAATATGGAGACTACGTAATAGCTTGGCTTGCAGAGCAAAATGAAATTATTGTTTGCTAGAGAATACATGCCCATTGCCGAGATAAACAGTGATGTATCATAAAGATCAAAATAAGATGTAAGAATATGTTGAAGATTGTATGGACAGCTTGCTCATTTTTTTAACTAAAAGTGGGAGCTAAAAAACATTACTTTCAAAGCACAGAAGCAAGTAGGTGAAATAATGCTAATACTACAAGCGGTTAATTTTATCTACAGGGGGTGATCTCATAATACTAGGATAGGAAAATCCATTCAGTATCTGTTCTTAGTGCAATAAATCAGATGTGTTTGTAGACTACCGCTCTCTGTATCAACTTGTATACTTTTTCTATGGCCTCTTCGGGTATTAGGCATTTGTTGGTGGGAGTAAAGTAGTCCTAAAATATTACTGCTCAAAGAATGCAGAAATACCCTGATAATTAGATTCCTACTCATATAAGTAAGTTATGTTTTATGAAGCATTAGAGAAGTTAATGCAAAAAAAGGACACATGAACTTCTATGCTTTATTCAGATTCCTCTATAATAATTCTTAATTAATAACCCCAAAGAAAAATAGAAAATTGAGAACTTTTATAAATAAAGTCTACATAATTTCTAACTGTTGGTGGTGGAGCAACCAAGGAAAATTTGATTAAATATTTATTTGTGAAGAGAGATTTATGGATACAACCATCAGTGGCAATTTGGGTAATGCACTCTGAACTTGGGTAGTAGCAGCAGGTATCACTAGCAACTAAGAAGCATATCAAGCTTGTTTTTGCAAACTGGTAAGTGAAATGTTTAAAGAAACTAAATGCAGCCCACCTTCACGAAAAAAAAAAAAAAAAAGTTTATCTTCCTTTACAATGATTTTCTGGGCTATTGACTCTTGACAAGTTTTCTTACATCTTTTTTTGGTTTGGTCATAGAATCCTTTTGCTGCGTAAGAGTACCTGACCACACTTACAGAACTGCATACCTTAGTGATTAGTCCTGAACCATCTTGTGACTTCAAAACTTACACCACATGTAATTCTTCCAAAGCAGTAAGATTCTGAAAGGAGTGTTCAGAGGACAAAAACAGCAATAATAATTAGGGGACAGTTTAGGATTTGGAAAATTAAAGTCCAAGCACCATCTGCTGATGAAGTCCTACTACATCCCAAAAGGATGTCAATAAAATTTTAACTAGAATCCATAGTTTTGTTAGAGTTTAAATAGTTCAAAGTTCAAGTGATCTTAACTTTATGTGTAATAAAGCCCTAGAAATATTTACATGTTTACACAGTATATCCTTAAAACAGTAGTTCTTAAAGCCTGAATTTCATTGAAGAATTCATTTTGAATACATGATATTCTGAATAGAGAATCAAGTAGAGAATCAAGGCTGCGCTTTTACAAGAGAAGGGGGATAGCATACTATGCAGTGTCCAAACTAGAAGTTTTTGAAATTTCTGTAGAAAGAAATAATGTAACAGTAAGTAATTCATGATGCCCTGCTAGAAATACTGAGTATTCTTTATTATAATGACTGTACATATCATTCTAAGAAAACCATAGGGATCCAGGTCCCCTTTCTCTCTTCCCACTCTGAATCACTCTCTAGAAACTGACTATAAAAATATTCGGGTCAATTGGTTAAAAGTAAGGTTAATTCCAAACCACTCCATTAATTTGAAGTCATTTCTGAATTGGCCAAAAGAGAAACTACTGTCAAAGTACAACTCCTCTGAACCCAAAAGAAGGCCCTTATTTCTCCTACTCCTTTCATGTTTTATTACATTTTGTGACAGCAAACAGAAATGCATCTTCGAGGAGGAATGGTTCTTGGCTTAATAAATGCATAAAATTACCTTTGAAACCATGAAAATCATGAAAGTTACCCTTATGACTTGGGAAAATAGTGTTTTCCTGTCTATATTTTTTTTCAACTGCTTCATAGTTGCCTGTATTCAGATTATGTTAAGAGTGGTACTGTATAATGACAGGTGCCAAAAGAGCACAAATTCTACTTAATTGCAGGATAAATTAGATTTTGGCCTTTTCCCTTGAATGTTTGCTTTCTGGAGCACACCAAGACAATTGCCGATACTTACATAAGAGATGAATTTCACCTTTTGCTTTCTGATGCTTGATACTCAAAATTATATTTAATCTGTGGAACGAGGTTTCATGAGTAGTGAACTGTCACTGTCACCTAATTTTATTATCCTTTCATCTAGTGGATGCAATTACAACTAGAATACCTATTGCCTATTTTCTGTAGTATTTTTATTTCTATCATATTCTCCAGTTCCAGTTCCTATTAGAACATTTATTAATAGTTTCTTTACAACAGATAAGCTAAAAGGTCAACTGATAAGTGCAGAGGGATAAAAAGGCATACTTCCAAATAGGTATTATTTTCAGTGCTCTAATAGCTAAGCTGTCAGTCAAGCAACGGCAGCCCATGGTGCTGAGCCCTGTAGAACCACGGCATATCAAATTCACAGATGTTCAAAGCAAAAAATGAGGGCTCCTGTATTGTAAGCTTTCCTGCTTTAGAGGACTCTTCCAGGAATCATGATTATAACATGTACTTTCTGCAAGCACAGAATTTTCTGACTAATGTAGAGATATGCTAGACATAAATTAAATCTGCACTGTAACAGGAATGTTGACAGATATGTAGGGTCAGGAGAAATAATCCAAGGACTGATGTTTTTCTATGACACTGTGTGAGCTTAGCATGCTAATGCCTCTATCTGCCTGTCCTCTCCCCTACAAAACATTACTGCCTACTGTAGTGCTAGTGGCTGAGAGGTGCTTTGTCTGCATACAAACTAATGCGGAACTTCAAAATCATACCAACTTAGTGAAAAACTCAATTATTAGTTGGAGGAGTCAAGTATAGTCATGTATTTCTTTTTTTCTAATTGTATTGCAGGGATAGAAACCAAGAGATGAGGAAGACCACGGGAATTTTAATTCTTTAAATGCACTGATGCTTACCTATTAAAGCTGAATTTTTTGCCAGCTTTTCATTTAGGTTGACTTGACTTGAAGTAGTATGTATTTGCTAGGCCACTGTGTTTGGATTTGCACTTACTCTCATGAAGAGTTGCACGGTTCCAAACTAAATTACTTTATTCTGGTGTGTGCATACAGACCTTACTGGTTTATGCTGTTGTGGTTGTTTGTCTCTGTACTTGCTTGTCTCTCTGTGTGTCTCTCTCTCATGTGCACTCAGTCTTTTCCTTCAGTCACTGCCTGACATAGCTTGCTGTAATTCTGTCCTGTGCAGTGGAAGTTGTAAGTGATTAACATAAGTGTAAATAGCAGTGAAATTTTGTCACTAATTAGATTTTTTATTTTCTCAGACAAACGTTAGCTTCACCACAAAGCTTCTTACATTTTTATACTCAGGCATCCTGCACTTCATGTTTTATCTATAATGAGATTCTTTTTCTGTTGGCTTCTTCTATAGGTAAGAAGGTTAAAAGTTCTAGGATTAATCACTGTGTTACCGTTTCCTGTAAGTTGTTGATTTGTCTTGGCAAATACATATTAGGAATATTAGGAGATACACAGATCTAAGACTATCATGACTGTTCTGTATTTTACAACCTTAAATTGGTATGACTGAATTCCACACCTGTGGAGCAAAAGAAGGTAGCAAAAGGTAGTATTTTTGCAGTTCCTTGGTGTGCATACTGGACTCCACTTGATACGAATGCTTTTTCCAATTAAAAGCTGTCAACTGTTTCAAACAAATTAATGCATGTGTTTATATCACCTGAACCAATTTGCTTTAAATAAATACACATATAAGGGAGATGAAAACAACATTTTTTTGAATTATGTGTCTTTTAACATTCAAAATTCACTGTCTGAAATTTGGTTTACTGATTTTCTGCAAGAATCTTTACTTAATCATTAATTACTATAGTAAATTCTAATGTACACCTCTCAGCTTTTTACAGGCCCTAATATCTCTAAAGTGAATGTTTGCAAGTGTCTGAGGTGAATTATATCAATTTTAAAAATGATAGATGCACTAGCCTATTTCAAGTCATTTTTTTTTAAACTATTTCAGGCCATTTTTACTGGCAATGTTTTACCTACTGGGGGCAGAAGGAGGTTAAGTGTTCCTAATATCAAATAGCGGTAGAATTCTGATTTGTGTTATTAGTTAATTGAAAATTAGCGGTAAAGCTCTGCACTTTATTAGCTCATAAAGAAGAATATTGCATAATTCTTCATCTTTTGAATGTGGCTTGGCAACAGAGCAATTGGTTTAAAAGCAGAGATCATATTTGGTAAATCTAGTTACTATTTTCCACTATAATTGTAATTGATTGGGTAGTGAGAAATCTTATGAAATTCAACAAAGACAAGTGCAAGGTCCTGCACTTGGGGAGGAATAACCCCAGTCACCAGTACAGGCTGGGGACCGACCTGCTGGAGAGCAGCTCTGCAGAGAGGGACCTGGGCGTCATGGTGGATGACAAGTTGACCATGAGGCAGCAGTGCCCTCGTGGCCAAGAAGGCCAATGGGATCC
>VZSV01000195.1:957536-980553 GCA_013398735.1 Nothocercus julius | reverse complement strand
AAAGTAGAACAACATGAAACTGAAGTTAAAATATTGAGAATTCATGTTGAAGACTTAGAAAGGGAGCTGAACCAGTCAGATAAGGTAAGTCAAATTTGAAGTGATTATTCTCAGAAGTGAGTGACTTACTTGCATACCAAAACGTAATACATTTAAGACTAAAATATTATATATCTATTGTAAATGATGGATTAGGAATTATGTTCTGAATTTAGACTAGGATCAGTTAATCCAGGGTATACACAGTGTTCTTTCTCAAAGTATATGCAAATATCTTCCTTCATCTCTCTCTCTCTCTCTCTCTCACACTCCCTCCCTTGTTCTGTGTATATATTTATATTTACATACACATATTCTTACCTACCTCTGTGTGTGCATAGATATAGATATATACCCACACAAAAATTTTTATGATTTGTAAAATGTCAGGGTAAGTATTATATTGTGTGATAATAAAAAAAAGTAATATATACTTTAAAAAGTTAATGACTTGGTCTAAGTATTGTTATACATTATAAGAAGTTGTTTCTTGCTTGGTTCCCAGAATGATTTACTTTGAAGGGGACTAAAAGAGTTAGAAATTGAAATTGCTAAAGACATGTGAGTTAACTAAAGTTTCATATCTAGAAAATGGTACTGTCAGAAGCAATAGACCTTTACTAATTAACTGCAATTGCAAATTATTTTTAACAAGTTTTCTAAAGACAGGTTTAGGATTGTCTTTAGTGGTTAATATTATGCTTGTTTCAAAGGGGACATTATGAGATTTGGGTTTACGTTTAAAAGTGTATGTGACCTCTTCATCCATCTACTCTGTCTTCTTTGAAAATAGTCTGGTGTCAGAATTGCTTTCCCTGCAGTCTCCAACTGAAGGGCTTTTTCTGACTAAAATGTTCTTAGATAGCTCAAGAAAATATCTGTCCTACCCATTTAAAATATCTGAGTTTTTGTTATCACACCTTATTCTGAGGTTCGCTCTTCCTCTAAAAGTGCCTAAGTGACATGTATTTCTTCTTATTTCTTCTTGACTGTATGGAAAGTGGTAGACACTACTCACTAGACACATTTTAAGATCTATTAAAAATAATTAAAAAAAAATCTGTAGTCATAGCCATTTTATCTAGTAATACAGTGTAGAGATGACATCTCCTTGACATTCACTTTCGATGTTTCTTTGTGCTACAGAAGTGTATAATGATAAACATTTTCATATACAGCAACCAATATGACCTCTGTAAAATAACACATTGCGTAAAAATTCAATTGCAGGGGGAAGAAGAGGGAGTTGAAAGAGTAATTCTTGGCTCACCATGGAGAATAAGCAGCTTTTTTCCCTTGAGCCTTCGTCAGAAAGCTTTTCATTTCTAGCTGGCTTTCTCAGAGTGAAGCACAGCCAGACAGGACAGCCAAGTAAACAGATATCAAAGAAAAGATAGGACTGGTAGGAAAGTACAGGATGTAGTGAGAACTACTTTTTATTTTTATTTTTTAATTTGGATTCTTGGTATAGATATATTCTTGTTTAAAAACTTAAATTCACAGAATTTAAATTCCCTTTCACTATATCTGGAATAATTGGAGTTTGTATCATAGTGTGCTTGTTGCTATATCCAATCCTCTTTATCTGAATCTCACTTCTGCCTTAACAGGAGCGCAAGAGCTCCTTGGTAGATTTGCTGCATAACTTCACTGCTAGCAACTTTACCTGCCACAGGCTACAAGTTATACAAAAATCTTCATAGCATAGCAAGAATCATTAGCTTTCCAGATACAAACAGTAGGGTTATTTTTACAGAGAAAAAACACCGACTGCAAAATAGACTAGGAATAAAGACAAGTGGTTTTCTGCAAAACTAGCCTTTTTTTTTAAAGAACCATATGTTCCTATAATTTTTATTAGTAATGGCTGAGAAAACAATACCAACCATAAAATGCAACTACAGCAGTATCCCTCTCTTACCTGAAAATTCTGTTTCTGCTGTTCTTTCACAACATCTGTCTGAGGATTTTTCCTGCTGTGATTTGAACCACTATGGAGGCTTCACAGAAGCTGCCACTCCAAAATCAGCTTTCATTTATCAAGAAACATAATTTAGCTTTGTTAAAGAAATGTAATATATTTTTCATAGGTAGTGAACAAGAAGCTTCAAATCAAAATTACCAAAAAAATAAAAATAAAACCAAGATCTTATCAATTTGCATGGATCGCCTATTTAAAGTAAAAACAACCATACTGAATAATATGATAATTTTTATATGTGGGGGATTCCTCTTTTATTTTTGCAGTCATCTCCTTGCTACCATGATTGCATTTTGCTGAAGTATTTTATTGCTGAGCTTCTCTGTATTTGCTGTGCTTTAAACTAAAGTAACAATTTGGTATTTAAAGGAGGGATAATATACCATAAACAAACTCAGGGAAAAAAAAATAAAAAGCAAAATTAATCTTCTGGGGAGTAGATGAAAATGTTCACGCCTGGTCACAACACTATCCACACAAAAATCATGAGCTGACAAGTCAGTTGCTTACCTAATATAAAGTTAATCAGTTCAATTTTTACCAGGCATCCACAACATCAGATCCCTCCCTATTAAAGTCCAATGGTTACAAACTGAAGTACAGGAAATTCTATTTAAATATAAGAAGAAATATTGTTTTTGTAAGGGTGATCTGGAGCAGGTCACCCAGGGAGGACATGGAGTCTCTATCCTTGGAGATATTCAAAAGCCCTATGGACAGGGACCTGGGCAATGTGCTCTAGGTGATCAACTCATCCTGAACCTTTTGTTGTTAGTCATTGAGTGAACAGCAGATTTCAAGTTCCATAGAGGAAATGGAATGGAGTGGTTATTTCCTACTAAATTTCCTGATACTTAGGAACTGAGTGTTTTTCTGATTGTCCTGGGACAAAGGACAAATGCTTCCAGTAGTGGCAGTAATATATTAATTTATTGCTTTACAAAAAGCCTTGTTTAAAGGGGAGAGAGGCAGAGGCACCTCATATTTTTAGATAAATTACCAAATTTATACTTCTGTTCCCCTAATGCAGTAGCTTATCAGTGATTTAGCAAAAGTATGAAGATCCTCTTTTTAGCTTAAACCTAAGTATTAGGAATAAATGGAAAAGACTAAATGCTGATATAATCCCTTCAGTTGCCACTTAGCTACAGTATGTTCAATGTTAATATGTATTGCACAAAAGAATTGTGCTTGTAACACTGCAAGTAATATATATTTAACACACCACAGGAGCAGTTTGTTGTTTGCTGTGTTCTATTGCCAGGAAGTTGTTCAGGTGAAAAGAGAAATTTGATTATTTTTATTCTGAAATCCACAGGATGATGGAAAGTTCTCAGTTTTTCTGACTCTGCTCTTTTTTATTTTATGACATGATTCATATTAATCTTCACTGGCACTCTTAGGAGTTGATTTATACAGCTGTAGCAGTGGTTAAAATAAATTTCAATACATGGCAGACATACAGTTAATAGTCTGATTAATGCAGATTAATGCAGCAATCTGAGGTATTATCTGATTTTCTCATTATTTTATGTACTGTTTGGGACATGAGTTATCAAACTGATCATATTCTTTTCTGGGGTAAGAGAGATTCCAGATATTATCCTCAGAGAATTGATCATAAACTGAAGTAGTTCATTTTATTTAGATTTGTTGTGCTTCTTGAGTGAAGCAAATGTGCAGTAACTGTATGTAGCACTTGTCGGTGATATTTGTGCATGTACATATCTAGATACTGTTGGAAATAATAATATTGCCTTGTTTCTGGTAAAATATCTATGGGAAAAGCTCATGATTATTATATTTCCTTGTGCAATGGGAGATGTTTTCACTTCTTCCTATAGTTATAAGTGCTTAGTTTAGTGCTTAGTAGTGAAATAGATGACAATTATATAAGGAGCTGTAGATGACCGTTAGGACATATTTAGAAAAACGATATTTTTCTCAGCAGAGATGAGAAACATGCTTCTTTTAAGATGTAGATAAAATATTTCCTGCTTTATAAAAAATGTACCTGTGAATCTAGAGTACATTCTGAACAAGATGAGAGAAATAGCAATTACTTACAAACAGCATGTTTAGCCCCAAAACTTTATACAGAACTGGTAAGAAATGAATGTGTTCTGCAGAAAACTATTTGATTCTGTCAGGAAAATAAAATCTGTTTTGTCAACAGACAAAACAGTGTTTTGTTACACTGCAGGGATGTTGTATGCTAGTGCTTCTTTATTTCATTTTCTTATATTGCCCTGAGTTCTCATTTGGGCTCTTATCTCTGACACATTGTGGTCTCCGCTCCTAGTGAGGAAATGATTATTTATGTAATTATTGGGAATTTAGCATGGCTCCACCATTTTTTGTGTTAAATATTTTGTGGATGTTTTTATTTAAACAAGCAAACAAACAAAAAGAATGAAATGTCAAGTGTAATATTCAGCCTATCATATGTATTTTCTGATGGTAATATGCAGGTGAGGATGCGGAAGATTTGTGCTTGAGTGGAGTTGCTGAACAGATATAAAGCTTTCAATGACAATAAGTAACTGACTCATCTTTAGAGAATTTAATCTTGCTGAAAATCATGAATTTTTACACTGAATTTGAAAACTGGCACATAGAATGGTAGAAAAAAAAAAAAACAAAGAAAGATGTATACTACACGGGAAAACATGTAGGAACTAAAAGACTGAGGAGAGACAAGAACAATAAATCTGTGGGTGGAAAATAAGGCATGCTAAGATCTGCTTTTAGGGATACCAGATGTCTTCGGTATCCTGTACTGTACATGGCTGACACTGAGGAAGTCCTAGATTCTCTTCATGTTTGTATTGCAGAACAATAAACAGAAAATAGATGGGAAGAACATTTAATAATAATGTTTATTTCCATTCCAAAGAGTGGAGTTTCCTACAACAGTCATGGTAACACACGGTGTAGTCTTCTACTTTTATCATTTACTTTATCATTCAATTCTATTCCTGGAAACACAAGTCTACAAAGTAGAATTTTGTTTTTCAAATTTTCTTTTTCAAATTTGAAATTTGACATTTTAAAACACAGCGTCTTTAATATGGCCTGAAAATATGCAATCATGGAGTATGTACTTTTTTTTTTAAACTCCAACTGTTTGATTTGAGTATGCAGATTAAGAGTTTGCGCACACTTTGCAAATGGATTATCTATAACCTCAGAGGCAACCTGATTTAGTAAGTCCATTTTTGTAATAGTTTCCTTCAGGAGTACGCATATGAGAAGTCATAATTTTAAGGTAAAAATACCTTTTGGAAACATTTGTCTTATGTAACTAAAAACAATAACTCTTAATTTAAAAAGTCAGACTGCTAGCATCATAAATGAACGGTCCGAGGAAAACTATCACAGTGTTCACTTTTAATATTAGCACACAAGAAACTTCAGTATTTTAGCAATTCACATTTCTTGAACAAAAGAAAGCTTCTGTGAGTACATATGTATCCAAACAATGCATGAGTTATAGCTTTCTGTGAGTGCTAGGATCCTTGTTTTCCCTCACATCTTATTCCATAATATCTGTCTGAGTCTGAGTCCTTCATTATGCTCAGTATGATCGAAAAAGAGGAAAGTTCTAGATATGAAAGAGACAAATAAATCCCCTTCTGTTTCTCTCCTAAAAAGAAAAAGAGTAATTAATGACTACTTTTAATAAACCAGAGCACATTCTTTAAGTGTAGCTAATCACCTATAAAAGAGTGGATAGGAAGAAGTGGGCAAGCCTTGGTATAGTTTTACTACCCCCAAAAAAAGAATTAATTTAATTATCTTATTTTTGATATATGAGATAAAATTTAAAAAAAAAATGCCTTCATTGGCAAAGTTTTTTTCTCTCCTCCTGCTGTGATTTTTTTTTTCCCGTGATAATATCTGAAATGTCTGTCAGATATTGATCTGAAAAGACCTTTGGGATTGCCATGGTGCTTGTACTCTGTGAGCTTCCTTGAAAATAAAATGCTTAATTCCAAGAAAACTAGTCATTTCAGAAGGCAAACTGCTTCTAAGATCCTGCTGCTGAAGGGGATAGGAAACTGAACTGGATGATACTGGCTGCCCTTTATGGCCTTGCGCTGTGGGTCATCTCTTCCTTTATTTTTGTGTGAATCAGTGTTTGTCCCTTTGATAAGGAATGGGCAAAACTGCCCATTCGGAGTGGTTCAAGGCATGATCTTCAGTGCTGAAAGGTGTGACTTCAGTATTAACTCAGTTTTCCTGATGATCAGTTGCTGGAAGGAAGGGATTACAGCTTTAGTAATACTTTTATTTTTAAAAGATTTCTACAGAATGTGGTACTTGAATGTACATTCCAAGAAGGTACTTGGAGAGCTTATGCATGGAAAACTCATCCGGCACTACAAGAGACATAGATGTGCAGAGAATCATAATTTTCCTCTTTTTTTTTTGCTGACTTATAACTGAGATTTGAAGGATTTCAGTGTATAAAGGTTATTTTGTTGAAAATCCATATTGAAATGTACAGGACTCCATGTTAATGACTGACCTGAGGAAATTCTGAAGTAATTCAAATAAAAGACTGTTTGAGCTGTTAAGGATTTGTTTTTATTGTTGTTTTGTTTGATTCTCTACATTACACTTTTGCTTTTAGGAAAAGCATTAAAGCTGTTTGGGAAAGGGTTTTTGGGAAAAGCTATTTTTCAAAGCATGCAGACTACTCTAGAGAAAAAAGACTGGATTTTGTAAAGTATGCCCCTCCCTCTTCAACAGTTCTTGAAGTGTCTGTTGTTCAGACTTACGTAAAAGAGTAATTTTCATATAAATAGAACCACTCATTTTCATTAATTGTTGAAATATTTTTTACCCTTAACTCTTTATAAAAAGTGAACATATGTTGCCTTTGTGTTATGGTTAACTTTCATTTTAACACAGTAACCAAGTCTGCATACTAACAGCTATAACAGAGGCCTGTATAGGAGATAAGATGTGGCACTCAAAAGCTTTCTCTCAGCCTTTAACATAGGGTTGCCTATGTGAATCTTTGGATGAACTTCCTGTGAGTAAGGCCAGTTGAAACATTCATTCAAAAGAAAGACTTTTCAAAGATAGCTGGCTTTGTAGACAGTTTTCTGCTTCATCACTGTTTAAATCATAAGCTTATTACTTTGATTTTTTTTTCCAACAGGAAATATTCTATAATATATAGAGAGATTTGTTTTTGACCATTAAATTATTCTTTGGAGCTTGCTAAGGACATATGTGGTGTGCTCAAGGATACAGTTCAAGTACTGACATGAACTGATTTAAAATCTATCCAGGAGATAGGCAGCAACAGGTTTAGGCTGCATATACAGAAGTAAGAGAGTCTTTTAAAACTTAATTTTTACTCAGTAAAAAATCCTTACTTTTTTTTTTTTTTTTGGAAGAAAATTTTAAGGCTCACAGATTTCATCTTTAAAGAACAACAACAAAAAAAACTTGCAGAGGTTCTCTGATTTTTTTTTAATCAGTGAATTTGCATACTGAACTTGGTTTCAAAACTATTTTTCTTTCACTGGAGAAGATATGTGTAACCATTATCCTGAAATAAGATAGTGATTCCATGTGATTGAGGAGAATTTCATTACTTTGCTCTGGAACTGATGAAAGTCACCTCAGCCAAACGAATCAGCCCTCTTTTTACACTCTTTTGTTTTTTCCTACTTTTATTGTTTTTATTTCTTTTCATCTTTTTGTATTGTTTGCACTGTAGCTTGAAAAACATTGTAGTTGTACTTTTGCATGATAAGAATATTTAATTATAGTATAATTACCAAATCCTTAGAAAAGCTTGTAAATTGATTTGAGTTTTACACTTCTATCTTCTTTAGTGAACCTCCAGGGGATAACTGGATATATCTGGTCAGCCTTCTTTCAAGATACTTGGGCTCGATGCTTGCGTAGGTTCTGAATACTGCTTATAAGGTTCACTTAATTTCATAAACTTTAGACAATTCTGGAATAAAGTCTGTAAACTACTATGTACATTTTTTACTTTAGTTTCTACTTCTGTTAATGAATATATGCTCTTTCCTGGAATATCACTTGAAGTATCATTAAGTATCATCAAAAATTAAGCCACAACATTTATGTGTTCAGTAGGGAAAAGTATGAAAACTGTTGTACAGCATTTTGGAAAACACGTTGCTTTACTTGTAAAGGTACATCATAAGAAAATACAGAGCAATACATATATATGTGTGTGTATTTGTGTGTGTATGCATATATATGTTTATGTATGCATATATATATATATATATATATACACACACACACACACACACAATTCAATCCTTGTTCTTTCCTTTCTGAATCTGTTTTGTGTGGGGGTGCAGGCTATTTCATGGTTTGTCATGTTTTTCTCTTCTACACTATTTATCCTATTCTTTAGTGGTACCTTTGTAAATTATATTTTTAATACCTGTTCACTTTAGTTTCTATCACATCTACTTCTTTTTTAAATAACAGTAGTTTACATGAACTAGTGATGACCCTTTCATTCATTTAATTGAATCTAGATTAAAATTTCTCTAAAGAGAGTCCTGCCTTAAAGAACTATAGGAACCGGGTGATTCTCACGCATCCGTTCACAAGCATGAGCAAACCCTGCTCCATATATTCTAGAATATAAGTTGAAATAAGTATGTAGAAGTGCCATTATGCAAATTATTTACCTGAGGTATGCTTAGGATATTCTCTTATGTTAAAATATATGAGTTTTAAGCCGTGTTGGTATAGTATACATTCATATATCAGATGACACTTTTTTTTAATGCCACTCAAGTGATAAATGGGCAAGAAAATCTTTTGAGGGACAATCTGTAATCAAAGCAGACTTGCAGAAAATGTGCAGTAGAAAGAACAAAAAATGTTTGAAAGTCAGCTCTTTTCAGCAAGTCTTGTTCATCTAACTGATCTATCTTCAGTGTAGTGAAAAATATTGATAAACATAGAGCTAGATAAATATAACCCCCTCTTTTCATGGAGCGGAAAACAATGAGTGATTTGAAAGCACGGCAGGCTGGAGTTGGATCTAACTGTATAGCTAAAGTAACACATCACTGTGGGATCATTTTAATACTCATTTTAGACTAGCAGCAACTAGCAAAACCATTGTTTTTTATCTCAACTATTGTCCCACATAAAGGCCAAATCAATTAAGCGCTTGTGTTTTGAGGCATGAGCATCACAGAATGAGATAAATATCAGAATATTGTGGTGTGCAGCAACACAGAAACAACTGCCGTAGCGGAGTGCATTCAGACAGCGAAAGGGCATGAAGTTTGTGTCTCAGGGCTTCCAATTGCAACTGAGATAACAATACATCTATGAGGCAGGATCAGACTCATGCTTTTCAAACTTTGGTAATGTTTACACAGGTTGCTTGCTAGATATAATGGCTCCAAAAGATCTACAAGAGGGTGAAAACTAAAGATATGCAAGTTCTCTCAGTGCGCAGCAGACTCACCATTCACAAGTTCACAGACCTGCATCAAGGACTCACAAAAAGCACCAATTTTTATCTGATGAATAGAAAATCTTGTGGAGAAAGGGAGCAAAATCATACGCAGCATTGTGTTTTCCTGATCCTCGGACATCCAGTGACCAGGATGGGCAGACAGCAAAGAGACTGTTTGGCTGCCGAGAACCAGGAGGTACAAGCAGAATTTCAAAGAGCTGCTCACAGAAGAAGATCAACAGAAGGTGGTGATAAACCATATAACATGATCCAGTAACACATAAACTGTTTCTATGACCATTGCAGATTTGGAATTTAGGGTGTTCTTGTTGCTCTTCACTGGGGCCAGGTTCAGGCCTGGTGTCGGTGGCAGCCTCACCTATGCTGGGAGGGCTCCGTAGACTCACTTTGTCACCAGGGGAGGCAGCTTCATGGAATAAGTAGGTTCTCACTGCAATCAAATGACAAACAGGAGAGTCTTTGAAGGTCTCTGTGGAACTGTGTGGTCAGCTTGGCAACTTGGGCTGTAGCAACTGTGATCTGATTGAATTCAGACTCTTAGGACACTGGATCACACCTTCCTTAGGGAAGTGTTAGAGAAGATCCTCTAGGAAACTCACGCAGAAGGAAGAGCTCAGGAAAATTGTTTGCATGTACCCAAACATACTGAATGCTCGGAGATAAACTACTGCATTGTGCAGGAAGGATGGGAAATTTGAAAGAACACCATATAGCCTTGAAAGCTATAGCCTGTGAAGAGCCCCCAAGAACTGGCAATTTTAAAAACAAACCAGTCTGCAAAGACTTATAAATAAGATCAGGAAACTCAAAGCCCATCAGGATCTAAACTTGGAGAATAAAGCAAAGGGTAACAGGAGGAGTTTTGTAGCAAATGGCTGTTCAGGAAGAATGTGGGCTGCTTGCATTTATTTGTTTGTAGTCAAGGGAAAACTATCAAAAATCTGATACCCATGCATAATTATTGGGTGGTTTTAGGCATTACATTTAGAAGAGAATTCTGCTGGCAGAACATTTGGCGAGCCACAAAACCCTTAGAAACTCTTGCACTGTTCCTGCAAAGTGAGTGGGAAAAAAAAAAAAAAAAAAAGGAATCTTGAAAACATAAGGTACATGTAAAATAGATGGCAGAATATAAAGAATGACAGTGTATTTATATATACTGGTTTAGGACATGAAGTGATGCTTAATTTGAATTGATTATTGCATAGATTGCATGTCAGGTTATAATTCTCTTCATTGTCATATATGGTCTTGAGTACATGCTCTATGATTAATTAAGTAGTAATACAAATAAATTATTGTAATTTAGAATCAGATATTGCGATGAAGATGTGAACTGACATTGCTTCTGTTCAATAACAGCTTTTACTGAAAATAGGAAATAATGGCTTTTATACTTCAAGGAATAATACCATATATTTATCTTCATATCTTTTGAGTATTCACCTCAAGATCTAATACGTAATCCTCACAGGTTTATATATTTTTCACTGTCTTAAAGGACATTTCAACTTTACACCCATTATAGATTTGTGTTAGTATTACTCTTAAAATGTTTCAATTTATATATTTGAGTGCAGCAGTTGCCATAAGGTAGACTGTTTTAATATATAACCACTCTGTCAAGTTCCTCAAGCATTTCAAACACAAACATTGTTCAAGCATATGCAATAATAGTGTTTAGATTAGTGTTTGGATGCAGAGCATTTCAGATGTGATGCCCGCCTGATTTCCTCCTGCTGCCCCAAATATGGCAGGTGGTTTTCTAAGCTGTTTGCTGTCATATCAAAAGTTGCCTATTGTTCAGAAGACTGGAAAATCTTCTACAAGTCAACTGCTTAAAGATAATGTATTGGATTTTTGGACAGTGAAAATGCACCATTCCTTCTATAAAAGAAACTCATATCCAAGGTCCTGACCCCTCGCAGTTGTTAATTCCCAGGGCTCAAATGATTTAACCAGTTTTGAGCCAAACTCTTCCCATTGATTTTAGTGATATTACAGGACTTTAACAGAAGGCAGAATTCATCTTGTGCCACGCTGGCCTGTTTCCAAATTCTTCATTCACTCTAACCTTTATTTCCGAGAAGGCTGTGTTTCTGTTGTATGGGTTATAAAGATAATACTTTTTTTTCTATAGTTAAGCAGCATTTAGATTTATAGCATGCAGCAGATTCATATTATGCTAAGAATTCATCTACAGACAACCAAAATTAGTGCAGGTCTTGAGGATCTCACAAACTTTTTCCAGTTTCTATCTTCTTATATTTTTTAATTTTCTTGGCCACTTTAACATTATCACAAAAAGTAAAATACCTTACTCCAAAATCACAAATTTAACTTAAATACTTAGTTGATAAAATTAGTACAAAACTGTGTAGTTCTGCATGTGTTTTCATGACGATGTCAAGAGTGGATTTGTTTCTTTGGTGCTGAAAAACCAGTGTATTAAAAATCGAATTATATGTAGCGTTAATAAAAGAGAAGACAGCTTGAACCCATTTATCTGTAACTGCTCAGAAATTCACAACATAACTTCAGGGATTTCAGAGGTCATGATTAGGAAAGAGAGTTACATATCTTTAGCTTTCTTAATTACTCCACTTTTAGAGTTCTATTCTCTTGACTCCCTTACTGTGACTAAACCATCTGGCTGGGACATGTTTTATTATTTCTTAGGGAGTAGGCTAACATGGCTCATTTTTGTGGCTTTTGTTCAGAATAAACTTGCTGAAATGGTAGTTAGCTAGATCCTCCCAGATATGATAATGATACTCCATTGTGAATAGAATTTATAGGAAATAGTACAGTTATGTTTTGGATGAAATGAGCTATTTACTGTGTATTTATACAGTGATGTTCCTGACCTACATTATGTGTCAGAGGGATTCCCTAGTACTCTAAAAACTCAAAGTGAAGGGAGTGATTGACTGCCAGCGAGCTAGCCATTGTCACTAGTGTCACTAGTTATTGTTGTTAGCATTCATGTAGGCTCAGTGAGGCAGGTGAATCACCCACCTAATCCATGGGAGATAATTTGAGAGCTGAAGATGAATGCATATGATGTTTTAAACACAGGACTTGTCCATTTCACCTACACATGAAATAAGAGGTCGTGAAGGTGGTTAGGCTGACACCTAGGTTAACACACCCGTTCTGAGTGTGTTAAATTTCATACTCCTAAAGTCTCAAACACTGTCATGAATGCTTCTGAGAAAAAAAAAAAAAAAAATCTAGATTGCCTGTAATTGTCATTTGTTTTCTTTTTAGATAAGTTATTTTCATTTTTTAAGAGAACTATAGAATAGCACAAATAATTCCTTTTTCTGTCCCTTTTGCTTGTTTCTGAAGCTTGAAAATAAGTTTTATGTACTTTTTATTATCATCAGTGAACAGTATCTATTTTCTTCAGTCTGTCACAGAAAATCACTTTCTTCATAGTACTACTGTTATGCCTATCATCCTAGCTCATAACTCTTATTTTTGTCAAACTGTGATAGTGGACATCAAGGTATACCTTGACTGTAATCCAGTAGGCATTCTATCCATTCCATTTTTACAAACACTGGACAAAAAGCCTGTTTTATCTCATTGTGACTGTGCATAATAGACTTAAACCTGTCTTATTTAAGCAGAAAGGAACAGACCCAACACGTTCAAGAAAAGAGGCAAAGCTCACTTGAGAGCAAAGATAATAGTCAGCTAGTGCTTTTTCAACTGATGACCTGCCAGGGTCTCAGTTTTCAGAAAGATACATGTGGTACATACTGCTAGGATTTTTATACTTTAATTGATCTTTTTGTTCCCAATGTTTATAGTTCTGTTTATAGTTCTGTTTATAGTCTGCTTATAGTTCACATGTAATCTTCTAGAAAGGATAGCTTTATTTCTATTTATTTATTTATTTTAAGATTAGATCCTATGATATTGTGTAACAACAAAGCTGAAAGGATTTAGTAAGATGAATGTAAATGAAATTAATGAAAGCAGACATTAGTGATCCATCAGCTGGCTATTTAGAGGGCTAGTATGATAGCTCCTGAAAGCTCATTGTCATTCAAAAGGTATACCCATTCCTGAAGAGAAATACTGACTTTGCCACAGAGGCAGTAAGATTGTGACAGGACTGCTGCATAAAAAAAAAAAAAAAAAAATCAAGATTTGCTTCTGTGGTTTAGAACATCATTTTGGAAATACATTTTCTTAAGCAATCATGTGCAAAATTCCTGAAGACAAGATGTGTTTATTCTTCTCAATTTTTTTTTTCTTTTCAGAGGGGATGACTACTTTAAGCTTCTGTCTTTCAAACTAGCAAGTCAGCTAACGAACAAAAGAAGAGTTATGTCACTGAATGATTGCATTCAGATTTAGATCAAAAAGAGATATGCAAAATAGGATTGTAAAGCTATGGGTAACTGTCTTGATAAGCACTTGGGATTAGATTTTTTTCCAAAATGTCTGTCATTCACTTGACAACTGACAGTATATTATTTTATCCTTTTTACCAAGGTACTCAAGTAACTAGATCTGTAAAACAGACATTTTAACTGTGAGTGATCTGTCAAGAGTACAATATAATTGCAATGTGCTGTTTTCCTATGGATAGGCATGAGTATAAGAATAGATCTGGAACCTGTAAACAGTTTGTTCAATTGAAATTCTCTTTTTTTTAAGATAGTCTTTTTTAAATCAGCTTTTTGTATGAATTTTTTTTTTTTCCTAGCTATTGGAATGAAAGCTGAACAACAATATGAATTTTCTTTCCACTTAAAATTGTGCTTCAAGTAACCTTTCCCACACGGACCATGCTTTATGGTGGAATGACACTTCCTGTGATGCATTTCATCTCATGTAATGCTCAATAAGAGATACTGTCACAGGCTATGCAAAGTAGAAAAGATCCAACCAGAAGGATCTACATATACGTCTGTCCAGTACACAGTCTTACACAGTGGTGACTGTGGATATGTTTTATCAGATTATTTTATAAATAACATGTTTTGAATATTGTTATGTTAAATCAGTGCTGCTATTTGAGCTTTGGGCTTCATTTCAAAAATGGGAAAAAAAGTTTCATTGTACTGTAAACTTGCTCATAAAGTAAGTTATTGGCTTGCTAATGTCTGTGTTTCAAGGAAATAGGAACAAGCCATCAAGGATATGTTGTGACCTTTCTAAGTGGCACTTACTAGCAATAACATAGTATGGTAAAGAAAAAATCCATGTTAGTCCAGTATTAGTCCGTCGTAGTTTAAAGTCATTGGACTTACTCCAGCACTGGAAAGCAGGAAGGTTGAGTCACATCACTCTAAATTGGTCTCATTATAAGGAATTGCACAGGTGATGCATGTCTGCATGTCTGCTGGCTAAGGACTTTGCTGTTAACATCTAGGGAGAAAACCCCTGTTTCACTTTCCTTTTAATATAATAGAAGAATATTCAAACACTATTAATCACAGCATCAGGTGTTTTTTCTTCATCTGGTACATAATTGTATTAATATGAATAGAATATTTATGGGTGCATAAATAAAATGGACAAAAATATATAGTCCTCAGCATTTTTTTAATTGACAAATGACACTACAAGTATATATCTTAAGAAAATAAATCATCCTAGAAAAGTGTTTGAAGTTAGTAAGAGTAATGAATATAAATAAGTATAAATAAATAAATACATTTGCTGGTTTATAGTGTCAAACATAAAGATTCTTGGTACTTCTGTTGGACATCAGATAGTTTTTAGAGTTGCAAAATTACAAAATATTACAATAAAAATGTGAGAAATTCATGATGCTAAAGTAAAAGGAAAATTTAAAAGAAGGAAGAATGCGTTAGGGAAGTTTTCCTGCTACTTCATTAATCTTTGGCTTAATCCATGTGAAACTAATTTAAAAATGCATATCTGAAAGACTTAACTCTCTCTGGAGCGTGGTCAGCATTGAACTCAAGGTGTTTTGTTATTCCGCCACAGGAAATACATCTGTCTATGAGGTTATCTGTGTGCTTACTCAAGGCTTTGTTTTTAGTACGAGAGAATTGTGGGAGCATTTTGAAATGTGTTGTTTAGGTTTTGAACAAAATAACAGAAATACAAACTTTGTAGAAGAAGTAAAATTGGCGTATTTTCAGTCCCCTCTTAGAGTATAACAGTTAAGTGGCTGATGTGTAACAGTTTCTAGCAGTATATGAAATCAGTTTAAGAAATACCTTGACAAAACACTTCCTGCACTTGCTGCCTGTGCAGGGAGTCAAATATGAATTTAAAAATAAATAAATAAAAAGGAAAGTCTAGGCAAAAAAAAAAAAAAGAAATGGGGATGAGAGAATTTGGCTTTTTGTATTTGATCTAGACCAGTGTAAACACATGGGTAATCTGCTTGCCTGTATTTTGGAGAGATACAGAATAATGGTGGAAAGAGGTGGCCATGTTTTAACACTTTTAGAGATAAGCCAGATCGTATTTTTAATAGTTATTTGAACTGGTTGTTAAATTTTAAAAATAAAACATGGCTGCTCATTTGTTCATCTATTTACAAAGAGAAATAAATAATGCCTGAGCAAATAAAATCAGTGTTGGGGTTTGGGGTGTAACAGCGTAGAAAATGAGCCTGGGGCTCATGCATCCATCCATCAACTCTCTTTTCAACAAGTACAAAGGGCAGTGGGACACTGAAATGCACTTGGGCCCAGAAGAAACATATTTGGAGAGCAGAAATGCTGGCCATATATCAACTGTTTATTTATCCCCCCCCAAAAAAAAAAAAAAAAAAAAATCATTCAATATCAGTTTTCATTGCAAAGGTTTCACAGATTTTATAGGGCTCAAATTACAGTTCTGGAATGAAAGTTATATATGGCCTATTTTTAAACCATCTTTGTACTATATTGCTTTTCCAGTTTTGTGATGTGTGTTTTATTGGCAGTGACACACGAACGGGAGAAATACATTAAGAAAAAGAAATGTCCTTGTCTGTGATTAGGGGAAAGTTGTATGTAATGTCTTATTGTCCATAAAGTGTCACATAACGTTTAATGGAAGAATTTCAAGGTAGCTAAGAAAATGGGTTTTCTGTGTGTAGCCTAGGATATATAGTCCAATGATATACATGTAATAAAAGCTGACAACTTTAGTTTGAGATACGGAAAGCAGAATGTTGCTCTTCAAAATTAAACATTTTTAAAAGTGAAAGATTAAATGTATATAAACATATGTAAAGAACAGCTTCAAATAATATTGTATGTTACTTTACATTATAGGTAACACCCTGCTAAAATTATTTGAAAACCACTCTGCTTGTTTTAAGCATGTTTCACTGAACAAGATTCAAAGCTACATCAGTCTCTGGCTGAGCAGGTAGAAGCCAAAGACAATCTTCAAATTCAGTTTGCTCATTTTAAAAACATGTACATGATACATATTTAACAGTTGGTCAGGATAGTAATTTTAGAATAGGTAGATCAGATGCTATATATGCACTGATAAGCTGTACAGCTTACAACAATATTTATTGATAATAAAAGCATTTAAAAAAATACTATTTTCCATCAGTGTTTCAAACTAAAAATGCTATTTTTAGAGTCAGTTGTGGGAATGTTAAGAGGAAGTATGGACAAAAGATGGTGTTGCTGGAAGAATAAAATCAAGCTTCTCAGAAGGAAACTCTATGAGGGAAAGTAATTTTGAGCAGGTAATTGGGCTGTGTGTATGTGCTCTACCTTTACATGCTGTGCCTGATTGTTCTTGGAAAGACTAAAAATATGTGGTATGGATAATGATACTTTGCATCAAAAATAAATTGTATGTCATTAAAAATATTAACTGAAAGAAAGCTGACCTGGAAGGCGGTGATTGAAAAATCTGCTCCTTGAAAGTGTCTCTGCTCGTGATAACCCAGATAATAACAGGTTTGCTGCTCATCACAAGGAGTGTCACCTTAGAGGGCTCCATGGCTGAAATGAGCAGGTGATTCTCAAATAGCTAAATATAAAACAATAATAAATAATGCTAAATCTACACCCCTGTAAGATAATAAGAAAATCTGTGATTTTCCTGCATGTCACTAGACTGATTATGCTCTGGAATAACAGTCTGACAAAGAAATGCAATAGGCTACAAATAAGCTCTTCAGGAGACTGACTCAGCTTCACGCATGGTTATAGCTGATGGATGCTAGTACTGAGCTGACTACCATACAGTGACACAGAAATACCCCCACTTTCTATATTAAGTTTATAGCAGCATACAGTCACCGCATAAGCATGATTTTACTGTGTTGAGTAACATTATATAAGTTCTACACACCACCTAAAAAACTTGCTGTCCTTTGTGTTATCACACTCCAAGTTAATTTCAGTCTTGCTGGATGCAATGCAATGGTCGGCTATTTTATTCTTCCATTTTTTGGTGAATCATCTCTACCAAGTGTTAGCCTTGTATTGCCAGACTATACCAATAAACATGATAGATTGTTTTTAACAGAGATGGGTATTCCACACAGCAAGCAGAGAAAGGTCAGGGAAATAGCTTTGTGTCATGGTAATACAAATATTTTTAGGACACAATAAAATCAACAGCTGCTCTTTTCTTTTCTAACAGCATATTCATGTACTTTGCAGCTTTAACAAAGTCTAAATGCTATAGATCTCCTAAAGTTTAGGCCTTACTAATGGAAACTCCTTTGTTAATTAGCAATGTGATAAAGTAAAAGGAAAACTCCACTTATAAATGCTCTTTTAGTATCTTGTCCTCACTATAGCAAGCAGCAGAGCAGCTGGCCATTTGAGGCTTGTTAATGTCCCTGCTGCCAGCCACACTGTAGAAACAGGTGGTAGAAATAGTTATGCTCTTAAACTGCAGTGTTCTTGCTGCTTAGGGGTGTTACCTTTTTAAGATGATTATTAAACCAATAAAGTGTTAATGTTTACAGTAAAATAGGCAGAAGTCTTTGTGGGGTCATGGTGTACCTCTGCCAGAATCTACAGGCATTGGAAAAGCTCCAGACCACATAGGAGACCTCAATATCCAGGGCAGCAGATGGGATTGCATTTGAAAATGCAGGGCTGCAGTAAAAAATTTGGGCCACTGATGAAGCAGTTCAATTCCACGAACTTTTAATGACCAGATGTTTTTCTGTATCCCTCGTTACTTTGAATCTAAAAATATGCTTTTAAAAACATACTTTTTTACCTGTATGTTACTGTGTATTTATTTTACATCTTAACTACTGTTTTTATCAAGCAAATACATGTTTATGAAATGCTCTAGCTGCATCTGTTTTTCTATGCACATCTGAATGAAAAATGATATTTGTTTCATAATTGTTCTTTTCTTCTATTGTTTAACAGTCGTTACATATTCTAATAATCTAACATAAAAATTTTGTGATCATGGAAGGGAAAGGCACTGTTTCAAGAAAAGGAATAGTTGTAAACAGTGCATATTATGCTCTGTTATAATTATTATTAAAGTACTGAGAAAACAAATATTTCAGGACATTTTTGGAGATAAGTTTCTTCTGAAGTACTGCTGCTTTGGCACTGAGGTGCAGTTTTCTGTTTGGCAAATATTACTGATTTTCTTTTGAGTAACCAGGATCAGAGTTCAGGTTTACCGCTTGTGTTAAGTTACATAAATAGTTTCATGAATTCATCACAGTAAATATAAGGGATTAATTGTTACAGTACATGGCAATGGCTAAATAGCCTTTACAATACATGGATTTTTTCTCTATATGTGTTTCTCTGTCTTCACAGCTTCAGAATTTTCCTTTCCAGGATATGTTAAGTATCTTCTTTTCATAAAGTACTAATTTTCATAAGGTTTGTAAGATGTTAGTTATGTTGCATTATACCTGTAATTACATGTTAAGCAATATGTTCAACATTCATATGCAACAATTAATAGATTCAAGAATATTTAAATTCTTGAATTTTAAATCTAAATTAAATTTTAAATCTATTTCCAGGCTGACAACCAGTTCAACATACTTAAACATTTTTAATGCTAAAACTGCCATATTATTGTCATGTATTCATTTAAAATTTGCTTAGTGATAAACATTGCGTCAATAGTGGGCGGGTAATAATATGTCAAGAAGGAATTGAACTGTTTCAATAAATATGGAAGACTGTTCTTCATTAAAAGAATATTAGAATATTGAATAAAAAGTTCCTCTTTGAGCCTTGAGGTTAGTCAATTGTTATGCATTTCAGAAGGAGAATGTTCAAGCATCCTAAAGAGCATTTAATGACAGCATATGTTTTCTTTCATTGGTTGGATAATAGATTTTACTTAATACCTAATGCTGTAAAACCAGCCTACAGTATGTAGGAAATATAAATCCAATATAGATTAGCAGTGGTAACAGTTATTAATTTTGCTGCAAATTAAAAATATTTCAGGAGTGTAAGTTACTTTGGAGAACTTTCTGACTTGGAATGGTCTTTCTCCAATTATCTGCAAAGTTTGCAGTGTAACATCTTCATGCTCATCTGATGGTAACAATGGTCACTATTAATACCTTTTTCTGCAAAAATTAAACTTATTTTGTGTTGTGTTGAAGAAATGATACGTATAATAACAGCCACTGAATTCTGTTTTTGGATGTTAGAACGGAGAGTAGAAAAAGATTAAAGAAGAAAAAAAACTAATAAAAATGTAAGGGTTTTGTGCCAATCTTGCAACAATTCTAATCTCTGGCAGTCACATTTTTAAAGCACAATGGTTAAAATCTCATATGTAAAGTTTTCTGGCAGTCGCAGAAGACTGTGACTGTTAGCAATATATCCTATGATTAATTTGTCTATCTTGATACCGTATAGTCTGACTACATCTATGCAAAGAACACAAAAATATTTTGAGTGACTCTTTTCACCATTTTAAACCTGAGTTCAAAAGCTATTGGATTCCAAGCTTTCACTAAAATCAATATAAATTATAACAATAATTAAATTAGTTTTTATTATTTGTAGTCAGTATTATTGCAAAACAAATCTTGCAGAGAATCTAGAAAGGATAGATGAGCTAGCTGATACTTGAGAATGTTACATATTGGTTCAGTATTCCTTTATGGATAATTTTTCTGTATGTTCTTTATTTGCTATACCTCTCTTCACTTGATTAAACAATAAAGAAATAAACCTGTTCAAAGATTAGATTTACTTTTTGCTGACCTAATTCAAAGGTCTTCTTTATAATACTAGCTAAGCTATGGATTGTATATATCATTTCTCAGTAACTTTATTGTCCTACTAACTTTCCAGGGTACTTTTATTCACAGGGAAGGACAATAACACTAGCTAACCATTTTTCAATTAAACGAGGTCAAGTAAATCATAAATATTGTATTTGTATCCCTTGGGAATCTGCTTTGTGGTCCTGTTGCTCATATGACAAATCTCAGCAAGGTCAGGGAGTAGGCTGTGTAATCTCTCCAGGTATTTTATCTCATTTTAGAAAGGATGCTGACAATAAATCTTCTGTAAACCCCAGCATTGCCATTTTCTCATTAAGGCTCTGTGTTGCAAGGTAGCCCATTTTATAATAGCCAGCCATTTATATATTTTTAAGTTTATGCTACAGTATTTTTCTTCCTTGAGCGCAGGGCCAGAGTACAAGAAATACACCTGTGAGCAATGACTAGTGTGCTTCTTCATATGTGAGATAACTCTGAAATTCAGTACTGTACTGTTAACATTGATGCACTCAAACTCTCAAAGTAGACTGTCACTTTTGATCCTGTGCACACAGCTGTTTGAACTGTGTAAAATTTTAATATGAACCATACCAAAATGATTGAATTTTTTGTGTTTCACATTCTAGTTTTACTTGCGCGTGATTTATTTTTCTCTTCTCAAATTGCTATGAAGATGGTTGCTAAGAGTCTTTGACTGAGTTTTCAAATAATATTTTTATTTTTATGGACAAAGATTTCAAAGTGTAAAGTAAAATCAGAAGTTTTAGAAGACAAAATCAAGACACACTTAAAGGTTACTTTTTTATAGATGTTACTCAATCTCTTTTGAGGTTTTAAGACTATTTGGAGTGGGGAATGATAAGAAGGGAGGTGTTTGTGTGAATCTATATGTAATGCTTCTATATAGCAATTTTCTTTTAAACCATTTTATAGAAAATTGGAAATATTTTATAAAGAGGCTTCCAAAATAACTGTTTTGATAGCAACTAATAAAATAATGAACAATTTCTCCACCAAAATCTGAAATGCTCAGTGAAACAGGTTTTATTTTACATTAATGATTTTTCCAGGCAGTTCTGAGTCATTCTTCATTCATTTTATTATTCTAAATCAGTCTCCTGTTGAAATTAGAGTTTTGGTGAAAAATAGGGGTGTACTTCTATGCTTAGGTTTTATTATCATAGACATATAAGTTTTTGACTTATAGTCTTGAAAAGAAAGCAGAGAGGATTTTAACTAAGTGTGTTTCATCTTGAAAGTATCAAGTTGGGTTTGGTTGGGTTTGATCATTGGTCAAATATAGTATTTGTTACAGATTAACACAGACATAAGTCTACGACTAGCAGAGGCTTGGAAGTCCAAAAAGCAGAAATCTTAGCAAGAAAGAAACTCTTGTTTCTATCAATTTGTTACTATGTTAGGGATGGTTTTTTTTATTTCAAACTTTATTCTAGTCTTATTGCTTGAATTGCCTCAGAAGAGTGTGTAAAAAACTCCATGCCAGGTTCTTTGTGCCACAAAGGAATTAAAATAAAAATTAGATTTAATCATGCCTCATGAATGAATAATCAGGTTGTACATTAAATCTTAATTACTTTTTCTAAAATATAACAAAATGATTTGAAATTATTGTTGCAGTGAGGCAGAACTTACATTAGCATTACTATATACTATATAGCTAATAAGAACATTTTGTGTTCCCTAATATGGTCATTATGTACCCTTATTAAAACTCCTTTCATTATTTTATCATCTTTTATGTGTCAAAGTGTTTACACATTTTTGTTAGGAGCATTTCATGGAGAAAAAACATTTCAGGACCTCCTGGGTTTAAAATCTGTAATATGCTTCCATGAACTATACAGTAACAGTGATCAAGCTGAAGTGTTTCTGTGTTTTTCTAAATGCATTTTCACCTTTGTTCTACTCCTGCAATTTTTTTTTTTTTTTGTGCGTCTGATCCTGCGTATTCTATATCTCTTTTTGTAGCCTTGGAAAAAAGGTGTTGTTCTCATGAGTTCCAAAGTTTTTGAAGGTATTCTGGCATGGAAAACATAAATTTACATATGACTATAACTTGAAACACCTGTTTAGCCTCAACTTTAATATAATCATTTAGAACCAGTACTAAATGCTAATGTACTGATAAAGTGACCACTGCACTTTTTATTGTACTTTTTTCATAAAGTTCTGCTGCTTTTCTGTTAGAGCATTTTTTTGAGAACTTTCCTTAGAGCACATAAAGTTCTGCTGCTTTTCTGTTAGAGCATTTTTTTGAGAACTTTCCTTAGAGCAC
>VZSV01000195.1:939623-957475 GCA_013398735.1 Nothocercus julius | reverse complement strand
TTTTTTTTTCCTTTTTTTTTTCCTTTTTTTTTTCTCTTTTCATTGAATCACCATTTAAAATATTTTGCCTATGAATTTTAAAGGAAATCTGTGGAGACTCATGAATTTCCTATTAGTAAGAAATAGAGTATAAAAGGAAAGAATCAATTCTTGAAAGTGACATAGGGCAGAACATCCACTAAAACCACATACCACATACAAGTAATAATGTGAACTACACCTAAGAAAAATGCAATATTACTTTCCTTAGCAGTGCATGTATTATTTATAATCATAACTTGTAGAAAACACACGTTTCATTTACATTTAATGAAGACCAGCTGGAAACATGTTTTAATAAATGCACATTTTAAAAATACATATAACTCACTGTTACTGATTCAAAAATCCTTTAAGGGCTCCCACCAAAGTATTTCTGATTGGTATGAAGATGTGAACAGCTCGATTCTTTTTACCCTTCCTAAGTAAAACTCATTACTGAAGACATGGAGAGTCAAGTCTGAGAAAAAAAAAATGCAAAATTGCTCTTAAAGTTTTTGGAAAAATGTAAGGCATGCATACATTTTAACCACTGAATGCATTTGCATATTTTTTCCCTAGAGTATATCATTAAAGAAGTTAATTTGCTAAGTCATAGTATCTACTTTAATTGATAATTTTCTTGTCAGAGATATTTTGAGGAGAAAAAGCTTATCAGCATGGAAGCTTCACTCTAATTTTCACTGAATTGATCTAATTTGCATCAAACTAATTTGAGCACTTGGTTTAGAGGATATATTTCAGTCTATTAGTAGTAAATGATACTCTTGTGATATTTCAGATATTCATAATAGATCTTTTACTTTTGCATTGAATTTTAACCTAGTCACTATAGAATGGGACTGCTATACCACAAAGTCTATGGATTTAAGACTTTGTCTGGATCAGCCAGTGTTTTATGATATCCTTTGTGAACTATAAAAGAACAAGGGGGAAAATCCTTTTTTAATTAAAGTTTTTGGAATTAAAGTTTGTATTTTCAAGTAGATATTTAATTATTTTTGACAACCTCATAGATTATGATATTCTCCTTTTTATTACCCTTGCCTAATTAAAGGGATTTCATGTATACTTCGTATTTTTAATCCATCCTTAGTGGTTCATTTTAGCAAAAACCTGCTTGACATAAAAGTATGATACAGATTTATACAGGGAATTCAGTTATTTTAGTCTTTTTTTTTTTTGTCTTACAGTGCAAGTCCTCACTATAAATAGACCTCAATAGACATTGTTATGTCTAAGTATTGTCTATTTAACATATGGAGAGTTTGATTGGGGCAGAAGGTGTTCCTCTCTTGTAGTAGTGATCTCTGCTTTAGGATTTTTATTTTTTTTTAATGACAGGCTTCATAAAGCATTCAAAACTGAAGGTTTATTTGCCTAGACTCTGTTCTTGTTCACAGTATCTTAGCCTGCCAAGTTCAGTTTTTATAGATCATCAGTTTCATGCTGATCTGCTCATTGCATATAGAGTCAATGTTGCTGTGCACTTTATGATGTAATCATTTGAATATAGTATTTCTAAACTGTTGCAAACATCCTCCTTGTCTTACTTTTGTAAACTTTTAAGCCCAGTATTTGTTCTCTATGATACAGCTTTGTTATCTGTCTTTTCTGCTTTTCTCTGAGCTGGCTACAGTGTTTCCAAAAAACAGATTTTAGTCCAAAGGACTCACTAGTGAATCATATCAAATTGTTAGTTCACTGATAAGTTATATTTGTTATTTGTGCCTGTTTTGTGAAGTGTTTCTTACCGCTTTGAGAACCATGTCTATTCCAGTATGCAGCTTTATACCTCTACAAATTTTGGCAGTATAAACACATATTTTCTAGGTTTATGTGCAGTTAATTGCATTTATCTTTGTGATAGCTTCTGTATTTTTCTGTTATTACATAGAATAGTCTTGGTTATTGGCATTTTCTTTTTCTGAAGAGTCTCATCTATCATTTCTTCTAAACACTGCAAAATCTAGTGGTATTTATGTTCAACTAATTGGATCCAAACACTCCCAGGCATTATGATGACTCTTATTTAACATTTCTGGTTAACAACAAAAAATTCACGTTTCCTCTTCCTCTCTCCCCAAATTCTTCATTTACTTGTTGCTTTTTTTTGCCCTACCTCTTCATTCGCGAAACAATCTAATTTTACCACTTCGATCTGTTCTCTTTCAGAGAAATAAAGCCACAGAAATCTTCTAATCTGTATTCACTTTTTCCAGATGTCTTTTTATTTCAGCAATCACAACTCTTAATCTCCCAATGCTCTATTGTCATGTATGATGTGTATATTGGTAACGCAATGACTGTTTTGATATGAATCAGCCTCTATACATATCTTCTAGGCAAAACTACAAAACTAGATTCATGAGTAAAATGTGTGTATGTGTGTACATATACATGTGTATATATATGTACTTGGAGAATACACACTGATATATGTAAACATACATATATGTGCAAACATATATATGCAAGTATGTTTTCCTCCAAGAAACTGCATCATTATCTGAGCATATCTCCATTCTTGTCCTTTCAGTTAGCCACAGAAACAGGCTCTTGTTCCTTCATTCAGTTCCCTTCTTTGTTAAGATTTCTCATTAGCATTTATTTGCCCATGTTTGATGGTAGTAAGCAAAATGTTCTTTATTGTAACAAAGATAACACCAGATAGATACTTACACTGTAATGTAAAATGCCCTGAAACCTGCTTCTTTTTTTCTTATGGGCAAATAGTTAATCCATAAAATCTGTAATTGGATTTACCAACCATTTTTTTTAGTAGTCTCAGCAGGGAGCCTTAGGGCTAGTGCTCTTATCAGAAGATGCGGCATATGGGGGCATGCTAGCAGAAAAATTCTGAGGAACCCACATTACTGTTGGCATGATCTGGGTCAATATCTTAGATGCAATTCTGTTTTAAAAGGAATTGTTTAAATTGTCTCATTCTCTGAATGCTATACCTCTGAGAATAAACTGTGAACTCCTACTTATTGAATGACACCTACTTATGCAAGTCATCCTTTTCACTTAATCATGATGAATGATTAGTGTTTCCTTTACCTTTTTTTTAAATTTTTTTTTTTTAAATAAAAGTTGTCCAGAGGCATTTTTCTTCTTCTTTCCTAGGCTCTTTCCTTATTAGCATGAAATAGCTACTTAGGGAAAAGAGGACGCAGAGAATATTTCAGGCTGTGTTCATCAGAAGATTTCAATGATATTTATATATTCTTTGATTCTTCAGGAATCTTGGGGAAAAGAGTTATCCATCTGTAGTAGAAGTTGAGGCACTTTCTTTGGGGTTACTCTTCAGAAATAGCCAAAGTCTACATGATTCATTGGTAAACATCTAAACACTTCTATTTTATGAAGGCAGCTTTATTAACAGAATTCTCAAAAAGGCCAATGAACAGTTACTTAAATGTAAAAATATTTTAAAATATTCAGGAGTAAACACTGAGAGTTAAAAAATCATTTTAGGCTTAAACAGAATTTTAAGAAAAAAAGCTACATTTTCAGATAATTCTGAAAGAATAACATTGTCTCTTTTTTTTGAAATGGTATGACTTTTTTTTTTTTTGCATTTAAGTTCTGTTTTTACTGTCATTTTCGAGTCTTAAGGAATTTCTTAAGATACTGTAAAAATTACAGCCTATAGTTAAAAACATAAAATAGCAGATTTTCAGTTTGTACAGTAGATCTGATTGATTGTTCACAGTAAGTTAAAACTGTTACCTAAGCAAATTTGTATTCACGCTTTGTGTCTTGTAAATCTAAATCCTCTCTTCTTCCAAAATTAATAGGCAAGACAATTCAAGCTCTGAAACTCATATATATTTTACATGATCCAATTATGTTTTCACGGTTATTCAAACATAATTAATTTTGACTGATACAAATTTTGCCTCAAATCTGATACTATTTGAGCCTCTGTCTACAAACACCATCGTCTTGGCTAAAATCTGTACCAATAACTAAGCTGCAGAAGATTTATCATCCAAATAATGTTCTCTTTCAATATCTATCTAATATATTTCTTCAAATCAGACCATTAAGTGTTTGTAGCCTGAACTATATTACCTGGTTGTTAACCTAGAAAAATAATGAATGTCAAAAAATGTACCTAACATTCTTAGCTGTAGAGTCAAAGATTGTGCCTTATTTGAAATTAAGGTATTTGGTAATAAAAATTGTCATGCTGCATTTTCCAAACATTTCAAAGTGACCAACAATCATTACATTTTTAGCAGAAGAAAAAAATGAAAAATTAAATTTTGGTTTTTTTTTAAGTCAGTCTTCAATACAATTTTAGAAACGTAGAATAGCTTAGTTTGGCAGAGACCTGTGGAAGGCATCTTATCTAACCCCATGCTCAAAACAGGGGATTTTCCCCTCAGACAGGGGTTGCTCTATGCCTTGTTCAGTCAAAATTTGTGTATCTCCAACAGCAGAGATTCCACAAATTCTCCAGGTAACCTGTTTTGTTGGAACTTTACATGTAAGTACAGAATGACAGTCCCTGCGCTAAATGCAATATATAGTAAGAACCTAATGGGAACCTAACTACTGATGAACAAATTAAAGATAAGATATTGCCTGAGGGAATATGCAAGATTTTCTTTTAAGATACCAACTACGTACCTATTTGTAACAGTTTTGTGGCAGTACAACAAAGCTGAGTTTTTAAGAGGAAACTGAAAGATGGGAAAGGTGTGAAAAACAAATGACTGAATTCTTATCTGGTTTAAACAAGTGTAGTGCCATTGGATTAGTCAGAGCAATGTGTTTTTATCCTATCCTAGGAGTTGCCTTAATCTGTATTAGTTGTAATCCAATCTCCAACTGTGGTGCGTTTATTTTCCTTTTATTTTCCTTTGGTTTTCAACCCATTTGTGTCTTATAATGATGTATTTTATTTTTTAAGAGCATTTAGCCTTTATATAAAAAATTTGAAAAGCTTTTTTCTCACTGGCATTAATTATGGCCACTCTTGGTAGTTGAAAATATTGGAAGTACAAATCATAGCTGGGCTTAAAGGTACATTCTTATAAGATAATAAAGTGAAAGAAACATCTCTGCTGTTTACTTAATATGTTAGAGTAAAATAAAAAGTTATCTTTAATATAAGAAATTGTTGGAAACATACCTAGTGCTGATACCTTTTGGGATTAGGGCTAACACTGTTTCTGCTACAGTCAGGAAGATGGAGGAAGATATTTGTCTTTATCACTGAGGGAAGAAGCAAGATGGATATCTGCCAGGACTAAAGCCAGAGCAAGATGTTAGATATATATAATATCATGTTTGAGACTGATCTATGGCCAATATAGTTTCTTGGCTCATGTCAAAGTGAATTTGTCTCTCAAGAGGAAAAGAAAAAATAGACTTTGTCTTCTGAACGAAACAATTACCTTGCAGTCAAAATGAACAGGCATCATTTTTGCAGCTGTCCAAACCATAGACGCTCACTGTAGTGTTGCTCCCTTGTGATCCAAGGCTAAATATTCCATGTGCAAAATGATTAAATGAATTTCACAACTAAACATATTTACTGTTCCATTTTAAAGTAGTTGTCCTTCATTAGAGGCTGGCATGCAAAATTATATGAGAAGCTATTACTGAGATGTCTAAAGTAAAGAGCTGAATGACATAGTACTCATTTTTCATAAACATGGGTGTTTTTTTGAAATGGGGAATTGAGCAGTCATAGGACATTGACATAATGCTTAGCTAGATTTTTATGCCAGTAATGTCTGCCAGTCAGTAGGGCAAAGTAATGGAGAAAATGAGACAGAAGCAGCATTCAGAGCAACAAGCCTAAACATAAGAATTTCCTTTTCTTGTCCATTTTGCTTATAGTACTTCTATGAACATGCAGAAAAAGGTTTTTTAAAGGAATAATATTTCAAATGTACAACATGTAATAATAGCCTTATGATTTTCTCTTTTTCTCTCCCACATTCATTCCAAAAGGTGAAAGAAAATGAAAGAAAGCATCTCTCACTCCTGGTGCATTTAATAAGTTTTGCAAACACAATTGGCTAGGAACTTGCAGAAGGAGGATCAAAGGTAGCCTGTTCTGAGTAGTTATGCAGGATGAGGCGACTCCTGAAGGGCTGCTCTGACTCTCTGTTGGAGGAACTGTAAAAACTTGTGGCAGTGAGGATGTATCCCAGACTTGATGGATTATTATGTGTTAGTCTTTTCTACAGAACCTAAGAGGAGGAGAGTCAGGGAATCCCTGGTAATTCTCTTTCTCAGAAAAAAAAAATAAAAATAAATTTATGGTAGTTGGCTTTGGGAGTTGCTAATGCAGCCTAAACAGTTTCTCTCCTTCTTGCTCCCTCTTATCACTACAAAATTAAATGAAGAATAGCAGAGGACAAATTGTGCTATCAGAGCAGAATGTGCCATCGGCATGCTGGTTCTTGAGACTGTGAATACCAGGGAGAGTGCCATTTCTAGGACGTATTCCTGGAATTAAACATGGGCAAGCAAGTAGCAGACCTAGAGGATAACAATTCAAACATGGAAATATATTTTTTTCACAAGTGATTCTAGACTTAATCATTAAATATTTCAAATTCAAATGATTAACAGATTTACAAGAGCAGCTCAGAGGCAAATACTTGCGGATTTCTTTGTTTGCCTTTGAGGCAAAACAATTAAGACCTACATTCTCTATTTTTTCAAATATTTTAAAACTTAATGGACTAGGATTTAAAGACTTAACAGACAGGAGAAGGTTCACAATTTTTCACTTTGTTGTAGCTGACTAGAATTCGCCACTGAAGGCTGCAGAGCATAATTCATACAGCTGCTAAAATTATCTGGTCCTTTAGAAAAACAGATCTTCATTGAGAAAAAATAAATATCCACAGCGGGTAAATTTAAAAAAAATAATAATTACCAGTTATTTGAAAGATAAATTACTTGTTGATTAAAAATCTATATTTTTCTTACAAAATAGTTGCAGCTTTCAATGAGTGATATATCTTATTGCGTCTTCATCTGCTAGATTAAAAATATTTCTATAGTTACCTCTGTTCTCACAAATGTTCTTATAAGTTATAACTATTTTAGCCCTTTGACTTTTGTTCCTTGAGTCCTTCCAAATACTGCAGTCATTTTCTTAACTCTCTTACATATCTCCTCCCATTTTCAACATACTAGTTGTCGTCCTCATGTGACAGATGAAGATAATATTCCAATAATTAACAAATTAAAATCTGCTTGCCTAAAGATGACATCCCCCTTTCTCCCTCTTTTTTTTTTTTTTTTTTTTTTTTTTTTTGATATATACAAGGATTGCATTGGTCCCTTCATCCACAACGTCAATTTAGAAGTTTTGGTAAAGAGATTATTCCACAGTTTTACTCTGAGTATTTGGATGACCGGTTCCCACGTACCATTATTCATTCTCCATTCTTTGTGGAGACAGTGTTTCCAGCAAGCTCTGACTAGGGATTTCATACACTTCTCGAGCAGAAAGTGATGGGATTCAGATCTATCAATAATATAAATCTCTTTACTTAGCTCTTCCAATTTTCATACCTTTTGGGGGCATGGTAGATATCAGTAAAAGAATTATGCCATTGTTTATCCTTACAGGTCATAAAATCAAGGACTCAAATAAACACTTAACTTCCTGGGCCGTGTATCCATAGGAGGAAATCTGAGAGCCAGTTTTTCCTTTAATTTCAACATCATCTTTGAGTAGTCTTTTTGAACAGGGCGAGCACAAATGTAAATGACACATCCTTTTCAAGTATATTTATTGTCTATAATATATATTACTGAAATAAGTTTTTGCATACTCTGTAACAGTGTTGTGTTACAGTGTTTCATCTGGAAATCTAATTTTTGGATCCTTCTATGGCTAGTAATGTCATCAGTCCTGATCCTACCATTTATATCTACTTAGAAAGAAAAGAAGACTTCTTATTCTGATTCATTAAATAGTCGTGTTTTTACATTTCAGTTATTAAAAATTGTGATTTTTTTTCTTCTTTTATCAATCATCAAGAGAAGCAATGACACTGATCCATTATGATGTTTGTGAGCTAGGAAACATTTATTTGTATTGATCTAGTATTTTCTCTGGACTTTTAGCTGATAAAGGAAAGCGAAAAATAACTGTAGAGGAAGAACTTCAAATACAATGCCTTTAGTAACTACTGTGTGTAAAAAAAACAGTTTAACTTTGTAGTTTATTTGCTCTGTAATAAATAACTGGAATGATATACTGTGATATAGTAATCCATGGTGTTATTCATTTAATTTTCTACTCTTCGTTACTGGCAGATATTCATGTTTTAGTTCTCATTAACAAAAGCATATATTTCCTCTTCATATATAATCACACATGCTAGAATATCACCATGCTGTAGTCATGCCTATTACTTTATGTGGACCTTCTTTGATTTATGCATTTTTGTAACATATGGCATTTTTGGCTGTCTGCACATCAAGGGGAGCTTTTTTTTTTTTTTTTTTTTTTTTTTTTTTTTTTTGGTGGCTGTTATCCTAACAACTCCATTTATGGTTTGTCGTACCTTGATGCTGTCCAAATTTACATATAATAATTAGTATTGTTTAGTTTGATTAGAGCATGCATCTGCTCCTGAAAATGAATATGCTTCAGTTTTATTTTACTGTATATGCTTCAGTTTTATTTTACTGTTTACTCTCATTATAATGACAATCCATTGCCAGTAATTAGATTATTGTTTACTGCAAGACCTGAACTGAGCAGTAGTCATCTGCCTTCAACAGCATCTGCATGCACCTACCATCTGCTCTTCTCATGCGGTCATAAAGGATCTTTTCTAAAAGTTTTTTTCTGTCTACCATGTTGATAGTGTCTAAGATTTCTTAATATTTGCTATTAAACAAATTAACAATTTTCTTGTACCTAGAACTAAGAAGACGCATAGCATAATGTTCTTTAAATATTTTCATAAGCTCAGAAAAGATTAGTTTTCAGAACTGCTCTAGCATCTTTCTTTAAACTGTCATAAGAAAAGTTTGCTGTAAGAGATGTCAAAAAAAGCCAAAGCTTTCTGTCAACTTGGAATTTATTACAGCATCAGTAAAATTATCAAGTTTTGTCTTCATATCAACCAGTTAGGAGGTCCAAAGATTATGTTTAAATTATTGATGCATCTTAATCTTTTAAAATGTCAACACATTTGAAAAATGCAGTTAAGTAGGTTTGGCTACATTTTCTATTGAGCAAATAGATAAAATATGGACAATTTAACATATAACTTTCATTTTTATTAATGAAAACAAAAATCACAGCTAGGCTGAGAGAATCTCAGGTTAGAAGAAATAGTGCTGGAACCTGGCCACCTGGTCACTTTGATACTCTGTCTTAGAGAGGAATGAAATTTATTTTACATATTTAAAATGTTTTCAATTTGACACATTTTTTAAATGTCTTTGTAAAAATAATAAACCGTGTTTTAGCTGTGTTGAAATCTTGGTGTATCCTGTGATACTATTGTACAATATGGAAGACAAACACATTGTAACTTATGTATTGTGGACTGAGTTTTCTTCCATCCCTGTTTCCTGATTAGAAATAAGATTAAGGATGGATGGATTTATTGGCCTTACTTTATGGCAAATATTCCTTCTTAAAATTAAAGTAAAAAGTCAAGGATGGTTATTTGATAGAACTGTCTTTTTTCTTTATTAACTTATTCTATTAACTTATTCCTTCTCTTCCCTCAGACTCTAAATAGAGCAGAATGTAACAATAGAAAGAGAGGAAGGAATTTGACCACTTCAACAGGATATGTATTTTATTATTTAGTAGTGGTTTCTTGCTCCATACAAGTATAATAACCAGTAACTACTTTTAGAAAATACATACTCTAACTACAGGTTTACAGAAGAAAAGATAATCAAATGATCATGGCAAGAGTAATCATTTGTTCAGTCCTAATAAATTTTCACATTTTTTTTTCCTTATCTCACTTTTTAAAAACACACACATAAAGAACTGTGTAAACAAAAGTGCCAAGAAAAGAAAACACTCAGCCTTAATTTCAGAGGAATTTAAATTTATTAAGTGCTGATCCTTCCTAAATCTAGACAATATTCTTCAGACTAGCTAATGATTGATCGAGCCTGCATGTAAGCTTTTGTGAGGAACGGAAAAGATAAGAAATGTCCACTTAATACATGCACTGAACTAGTAATTTAGATAAACTGTGTTGATTTCCTAAAGTTGAATCTATATGTTCACATCAGTGTTCAATCAGCATGCATAATTTCAGAGTCAAAATACTATTTCTCTTAATGATTCTTAATACACCATAAAAAGTGGTTTGAAAAAGTGAAGGTTGTCCAATTTTAGCATAAATATTACAACAAAAGAAAAATATGAGAAAATTAAAGGCATATAATGATCTTTTATAGAGACAAATCAGTATTAAAATTATTTTCAGAAGGAAAAGCTAATATTTTGCTGATAAGCCATAATTTTCTGCTTAGTAATTATCTTTTAAGGAACAGTCACATTTTATTAAAATGACTAATTAACTCACTTTACTGCTGTGCTAATACTGAAAGAAGCACACTAATTGAATATTGATAGTACAAGTTTTTAATAAAAGAAAAAAAGTTAAATAGTAATGTGTTCCCCATATTCCACGGCAGCAATTTAAATGCAAATGTACAATACAAAAAAATAAGAACATCCATCAATGGGAATCAGGATTATAGGTATTCTGGGAAAGCATGCATTATGAAAAGGACATTTTTAGTTCTAGAAGTCAGCCTCATGAAAGAAACACAAGCTATTGCGGAAAATGTCAATTCTGTCAAAATAGAGGTTAAAATTTTGTTCTTATGAAATCATTGAGTTCTTCATGGCCAGGTTTCAACCAAGGTAATTTTTCTTGAGGTGAGCATTCAAAAGGAGTAATTTCTGAAAATGTGATTTCCTGAGTCTTATTTCCTTTTGCAACATTTGCAAAACACTCTTGTACTCTTGAGTAAAACCGGGTCTTTGGATTTTCAAAGAACAGAGCCCATTCCTCTAAACATATAGTATATGGACACGGTATATAACTAACTGAGATCACATTGATATCAATGGCATCTTTTTAGATAAAATTTGGAAGGTGTAATGAACAGTGTAGAGCCTAAGGTGAAGATTATACACAGACCATTATGTAATGACATGAAATTTGGACGGATGGAAATTGTTGCTGAGAAGAACATGAGGCAACCACACTAAAATAAAAATAAAATAAACTCATAAATATTTTTCCTTTTCTTTTTCAATGGTCAGGAATTGGTAGAGCTTGTACACAGGTATATTTTGTAGTCCAATGATAATCCATGCTAAGAAAATCCTTTACATGCTGATTCATGGCTTATGTGAATAATAAATTGGAACTGTTCTATACCTTTTTCCACTAAGCAATTATTCACATTCTAAATAGCCCTTCTTTTCTGTAGACAAGACCTGACATCCAAATTTTGCATCCAGCTAGATATTTCAACCCTACTATTATATTCATAGCTTGATAACCTTACTTTCCTTTGACATTTTTAATTTATAAGACAGGCAGTCATCTAAATAATTCAGACTGAATGTTTGCACTTGCAAAGTGAAGAAAGTTAAAAGGCTAGGAATGAAAAACCTACAAGCATTTTCTAGTACTTTCTAATTAGGCTTCTGGAAGGAGGAAGGGAAAAACATATTAAAATGCAATTTGTACATATTAAAGAGACTCAATGTTGTTTATTGATTGAATAGGAAATTCCAACCTTTAGCATTAGTTGTAACACTGCACAAAGTTACTAACTACTAGTTTCCCAATGCTAAAATCCCATGTGGAGGTACTTGTATCAGAGAGCAAGCAGAATTGATGTGATTGAGCAGCTCAAGCAAAACTGAGCATTTGAATTGCCCCTTAAACCCTAATCCAAGGCTAGGTCTTTTTTTAAAAAGTGCTAGAGTTTTAATTAAGCACCACCATCAAAAGAAATGTTACGGACTGTTTCCAGGCTAGAAGTAGATATTACTAAATACACTGTCTCATAAAAAAATAATACTGCTAATCAAATGTAACCTATTAATAACCATAACTTTTCCTTTTGTCTGAATCATTCTCAATGTGATTGTTTCAGTAGGAATATGTCTTATTTTATAAAATGTGATTATAATAATATTTCAAATATCATAAATTCTCATTTTTAGTGTCATTGGTGGCATTTTCGAATCATAAAAAGGTAAATGTTTATGTTTAATTCTTCTCTACAGCAGTGGATTTACCTGGCAGGAAATTAATTGAATAAATAAAGAAAAGCTTTTTCTTATGCTGAAAGTCCATGAAAAGCTTTTGGTCACAAGTCTGACCGTAGTATATAAATTCATACCCAACATGAGTTTTTGGAGGTAAAGGAACACTGAGAACTTACAAGAAATGCATAGTGTGCTAGTCTGCAAGCTTTCTTTAGTGAATGATGATTATGTTGTACTCTCAGTTTTGTACTTTCATTAAAGCAATACGTCCGTTATTTTAGCCATTAGGAAAATAATGTGGAAGAGACTTGCATGAGGTGTAAACAAAAAGAAATAGATTACATCTGGAAAAAACTTGTTATGTGGGCCAAGAGCTTTCAAATCATTTAAATGGTCAAATCTATCAGCATTTTTTTTCAGCTCTTTTCTTTTGATTAATACATAGGCAAGAGGCAATTCAGCTCCTAAGCTGTTTGGCTTTGGAGTTGAAAAATGAGCTGAGTGCTTTCTGTCCTCTCACCTGTAGGAAATTAGATGATGGAGGAAGGAAAGCATACATGAATAACTTTCAGAGACTCATAATTATGGCTACCAAAATATAACATGGTCTCCATATTCTGATCTGCATTGCAGGTCGCACCACATTTTAAAATGCGCACAGACTTCAGAACAATCAATGGCTAGAGGTTTTTAGGAACTCAAGGCACAGTCCCTACAGATCATGTTATGGTGGTGCAAGATGATGCATACTTCAACACTTGCTTAAATGCAGTTGACATACATTCTGAAATTAGATAAGAAGACCTATTTCATTGGTATATGTCCTACTTCAACTGTTTGTTTTTTTTTTTTTGTGTGTGTGTGTGTGTGTGTCTATTTTTTTTTTAGCGTATGAGAATGTGGTAGTCCTGTCAGAATGTAGCAATGGTCTTCTGACTAGTAATGCAGAGGTAACAGTTTGGACAAATGGAGAAAATCCATGAAAATATTCAAAGACGTAATTTCAAGTATGAACAATCAAATTTTTTTAGCTCTCTTGGGCTATAAATATTGTATGGGCATATTGAAGGCTCTCAGATAGTGGGCAGATAGTTTTTCTGATATGACACACACTTATATGCTGGAGGTTATGGTCTATATTAACATATGATATACATACTTTATATATATATATACACATAAACACACACACATGCATGAATTTTTTACTTTTTTATTTTTAATTAGAAGTTTAATGAACGGGAATGTAATATGAGCTTCAAATGTGTGAAGCAAACAATGATTCAAAATTATGGTTGCTGGATTATTTGTTTTTATTTTTGTAATTGACAAATATCAACTAAGCACCAAATTACATGCTGTCTGTAACAGAGCACCATATAATTACTGTCAGAAGTGACACCACTCAGCCTGCTGTGGGAGAAGGCTGGGCTTTGTGTTTATTTTTTTTCTTTCTTTTATTCTGCTATAATAGCTGTGTTTACATATTAAACTGCAAGACTGACTGATTAAGTTGTTATAGTTGAGATTGCCTTTTTCAGAGCTAAATATTTTGGATTAGCTGGACAGCTGGCTTTGTTAGTTTTTATGTAGCAGAAAGAGCAGCAACAAAACCCCAACTCTATTTCTAGTGTTGCTCAAGTATATTTGCTTCACATCATGGAAATAGATTTTTGCATTTATTGTATTATCTTATAAAATGTGACAGAGTATGTTACAGGTACCTTAACTCGCTTCTGCTATTGCCTTCACCTAATGGCATGGCCTATGCTCTGCAAAAGTTTTCTAATTGCTCATTTGAATTTGTAATTTTGACTAATGTGGATAATCAGCCAGTCTACTAAGTTCTTGGCACAAAGATTAAAGCTAGAGATAAATCCTTCTAAGAAAGTCCATTGAAGAAAGATAAGATTCATCTGAGGGTCTGTAGAGGCATAAACAAAATCTGTGAAAAAAAGTTAATTGTATTCAAGCTTAAAAAAAAACATTTTGAATAGACTTCATTATAGAACATAAATAACATGGAGAAATACAAAGGTTAAAAAGTAGTCATAGCCACTCTACAAAAGAAATAAATATTGCAATTAAGCAACTTATAATGTTACTTACAGAATAAGCTAGGTAAAGACATTCTTAAATTGTATTTTACTGTGTCCTTTGCATATTTTCACATGAATTCATAGAGGTTGCAATAGTCACAAAAGATAGATGTGTTCAGGGTGTATTGCCTATATCTGATGGAAGATTAGCTTGGGCTGGAACATAATAAATACTCGAGGAAGATGAGAGTACAGAGAAGAGGATTTTTGGTGTTTTGATAGATCAAAATTTGGCTGAACTCACCAACATAGTAGTACTTGTGGGTATAGTCTTCCTATTTTCATATATGCAATTATGGAGCAATAGCTGAAATAATCTTATCTTTTTTTTTCTCTCCAAAACATCTGCTTATCTTCTAATGTATAGCTATGTATAAGGTCCTATCACTAGCACAATTGTAGTATATGAAATAATTTTATTTAAAAATGAATCCAAATATTTTTATCTGAAGTTTAGGAGACAATCACAGTGTGATTGAAGTTTATATTTCTTAGCTTAGCAATTCATTTAAGAAAACAGTTCACTTTCCTGAAATATGAGAGCAAAGTGGGATTTTTGTTTTTAATTATATAAAAACCAAGATGATGTTGTCCATTTTAAAATGTGAAATAACTGCCAAAATGTATTCTATGAAACATTAAAAAAATGTCAGAGTGCTTTCTAAAACTGATACCTTGCTCTTGATAGAAGTAACACTTGAAGGTGGATTAAAATGTGAGCTGAAGATAAGAGGAGAATCAACACTATGTAAATTATGTTCTCAAAGCGCAGATATTCACAACAAGTAGTCAATCAGTACTACCACCTCTAACCTTCTTCTATGTAAACCAAGTCGACAGGATGGAGTAGGAGTCTAATACTAAGGGTAGTCATCCTTGTAATTTGTTTTGTTTGTCACCATTTTCTATTAAGAGATTCCCTTGGAACATGTTTGCCAGGCTAGACTAAAGGCACATTCTGGTATTAAGCCTCAGTTCTGCATATCATATGTTATGGGGAAAAAAAAAAAAAAAAAATCCCAAATATAGTTTAGACTCTTTCCTAGCCTGTTTGGGGTTTGAGACTTTTTTTTTTTTTTTTCTTTTTTGTAACTTCTCTGTGCACTTATCTGTATGAAACTTTCATTAATGACAAGGGAATAACAAACTTTTGCCAGAAAGATTTTGATCTACATGATTTGAATGAGAGTCAGTTCATAGTTAAGGACCATATTAGCAGGGGGATTACAAACCATCTCTCAGTTAGTTAGGAAAATTTGTACCTTTCTCTTAAAAAAAACAGTTTAACATAATAGAACTCTTGGCACACTGGCAACTCTTGGCAAAATTATTTGTTCTTTAATCTGCCAGTTGTCACTTAACGTTTCTGGGAATACCTGGATGACACAGTGTACAGAATTTCTTTAAATCATTGCTCTGTGATACTGTTAAAACAAGCACCTGCTTAAATACTTTTTCAAGATATTTTTAATTTAAAAAGGGCAGAATATTTTACATGTGCTGTATAAAATGCAAGTGACAGAACTACTTCAGTCAAAGACAAAGGGGAAAAATATATTTTCAGTGTCCTAAAAGTTTACAGAACAAAGATTTATTTCAATAGTGTGGACATGAATAAGAAAGCTATATAAGCTAAAACATTCTCTTAACAAACAGATTTTAGACTTTGATATATGAAAGTAGGCCAGGATGGGTTAATTTTTTTACACTGCATATAAAAAAACAGAAGAAATTTATTGATAGTAATGTATAAGTTTGAACTTTTAGAGACTCTTAAAATAACTCGTATGAAAGAATCTGTAAGAAGGAGATCTTCCTTTTCAGAAGAAACAATTTAAAATTCCTATTCTTTTTTTAATATTACAAAGTAGAATACCTCTTTTTAGTATTAATATTGTCTAAGAATACCAAAGGAATTTTACTGGAATAAAAAAAAAGATTTTTGTGTGTGTGTGTGTGTGTGTGTGTGTGTGTGTGTGTGTGTGTGTGTGTGTGATATAATAAAATTAACTGAATTCAAATAGTTCAAAGTTATTTTTTTTTTTTTTTTTTTTAAGAAACTGAGATCATATATTTGATTTCTAGGAGGAACTATTCTAAATGAAAACTTCTTGAAACATGTCATTTAATATCATTAAATAAAAGAGGGGCAAGTATCCAAATATTTGCATGGAGTAATTACTTGCATCTTTTCTGTTTAGATCTTACCCTTTGTAATTCTCCATGAGATCTGGAATTATCTCAGGGGCTAATGAAGGGCAAAATGCTCTGGCAGGAATGTGCTGGTATTACAAGTATTGCTTATTTTTACCACAAAGCACCATTTTTATTTCTTGCCTGCAGTATTTTACGTAGGACTGTTGACTACCCCTGATTATCCTAGATTGTCTGACTGAAATGAGATATTTATTCGCTTGTTGGCTCAGAATCTCCAGCAGTGTTGTGCTTCTCCAAAATTGGCGTTAATATTGCCCATTGGCTTTGATAATTAAATTGTACACCTGTTCAAAAATAAGTACCAGATTGTTAATGATTCTTGGCCACCACACTGTCAGTTGTTTTCCAACAATATTTCTCTTCAAATTATCAGAACATTTTCGTATTCCTTTAATTGTGACATGAACTATTCCAAGTCTTCCATGGCAATATGTGGATAAATCCTATAATATCTGTTTTCTAAATCAATTATGTGTTAGCTGCAATGTGAAACGTATTGAAAGGAGGTTGAAGATTTTTTTTTTTAATCAACCTTGATAAGACATTATTCATTTCATTTTTTTCTCTATAGATGTTTAACATAAATTAAATCTATGGAGGCTAGAGTAAATGTATTTCAGAGAATTTCTGAGAATACTTCTCTGAGAAAAATAAGTTTACTATCTAAATTATATTTACAATTACATTGTTATTGTTGATTAGATGTAAGGAAATTATTTAATAAATGTAATTATCTGTTAGCTTTTTTTCCATGATAGATATGATCACACAATGGAACTGTTAACATGTTAGAGCTTTATGATCAATCCTTTCTTGAATATTCCTCTACTAACTGTGCCACTGCAAGACGTGGGTGGGTGCTTTGTGTAGACCAAGGCTGGGCTTCAGTGTACACATTAGTTATTGAAAGAGACAACAAGTGCAGAAGTGACCGGTATGGTATATTAAAAACTTTCTTTGCCTTCATTATCTTATTATCTTATCACATTCTGATCCCTACATGTTTAGAGACCAGGAAGGCAGAAAGCAGCATTATTGGGCACTTTCTGAGTGTAAGTATAGTGTCACTATGAGTGCATATCTCAGCTCCATGTACAGCTTAATTTTGGCTTCCCAAGCAAGCACAGAGCTTTTCTTTTTCTTTCTTTCTTTCTTTCTTTCTTTCTTTCTTTCTTTCTTTCTTTCTTTCTTTCTTTCTTTCTTTCTTTCTTTCTTTCTTTCTTTCTTTCTTT
>VZSV01000195.1:918784-933510 GCA_013398735.1 Nothocercus julius | reverse complement strand
GGAAAAAAAAAAAAAAAAAAAGATTAGGTGATTAATGTATCTGTAAATCACTAATATTTTAAATTACATTCAATAGGTGACTTTTTGTTGTTGTTGTTTTGTTTAAGCTCCTGCTCAATAGGAATAACTCACTTTTTTTCCATGGCTAATGTGAAGTAATGGATGACTTTGTTAAATACAGGATTGAAAAAAGGCAGAGTACCACCAAAATTGTTCTAAAAATGAATCATTGATCCTTACTAAAATTTTTCTGTCACTAACACAAATATCATTTGTAGAATGATTAATGGAATTATTAGCTTGGTAATTAAACAGACAAGTGCTCGACAGCTAATACTAAAAATTATAATTTTTAAATGTAAACTTACAAAACGTTTTTTAAAGATCCACTCTGGTTACATAGAAGATATGAACAAAAGATGTTTCTTTTTACAAATCATTCCTAGTTTCAACTTTTCTGAACATATCACATTAAGTGACCTTATATTGAACATTATGAATATGTATCAAGGCTCAGATTAGCTACTTGTCTTCAGTAAGAGTTTTAGAACATTTTCTGTAGTCAACTGTGTATTTTCTGGTTGTAAAGATCATTCCATAGACAACTTGTCATGACAGTTTCTGTGTCAGTAGCTCTTTTCTTTATTCCTGAGAGCTTTAATTAAATCTTTTAGATGTGCTTATCACTTCCAGCACATATTTCAGATATATTTTATTCTGAAAGCCAGAAGAGAGACATTCTTCTAGATTTTACATAGTAGTGTGTAGCGTTTTTATGCGATAGCTTCTTTCAACAATATTTTCCAAAAGGATAAGACTTACATTGCACATGTTTTTTTGGGGGTAATGTATTTGTCATCCATTAGCCCCATACTTGAGAGTCTTGTGCTGAAATTTGCATTTACTAGCACATGGTAATTATATATATATATAAAAATTACTCATTATTCTTAAAAGAAGCTTCTAATTTGCTTTTATACATTTGAATTTTCCTGTGCGCCCACATGGGAGGAGGCAAGCTTAAAGACACAGCAACAAGCAAAATTAAAAAAAAACTAAAAATCATTATAGACCACAATAATGATCATCATTAAAAATAAATATTCATCTATATGTTACATGCAATAACACTTGAGAAAATGTCTCATAGGGTAGGATTTTCCCATCATAGTTGTAGCTATAGTAAAATTACTTTGCAATAGAAATTTTATGTGTCACTTAACTGGCCTAAATATGGGGAAACAAGATGATAAATATTTAAATTCATTTTGTACTAGTGCAATTCAAAATTTAAGCCAAAATTCTTTGCTTGACACACTCATGAAATCGTCAAGTTCATTTCATTTAAGATGCCAATAAGTAATTTGAAATCTATATTCTACATTGCATAGTGTTTTTAAATAGACAAATTGGAATTATTCCGAAGCACAAAAATATTTTCCTTTTGAGAGTTAGACGAAAAAGCAATAGCGGAATACCACAGAACTCATCTTTTGCTGCAGAGTACATGAATTAAGAATAATTAAGAATTTTGTTGATACAGCTACAACAGAGACGCAATAGAAATGTGGGAATATGTAAAGCAGTATGAAAAAGTTACGTTAATTAGAGAAGTGATGTATGACCAACTGCTGGGATTTATAAGCAATACTGCACTTTGCAGAAGGTCCTGGAAAGCTGCCACTTTAATGATTAATTGTTTTCATAAGTACCTAGATGATCTATTTCCACATTCCAGTGTCATGGCCCCTTTTAAAGAGGAAGCTTGAAGCTGAAGTTGGTTCTATATGATATGAAAAATGAACTATCTTTTGATGGAATAATGGTAAAGCGTAGAGCTGGAAAAGCAGTATTGCAATTTTTGTGCCAAATGAGCTATGCTGTGTGAGAATGTCCCTAGCAAAAATACAAGAGTGTTGTGATGCTTCTAGTTTTACATATTTTAATGAGGTGCAACTTTATTGGAGTCCAATGCTATTTTAACATATTTTAATTCCTAATTGAGAAATATGAAGATATTACTTCGGCATTTTGCTAGGACGCTTTGCTAAGAAAGCAAAATAAAATCGTATAGCTAGCTGAATGACTTAAGTTTATTAACAAATATTAATAACTATTATTATTATTATTAACGATTAACATTGGAAGGCAAAATAATAAAGATAGCCTCATTGCATCCAGAAGTGAAACTATGTCTTAATCTTGTCCTTGAAATAATAATGCAAGCACAATACAAGGATTTATGGAATAGAGATAAAATAGAATCTGAAATATGAAAGACTGAACCATGTGTCCTCTCTTCCTGCACTTTGAGACATCGGTACTGATTTTGTCTAAAATAGAAAGCATGCCAATGTGACTGATAACCTAGCTTGGAAGCTTCTCCCCAGTCAGTAAGTCTGTATGTTTTAAATGTATTTGGAAAAATAAAACATGTGAAGCAAAAAGTACTTCAAAGCCCATAATATGAGCAGAGTGCATTTCACATTTATAAATCTTTTGTTGAAATGATAAATCAGAGTTTGAAAAATCACAATTTCAAATGTTGCTCTGTGTGCTTATTGCATTAAGGAACATAACCCTAGCAGGACATGTTGAAAGTCCATCTAAAGTGTTACCCTGTTTCTGGTGATGGACAAGAATGGATCTGTGTAAGTCTGTAAGAGAAAGCAGACACACAGACATCCTTCCCAGGCGTTCTGTGCACAGTTCTAGGAAAATCACGGCCAAGGACTCTTCAGTAAGAGGCAGTGTCTTATAAGACTTATATGGCATTTTATTTGAAGAAATTGCTCAATAGCTTTCTAAGCCAACTTAAAACTTTAGTAACAGGCTACTATAAGAAATCTCAAGACTTAATACTGTGTTGTGCTAAAAGCTACTCTTTACTTTCATTGAGCCTGCTGCTTTAATCTGATGTTCCCTATCTCCCTTATTGGAAGAGTCTGTGATGAGTTCATCCCATTGCATCCCTCCTGGCCTTAGTTCAGTTATATCTCCCATAAAAAACTTTTTTAGTTTTTAGTGTACCTTTCTTTAAATGTGTTGTACTTTTATGCACCATTTCCCTATTGTATGTAACCTCCTTACAAATATAGGAAATAAATTCAGTGTTTAATGTGTGGTCACTTTTAAGCATAATATAGTTAAAAAATGATCTGCCTGCTATGTTCTCTTTTCATTTCTTAACAGCTCCAAACACCTGATTTTTTTTTTTTTTTTGACAGTTACATTATCTTACCTCTTTTCAAATTCTTTATAATTAACACCTTTTTCCCCTCTAGGTAAGACAGTGATATGTAGTTCTTATTGAAAAAAAAAAGGATAACTGAAAATAATCTCTCTTTTGAATATTGGTGGACTTTCCGGAACACCGCTGACCTGAAACTAACATATTTATAGCCTCATTCATTTCTGTTTTCATATCTGTTTACTTCAGGGATTTTTCTGTATTACAAATATTTTTATTACAATTTTTAATAGCAATTCTGGATTTTGCACAAAGGTCCAATTTGAATTTTTTTGTTCTGCTACATAATAGACTAAATTATTCCATTACTATAAGCTGTGTTTAAATTTTTATCAGAAGTTTACCAGTTTTATCACAACCTAACTTTTTATTCCTTTTTCTTAGTTATAACATTTTCTGAAAATTTTTCTTTGGCTACATTAGTTCAGCAGTAGACAATGTTTTATATTTTGATTGCCTATTGGGCAGCCTGCCAGTTGTCCAAAATGCATGCCTTATTTGCATACAGATTTACATGTGATTTTAATTAAATGTATGCACAGAGTTACTTTCATAATTAAGAAAAAGAGAATCCTGTAAATGTGACCATTCTCAAGTCACATAGTACAGAATGTGTGAAAGGCTGCTGGTCTAATATAAATTGAGAATATAGACTTTCTTTATTAACTTTATAGAAATCTATGAATAATCCAAAAAAAAAAGTTGTTATTGTTGTTTTCTATCCATTATGGTACTCCATAATTACACAGACATATATTTTTATTTACAAAAATGGAAAAGAAGTAAGGATATTCATGGACCTATGAACATTTGCGCTCTTATAACCTTGTGCTTCTTAACAATTACCTGTCAATTACATTTAGTCAGAGTTACTTTTTCACTATCTTTTTCATGCTTCAGCTGAGATGTATGATCCAAAATTTAGAAAATGAATAAAAGAAGACACAAGGGCATTCAGACATTCCCAGTTTTCTTAGGTTCAAATCTAAAGAATTCTGTAGGGGAAGACATTCAGAGTATGTGTTTTTCCCTCAGTCTTAAAATCTATAAAGCCAACAGCACCTCAGTTCTGGAGAGTGCAAGCTGATCCTCTTATGGAGACTTCCAGTGCTTATTCTGAAGTCAGAGGAGGCTCCGTAGTGGAGCTACTTTTTCCCTTCCTAATGTAGTTTCAGTTGTCAGAAAAGTTCTCAGCTGATACTTGTATTGAACTAAAAGATTTTCAAAGTCTGAGTTCAGCAGAGTTTATTAATATTATTTGTATATTGTTTTTAAATACAGGTTTTAAAGGAGGGAAGACCTAAGGGAAGCTTACTTTCTCATCTAATGTTAAAAAGGTTAATCCATGTAAATGATTTATGTATGCCCTGAATTTCTTTTACTAAAAAAAAAAAAAAAAAACTAAGAACACGTAGCATGTAGAGAATTTTCTCCACCTGATTTTCTTATTTCTGATTCCAGTAGCACAGTGGTCACTGGGTCAATTGCTGTGATTAATAATTTTCTGGAAATAAAGAGAAGTTATTGAATCCATTATATTAACGATATAACAAAAAGCCTGGTTCTGTTTCTGCTCACAAGAGGGCTTCATAGCATGTCAGTGCAATATTTGAACATTTTTTTTTTTAATTCCATAGAGCGAAAGATCAACATAGTTTTCTATATTGCATCAGTATTCTTAAAAGCAGAGGTTTTCAGGCATGTAAAGATAGTGTGACAGATTTGGTTTTTGGAAGTAGCAGAGGATTTAGAGATAGATAGTACTGATGAATTGTAAGGAGACAACTGGAACAGTGAGAAGGAGAGAGAATCTTGACTATAACAAAACTAATCTATCAGGAAGAAAAGCAGACCATGAGATTTCTGTATTTGATAGTAAAACAAGGATGTTCAAGGCATAAAAACCTTTGCTTCCCTAAAAGCTAAAAATAAGCTTGCAAAGGACAGGTGAAAGTAACATTTAGGTTAGACATAATGTGAGCTACTGATAACGCCATTTTAATATACAAAACTTTTTTTTTCCAATACACATTTGAACATATGCACATAGCCAAAAGCCATTTCTGTGAACAGTGGGGTGCCCAGGAGGGTGCAGCAGTGGCAGTGATGCCGCCTGAGGAGTGTACCCTGCCCTCCCAGCACAGCCAGCCAGGATTAATGGAGGCAAGGGAGCATGAGGCTCCAGGGCTCAGGAAGTGCCTGGGACCTCTCCCTGAATATGGGGCCAGGGGACACAGGCTTTTTTTGTGTGTGTGATGTTGAGAGATTTTAGCTGATTCCAAACTTACTTTTATTTGTTTATTTATTTATTTATTTATCTATTTATTATTATTATTTCTGAATAACAAGTTTATAAGAGTACCCCAGTTGTACGAACCAGGGATGTATCCTCAAATGATATGGTTTTGGACGCTGGAGAAGTACAGGAAGAATGAGCTGTAGAAACATGTCCAGCTTGAATTTTGTTATTGCCACAGTCAGAGACAGAGTCTAGGCTAGCTGGACCATTGTTCTTCTTAATGAGCATCAACCATGAATGGTTGGTGATGTATGGTTTGCAGTTAAATAATATCTGAGCAAACTGTCAAGCGTATAGAATACCTATACATAAAGAAACACTTGGAAATCCATTCATGAAACGCTAAAAATAGATTTTTCAGAGGAGTTTACTGATACAAGGTGTTCTTGTCCCGAACAGTATTGAGAACTAGGTACATTCATAAATGTAATTGAGGTATGGACAACTTTAGAAATCTTTTATTATTGAAAATTTGGAAGATATCCATTTTGTTTCAATATGAAATCAAAACTATATATTACTTTTGGCAAATACTGATTCTAATATATGTAAATAAAAAAAGTTACCAAAAAATGGCCCAGTAAAAAAAAAAAATCACTCTATCTTTTTTTCTAAGAATGATTTACCTCTTGCCTTTAACTGATTTGCTCTTTGCTGCTTTTGTCTTTGACTGCTTTGCTGTCATTTAAGGATCAGTGCTTTTCTTCCTTGCTGTTCACATACTTAGGTAATTGTACTGTCCCTGGGAGCACACGTACTTTTTTATCAGACATGCTAGGTCCTAAGATAATGAAGCTTTAACATCATCAGGTTACCATCACCATTTTTTTTTTTTTTTTTACTTTTGCTTTCCACTTCAAGACCCGCAGGATTTCAAGCCTTTTAAACCGTAGAGTTAAGAGATTAATGCTTTGTGATATTTGAAAGCCTAGGTTCAAACTTCCAGCCAGATAATTTTGTGGTTGCATGCTATCTTCAACAGTTTGTGAGATAGCAGCCACTATCGTGTGAGAATGTGAAGCTTGGAGGAATGGAAGAGAGCTGAATAAGTAATTGCAATGTGCACATTCACTTTCTATCGCTCAGCCTTACAAGCTACAAAATAAATGTGCTCAGCATTGCAAAGCTCCTAATCACAGTCCTGCAGTGATGCGTGGTATTTGTTTCTACTCCAGACGTTTCAAGAGATATCAGACTTTAATATTGTCAAAGATGAACAGTGTGTTGTGGGCATAGGGCCACGGCAGAATACGGTGCATCCCAGAATATGGTGCATCCCAGAACTCTCATATAATTTTTGTTCAGTGACTATAAGGCAGTTTCAAGAAGTAGTGCCTCTAGGAGGCATAATGTTGAATGATATTGCAGGGTAGTAAGTGGTTTCTTCAGGAAACCAACGGTTTGTTCTGTTGAGTGTACTTTTTTTTTTTTTTACTATTATTTTAAAGAGAACTTTATTTTCTACTTAAACATTAGTGAAGTGCAGCATTTTTCCAAAAGAGAAAACAAAACAAAACAAAGAATCCTCAATGTGAAAAAAACAGTACATAACAAAGAAGCTACATGGCATGATTCTCAAGATAGCCTGCTTAGTCAACAGGCAAATTCAGAGGGAGAATAAGAAGGCAGTAAGGGGGAAAAAAGTTAATATCTGCTACAGAGCTGAGCATTTTCATATCTGGGAAAAGTAAGAGGGAAAGTAATGAAGATGCATATTGAGCAACTGTTAAAAGTTAAGAATTCTGAAATGGTAAATGGAACTAAATTGAAGCTGGCAACCATGTAATTATTGGAAAGGAAAATGATCATGCTTTTTATTGGCCTGAAGATTAGGTAGGTAAAAATATTACTGCAGCAAGTGAATCTTAATGTATAAAGAGGAATGAGAAAATAGCTTGTGCCAAGTGTACTTTCACACCCTTGTTCTCGAGTGTTAAAAAAAAATGCAAAAAATCTTTCATGCAAATCACACTCTAAAACCAAAAGGAAGAGACTGTATGTACTATTAGTATTACCTGCTTGTTAGGATCTGGAAGAACTGTTCCTTTGTTCAGAACTCAGGAGCCATTTTGTAAAGAGCATTTGTAAAGAGCATGTTAAACAAATGAGTCCTTAACTAGATTTCTCAGGTAGACTTTAGCCTTTTTTCCTTAACTATAAGTAAGCTATTTAGTTAAAAGTGATTTTTTTTTCTTTTTTTTTTAATCTGACCATATAAAAGAGTAACAACATGTTGATTGCATTATTTGTGGATGACTGACGTCTCTTTTTATTTTTTTTTCTTTTGAATATATTTAAATTTTGACTGTTTGCAATGTGAATGTCAACAGTAACTTACAAATAATGCACAAATGGCAGGAACAACTTGTACTTTGCCTAAACTGGCTAGTGGAGGCATACTTTCTACAGAAATATAATGATGTTTTGAATTTTCTTATTGTAAGATGGAAGGATATTTATAGGCACACGAGACACACACAGACACAAAACATCTTTAGACGTGTTCTGAAAAATATACCTGCTTTTCCAGTCTTGCACTGAAAAAGCATGTGTTATGGATATTCTGGTTCATTTCAGTGGGCTCAGATAATTCAAAACTAAGCCAGGAAAGCTGAAAGATTTCTGCAAAATCACTAAGAATTGGAAGTATTCAGTTCTTGTTGTATCTGTTTTATGAAAGAGATTGAATAGTTGTCTTTTTTTTTTTTTTTTCCTCCCTCAGTAATGTAGTTGAAATATTTTTTTTCATAAAAGCTTTGTTATGGTATACTGCAATATGATCAGATTATAAAATGTACAATTGAAGAATGAAGTTATTATCCAAAGTCAGCTGAGCAGAGATATGTGATTATCTGAAAAATTAGGAAAAATAATTTAGGCAAAACCAGATTTTTAAAAGCTGGCTTAATCGTTGTTATGTGTGAGGATAATTAAATTGGTATAAATATGCATGATTGTCCTTTTGGAAAATCTGAATTAACAAAACCTGAATTCATGAATGACTGTTTAAAGCGGTCACTCTCTGTTACTTACCCACTGGATAATATATAGCCTCTGCTGCTCTTAAGGTGGCACTCTAAATACCTATTTTTGCTGGATGACAAAACTATTTGATATCTAGAAATCTTATTGTCAAGTTCTGATCTATATGACTACATTTATTCAATTATAAGGTATTGTTCTTTGTTTGCTATAGTACAAGAAGGCTTTATTTTTTTTTTTTGGTTATATTCCATCCTAAAGAAAATATTAAATGTAACTGTTTGATAAGTTTCAGTGTTTCTATTGTAATACGTTGTATCTAGAAATATACTGGGGAAATTCATTTTGAAAAGAGTGTCTGAAAGTTTAAAGGAGACATGTTTTTAAGCGAAATCAAAAAGCCTTTTCTTTTAATAAAAAATAACCCAAAACAATACAAACAATAACAACAATAACAAAACACACATGCAAGCATAATTTGTACATAAGTTCCAAGGAAGTAAAAATAATTAAATGAGAAATACAGAAAACATGACCTAGAGTCTTATGACTTTTAAAGGAAACAGAACATTTAAAGAAAAAGAGAAAAGTCACACAGTTTGAAAGCCCACATAGCATTTCTAAGATTTGGAGTAGTGTGGTGGGTTAATTTACCCAGAGTCTAGGCAATTTTTTTTTCATAAGGTGTGAAACCTAATTCAGTATACATATGTTCATTCATGGTCTCTGACAGTCCCTTAATTCTAAAAGGCAAATATGTTCTAATTAAATAACAAGGTGACATAAATCTATGTTACTGTCGTCTAGAGAGGAACCTGTAACACCACTCTTAATTGTATTAGATATTTTAAATATTAGTAAAAGACTAAAACTGAGGCATATTTTATACTGGTGAAGATACTAACTAAATATTGCAGTGATCTCCTTTTTTTTGTTCTAATTTGGTTTCATATCTGAGATCTCCTCTTTCTCCATGCACATTTTTCCATGAGCTATGCACAATTTTCCAAATAAGTGACACTAATTTAAGAAACAAACAGATCTGAGCTTTTACACAATGATCTCTCACACTCCGTGGCTCTGCCCTCCCCAGTGTGATGTTCACTAGGTCTCCCCTTCTCATCGGAGAGGTTGCTTTTGCTCCAGGAAGGTTGGGCAGAAGTTCATGTTGGTCCGTGCATGCTTCTGCTTACAGTTACCAGCCTTGGGCATTAGAGGCCAAGGTCCCTTGGCATCTCCTGGCATTCATTTCCACACATCTCCCTGGTTTGCAAGATACCTCCCCTTTTCCAGGATGTTCCCTCCAGACAGGACCTTCACCTTCTTCTGGACAGCCTCCCATGGCCTTGGTTTCTTTAATCTGAATAGTGTGCGCACAGGAGCAGAAGGGATGAGCGTCTTCCAGATTTTTGTTTCCTGTCTCATTGCTGACTGGAGCACCCAGGAGATGCCACTTTTAGCCCAGGTGTTGCTGAATTTTAAAACCAGACCCCACCAGGTGCAGCTAGCAAGGAACAGACTTCTGTTTAAGAGTTCCAAATTCAGTTTCCGACGTTCACCCATGCTACACTTACAGCCAGTTACACACTGTCTGTCATCATCGGCAATTTAAGCTATTTTTCACTTACCACAGCCACCACTTCAATATCTCACTAACTCACAGAAATTCTCTGGTTAGTCAGCCACAGAAAGAGGTGCAAACATCTGAAAGGAAAATTTTTGCTGTGATTTGCAGATGTATTCCACTCAGGTATGCACTGGGAAATTGAAATCCTTTTAAGGAAATTTGCTTCTCAAGTTTTTTCTTTGAGATATCCTGAAATTTCCTAATAAGGATTTTCCTCTGTTCTCCCCATGTACAGGTGGGCATTCATATGTGTATAGTCAATTTATACTTCTTGTTACATTTCCTTCAACACTGGAATATTAGTCCCTTCCTATTTTACCTCTAATCCATGCTCCTGAGAGGTACCCACATCTGTTGGAGATCCTGTCCTTGGGAAGTCTGTATTGATTAAAACCAACAGTAACCTTGTAATGTTTCTCAGTATCAGTATTACAGCAAATTGCATGAGGACCTTAATAAGAAGGCAATAATAATTTATGTATCATATGCAGCTACACTGAACTAATTCCAACTAGCGATCCTCTTTATTTGAGGTTTGGAAAAAAAGTTCTACCTTATACTAATAGTTTTTGAGCACTTGCACTGTAAAAGATTGATTTTGAGCTGTAACAAAAAATTATAAAACATTCTGCTGAGAAATTCATTCACACACAATCTCTACTAATTGAGCTCAGAATTAGTGATGCTAAACAACAAAAGCAAGGAAATGCACAGTTAAGCAGGAAATGTACCATATGTTATTGTATACCTGGGCACAATGGGGACACTATCTTAATGGCTTTCTTAATGTTCCTGTTGTACTAGATATTGGTGGACATATGGTATGCTCCCTGTTTATATCCCTGTGTATTTCCATGCTTTTGTTGGCTGACTTTGATTGCACTTTCTATTCATCTGCTGCCAGGCAAATGGCTTTAAAATGTTTTGCTGGTTTATGGGGAGAAAAAAAATGTATCCTTTTTGTTCTGCCTTTTTGTTTTTACCACTCCCTCTTCTTTTCATTGGGCAGTTGCATTTTCCACTTATTATTACTGGATTTTCCACAGTTTTGGTCCCTGTCTGGCAGTAATTTGCAGTACTGTTATATGGTCCTTCCAGGTACTGAGTGATTTTGACTCCGGGTGTCATCATAACAAACTGCTAAAGCAGAAGCAGCAGCCCCAGAGGAGCCCTTGAGCCCATGGTTTGATTCCCCACCCACCCCCAGGGTCTCTGGCTTGCCAGAGGAAGAGGAAGAATTATTAGTGGGACTATCCCACTAGTAATTATGCTGGGTGTATAAAGAGAAACTATAATATGTTATGTTATGTTATGTTACGTTATGTTATATGTTATGTTATGCTATTTTTTGTGGGTACTTGCATTGGCATACCAACATGGAGAAGTTCCTGAACTGGTTTGCTGCCTCAGACCCCTCTAGAGACTGAGGTGGGTCCTTAGATGATCCCAAATATTTTCATAGTCTCAATATGCTTGTATTTTTAATATTAAGGTAGGAAAATGAGGAGGCCATTTATTACCCAGTCCCCTATACTTTTTATCTTGTGATATAAAACTGATAATATTAGTTCTTCTTAGATTTTTTTTTTTAATTTATTTTGACCATTGCATACTGTAATAACAGAAATAGTAATCTGAGACTGTGTTGTGCAGTGACTTGCAGGATAAGTATTTTGGCCTTGTTGCAGCATCACTCCGGAGTAGACCACTTTTTGAAGCATGTTCACATACCATTCACACTTAAATATGTCGTTACTGCTACCATATATATAGGCAGTGAATTCATAGTTAGAATATATCTTGTAAACAAACAAGAGACAATCCCTTTTAACATCTACATATTGTACTCCAGGTATACCTTGCTAAAAAATCTCCTAAAGACAGTGGTGATCTTAGGAATTCTTACAGAAGATATTTGTGGATCGTTGTTAAGTGTGGAAAGGGAGGGAAGTTCTTACACATTAGCTTGTCCATAGATGCTATGCATTGTGATTCAGTGCAGACTGTGACAGAGTTTTTAATTTGGATTGTTTATGTGTTAGTGTTTTCTGACAAGAGTAAGTTTTTTATACTATCATACAAAGTTTATCATATTTATTCAGGTACTGTTTTTACTAACAACCCATGGTATGTGTGACTATATTAATTTGACTATGAGGTAGAAGTCAGGCTGAAAGTCTCTCTTTCTTATTGTACATATGTTTCTAAAATATTTAAATAATAAAATATTGATTGATCTTGAAAATGTACTATATATAGTCCTAGGAGAACAACAAAAAATTTAAGCCCATATGCATGACTTATGATTAACATATTTTAGATATTTTTAATTTATTTTAAAAAAAATCAAACTTTTTCAGTTGATAGTTATAAGGATATGTGGTTTAGTTTAATATTTTTAAGTTAAGAATATTTTGCAATATGAATGGAAAAGTAAGGCACAATAAGTGACATTGTACTAATATATTCATAAACATGTAATAAGAAGGAGTTAATAGAATTTATCTATTTTTTTTAATAAGGTAAAGTTATTTATAGAAAATCATCAAATTAAAGTAATTGAAAAGGAGACAACCACCTCTTTCAAAAAATGTCCAATGACATTCAGTAACAACAAAAAACTTTCTCAACCACCAAATCTTGTGTACCCAGTTACAATGTCTGATTTGCCAACTTACTGATTCCTACTGATTTAGAGCTTGGAAATCTGACTGCGTCTATATTGCTTAGCAAACATCTTCATCAGTAGACAGTAGCATCACAGAGTCTATGATACTCTCAGGAATCAACTGTTAGCTCAAAGGCTTTTATACCCTGGCAACTTACTTAACCAAGAATAACTTGGACATGTGTTGCTGGGCTTTTCTAAGAAAATCAGTGAGCCTTCCAAACGATAGACATATTATATTAGATGTGCATGCACAATGCTTGGCCTCATGCTACTGGGAATGTGGTGATGGGTAACAAGACATAGCTGGGGTCCTCCATGCTCCAGAGCTTTCTTAAAACTCCATGCCGTGTTGCTCAGACATTGCTCCCAGGACTTTTAGGTCCATAGATGCAAGACTGAAGGAAAGGTCTTATGAATTCCATTTTCTAAAAACCTGTCTGAAAATCTGTCTAAAGAAGGCAAGAAACACAGGAATAGCACTGTGGAGTGTTGGAATAGGCTTGCAGAATCTCAGTGAAAATACAGAGATGTTGTGAATGGAAGTAGAAATGTATGTGTGAAACACAGGAAATTTTCAGCTAATGGTAGTGAGACAGGAGCTAGTAATATACCAAAACAGCTCAGGTATGCCAAGGTTTGTTAAAACATATATAGCACTTATATGCAATCTTCTGGGGTCAGTTTGTAGTGTAGCTACTTTTAGGCAGTACTTGAGCTCATAAAACTTATAAATCCATGTTGCTCCATGCAAAGTTATCTCACTGTGCATTCTGGAGAGGATACTCCCTTTTTCCTGATGCTCAGCCTGAGTAGATATGCTTGCTCTGCTGCACATTGATATTGCGAGTGTCATTTATCAAAACAGGATTTATCAAAGCCAATATGTTTTTGTCATGGTTATGTGTTAATGATGATTTTTATAATGATTACATTTTTGTAAATAATTTCTCCCTCCTGCTGTTAGTGTAATATGAAGTCTTTATGAAACCTAGAGGCTGGAATTCTATCAAGTGAGAGGTTTGAAATACCTTTTTCAGTACACTCTGCATACCGTTCTTCCAATAAAAAAGGGTTCCCATGAGTTGTATGTAAGTGCTTTAAATGTATCCTGAATAGTGGTAATACTACAGTTCAGAATTGTCAATCAAAAAATAATGGCACATAGTCTTCAGAACCTAAGTAAGCAAATGTAGCCTACTTCTCACTGTGAAAGACAATTCCAAGTAATGGTTCTAAAACACTATAGTTTTTTTTTCCTTCTTCTTCTTCTTTATTAAGCAGTCAGTTGAAAAAGAATCCAATGTGTACTCTAAAGTTAAGACTACTGAAAAAATGTGCCTCATTTAAATTCTAGTGGTCTACTAGTGATGAATTACAAAACTTGTTTTCACAGAGTAAATTTGATCTGCAGTTGTTTTTAATTTAAACTGTTTAGTACTCCAGTCACTTTAAAAAATATATCTTTTTAGACTAAAGAGATAGAAGAAAGTGAACTCAGGATCTGGGACCAGACAAAGTTCCTAATATGTTGCTGGAGACTTCGCCAAGCCAGTGAGTGAAGATGATGGAGATTTCAACTGTGAAAAGACTAACAATTATGAAGCGGATCAAAGAACTTAAAGACATCATAAAGACTTACAGGAAAATTACCATGACTAGGTACATGCCAGACCTATGTGTTTAAATGCTGCATGCATTATTTCTATTTGAGATTTTTAATAAGAAAAAAAAAAGAAAATATGCTAATGTCAGTGTGAACTAACTAAAAATTTTAGTCAGCAGCTGTCTGTTCTTCCTTCCCAGTCATCTTAATTGTTAACTTCTAAGTCAAAAGGTGGACTTTAAAGGTGGACTTTTTCCCCGTTTTATCTAGGGGAAAAAAAAAAAAAAAAAAAAA
>VZSV01000195.1:878670-898383 GCA_013398735.1 Nothocercus julius | reverse complement strand
CCATTTTTTTTTTTTTTTTTTTTATCATAGCGTTTCTCATTCAGGGAAAGAAACACATTATTTTCCCTGTTCACTCTAAGAATATAAGAGACTTCTGGGCTGGCTATGGCTCCCTGACTACTCTGGTTAAACAAAGCATGTCTCTGAGGCTGGAAAAACTCTTTGAAGGCTTCAAGTTCTCCCACCACTAATTCATTATGCAAAGCTATAGAAGAATACGAGCATTATTGCTCCTCCAGCACAGTTTCAAAAGAAAGTAGTTTTGAAAGTCATCTGAGCAGTTTGCAGATGCTGAGTGTGCTCTGAGTTTATCTGTTGGACCCAGATACACAGAAGAGACATTCACAGGCACTCTGTGTTTATAAACACGACCAGTGTGAAAATGAAGTCAGTGCTATGTTTCTTAGTCTCTTCAATATACTTTAAGGTAGAGCGTAAGATTCCTATAGCTATTCCTTCTCTGAAAGAATGATCAATAGCAAATGTGATGGATAGTGCTATGCAGAGAAAGAGTGGTGCTGGTAGTGCACAATGGTAATTACATATTGCCCTTTGGGGCAAGCTTTCATTTAATGGAAGTGCTAATAAGAAACACCCCTTTCACTCAATCAGCATTTAGTTGAAGCCTTCCATTCTCAGATTTGCAGATGTACATGTGGCATAGAAACCCCCCTTGGCTACCTCACTGTCAGAAGCCCGATATTTCTGGCTTCAAAGTTATTTATAGTAATGCTGTGCCAACAAATTCTACTCCAGTATTTCCTTAGCCACAATCTCAACTTACTGTCCTAACACAAGTTATCCTATTTTTAATTCTGCTGGCTATTTCTTTGCTATTTACTTCATTCTTTTCTCTAGTTCAACCTAGGGACCTTGTATTGCTCTTCCTTTATCTTAGACCTTTTGTCTAAATAAATATTGTTATGTGTTGTGGCTAACTGAGGGGCAGGTGAGAATGTTGTGTGTGGGAATAAGGTTGTTTAATGGGAAAATCGCCAGAGGGCAGCGAGTGGCCAGAAGTGTGGGAAACAACAGGCTCAGCAGGACTGATAAGAAGCAGCTCACACGGAGTAAACAACTTTGAGGAAGTGAGAGACTGGCATGGCAGACAATGATTGGATAAAGACCACCTCCGTACCTGAGTGGTCGGAAAACCCTGGATGCATGAACCTGGCAGACTGGGATTGGTAGAGCAAGTATGTGGCGGACGTGTGTAGCGCGCGCAAGTATAAAAGCCTGACCTTGCTGATAATAAACGGGGCTGTCTGACCATCTGACCTCCTTGCCAGTAGCCCCCCTGCTCCTCAACTGCCGCCACAGTTGTGTAACAATATCTATTACTATGCTATTACTTCCTCCTAGCATCCATAAAAGAGAAGTCTTGCCTTTACCACTCTCCCCAAAATATTTCTGTCCCACTATGAAAAATCTGGAAAAAAAAATAAATAGTAAAATTTCTTTTCCGTTTTTTTGGTGTTATAATGAATCTAATATATTGCTAGGAAAGACTGTCTCCATTACAAGAAAGCCTTTCATGTTTCAGTGCCCTAACATTATTCAACATGCGTAGAAAGCTGATTAGAAGGGATAAAGTGACCAATATATATGAGAAATGTCTTGCCTTTTGTATTCGAAACCCGGAGCAGAGCATCTTCCTCCACCCTTCTATGTTTTCCAAACTCCCTATCAGAAATTGAGTAGAAGGCAGCTGGCTCAAGCAGAACTTAAGAAAAACAAACACACAGACAAGAAAATTGAGAGAGAACAAAGATTTTAGGTTCAGATTCTAGATTTGGCTTTATTTATTTTTCATAAAATGCCGTTTCAGAGCCAGACACTAGTAGGTATCTCTTAAAAAACTTTTTAAAGTTTTTGAACTGAGGCATAATATTGCTGTATTCCTTAATAGTTAATATCTTAAAATTCAGCTAGTTTACTTCATCATGGCATAATTGCATCTTAAAAGATTTCTGTAGCTGAAAATTTATTGTTTCTAGCTATATGGAGGGCAGATTAAAATAGCAATACCTTTTAGTTCTTGCAAGCGTGTTTTGCCTATAATATTTTTCTAAGTATAACTGAGGAATATAATTTCTTTTTATTGTAAGATTTTTTTTTTTTAAGTCTTTTAATGACTGATGAACTGATGGATATTATGAAGGTCCAGAGAATAGTAGGTCAGTGTATAAAGCACAGACAGTCCCTAATTCCTATAGTGTGCTTTAGGCAGCAGTATAGAACAGAGAAAGACTTGATGAGGGATTAAACCACTTTTATTCAACATCTGTCTCTTCTAATTCCCTCCTTGCAATCTACTCCTATTCTCACTTTCCCATGATGTCCTTACACATTTCCTTTTTGAAATCAGTGATTACGTCTCTCATCATTATGCACATGGTTACCTCTTTTCCTTTCACAGACAGCAGGAAAAAAAAATCAATCTTGGAGTAGCTCCAGTGGCCTCAAAAGAAATTCTCTAGAGAAACATTTGTCTCTCTATTAGTTCTAAATTCCCTCATCATTTCTAACTGTTAATTCTGCAACTGGAAGAGATTTCTATTTAAAGTCCTAACATAGCCATGCGAATTTTAAGCTAGGGCCTTTAGAGGAAGAGCTACTTACAAGCATTTCTGAGTTTTCTGCTGCTACTCTTCAAAGTATGCTTGGTTTCCTACCCTGTCATTTCACAGCTGTGAGTGGTACTTCTGGTTTGCTTGTGCCTGCCATTTTGTCTTGGAAAATATGGGGTAACAGGAAAAACTTAAAAGTTATGCTGAAGGAAGAATGGCAATTGAAGCTAACATGGCAATTCTGAGCTGATGTAGACACAGCTTTGACCTACAGAAGTGTTGCAGTCTAATGGATTGTTTTTTCATGGGTTTGAAAGAGTCAACATGCTATTCCATGCATATATGCCTCAGGTTCTCCTGACTTCCTTGCCTCTCCTTAAACAGTTGCTTCGCCTCAGCCAGTGTTAAATTCAGAAGTGGAATTCTTTTCCCAGAAACTAACTTTTAAACCAGGACTGGGCATGCATAAGGCAATATTCCTATAGAGAGTTGCATAGCATAATAAGTCTAGCAAAGAAAGATTAATTGTGGCATTTTATTGCTCCTAGCAGTGAAGTTATGACAGCAGTTTTGGAAAGGGGAGAAATAAAAACAGTCTGACAGAAAAGATAGGATGTAAACAGTGATGTAAACAGCAGAAATGATGGTTTTTCTCCACAATTTTCTGGAACAGCTCATTTTACCCTTTGCTGATGCTTCCATGGAGATGTTGGAAGCTGAATTATTTACTGTGCTGCTGTTGAAACATGCAGATAGGTCAAGGGGGGCTCTCCCAGAGATGATGCGTTCTTGAGGTCTTGATGTCTTGAGGTCTAGGTGCAAGGTGACTTAACGCAGAGTAGTGCAGAGTAATGAATAATAATATCAATGTATTTTCAGGCAACAGACTTATCCAAAGATTCTTTTGCATAGTTGTCATGAAAGTATGTATAGAATAAGTAAATACAATTATTGATTTCCTAGATCCCATCATTATGTCATGTATAATGTGCTTGACATGATCTCTGCAATAGTCACAACACAGTTAGATCTGAGATGAGCAAATTTCCCTTCATAATTAGAATATCTGGAATATATAGCAAGTGTTTATTTTATTATACCATATAAAGAGCTTTAAATGGGGTATGAATAAAGAATAAGAAAAGCCTCATTTCTCTGATAGACTCTGACCCATTCCATAATATTTTTATCTGGAATAAGTATACCTAAATTCAATTCATTGCCAAAATTCAATATAATTTTCAAATGTCATGCAAACATCATTTTCCTCAGCTAAAATCTTACATAGAAACATGAATAAAATAATTGTACTTTTTTCAGCCTATTTCTAAAATTAATCGTCATTGTTTCAGTGTCTGAGACGTTCAGTTCATCTCTCATTTAAGCGTCTCAGAGCTCACTACTGATTTTGGAGTCCAGACATCTTTATAAGGGTGAAAAAATGTTATACTCATTTTGCAGTAGGAACACTGACAGAAAATTAACAGACTCCTATCTGTTACTGACTGCAAAAATCACTGAAAATGGTACCAGCTTCAGTTTTTCCTCTCCCCATTTTACATTTCCCCATATTTTACCCATCCTAGTGCTACTGCTTCAAAATTGGAAATGTTTGAGCTATTCAAAACTCAGGAATGTGATTATGTTTTTGCCTAATTCACCCTAACGGCTCTGTACATGTACTTATTTCCCACTTGTTCATTTCCTTGCACTTCTATTTGCATAATGACAGCACAGTTCTGTCTCAGTGACTTGCTGTAGTATGCAAATCCCCAGGCTCTGAATGGCAGACAGCCATTATTAGCCAAGCAAAGTACAGGGATTTACATTAATCAACGTATAGTTCTCAGTTATTGTACTGCCGTTACCTAAATCTCATAGCTCTGTCTAACTAAGAGAAAAAAGAAGAGACTTTGAGGAAATGGAGCTGGAGTAAACTGGAGCTTCAATCTTGCCACATTTTATGGTCTTGTGGACCTTGATGACTTTTCTCATAAAGAATGCACAGGTAAGAAGAATTATAATAGGTAAAGACTACGGGGTGAAGAGGCCATTGTATTAACTCATTAATACACCTACTGCCTGAGGCTGTAATTCATCTTAGTCTGATATTTTGTGAAAACAAACACTTTCTCCTAAATCAGTGCGGTTTCTTGATAACAATATCCTATGGATACGCTTGACATTTACAATTTAGATGTTGTTCTGGGAAGCACAGTTGCTTTAAGATAGGATGATAATTATGTTTGTAGAGACACAGGAGCAGATTTCCCCATATTATAAAGTAGCACCATTTTATTGATTCCGAAAGAAGGTCACCAATGCACCCTGGGTCTAAATAAAAACGTCCAGGCTCCATAAGAGCTCAGCTGTTGAGAAGTTTAATTAAGTAGACCTATTTCAAAGTCTTAGCCAATTCTTATGGCAGAGATTTAAGTAAAAATTGTATATTTGTTCTTAGGTGATTCATCCTCTACTTCAGGGACACATAGGGTGACATAATTGAGAGAAAAAAATACGCCACATTAAATAACAAGAAAAATTTTTCATCATAAAGAGACAAATCCTTCACTGGTAATATAGCATTTTTGCTGTTCCCAAAGAGCAGAAAGAACAGGGTATAGCTAAACTCACCCATCTGTTTTCCAAAGTCCTTCCTGGTTAATTTAGTGAATTTAGAGGATGGACAGAAAAAAAGGTATTGCATAGATGCTGAACAAGCTGAAAATGAATCAAATAACTGACAAACGAGAGAATACTCTAGTTTGCAGAGGACAATTACCCATCAACTGCAATTGTGTCAGCTTTATTCAGATCACACACAGAGCAATAGTAGGTATGTGACAGAAAGTAAGAATTTCTTCTTTGTTTTTTTTTTTTCTTTGTAATTTCTGCTCAGAGAAACGTGAATGGACTGGGACAAAGTAAAAGCCTCCCTGGACTTCACATTAAAAGTAACACATAAGACGTGTGTGTATATATATATGTATATATGTATATCCCTCCATCACATCAGTAACTGTCTTGTAAAATGAGATGTGGATTTTTTTAAAGGGCTAGCAATTATTACTAGCAAAAAAAATCCATTAAAAAATATTTTTTAAATTCTTTTCGCATATAGTTCGACATATAAATCCTCTTCCCATATGTGAATATAAGATATTCCCCATATTAGGGGAATAGCCCCATATTAGGGCTGTGTGGGAGTTTTAATTCAGTTGTCATAAACTTCATTTCTTTCTTAAGTCTCACAGTGGCCATCTCCCATGAAGTCCACAGCTATAACCTTCCACAGTTCATGGCTACACTAGAGGGAGGCAAGAGTAAGAGAGGTAACAATTTTTCTTCATTCAGATCAGAGGAGCTGAATGGCATATTATGCATATTATGCACTTGAAACTCAGTTTGGAGTTTCACTTTTGGCAGAAGAGCAACAAACCCTTGCATTCTTTTCATAAAATGTATTCTGGGAAACAGCACCTACATACTGACAGAGACAAAATCTCAGAAAAAAAATACATGAACATACATATAGGATTGACTAACATAGGACAAAAGTGTCCCACGGTTAAAATAAGTTTAGAAAAACAATCTTAATCTGACATTTCTGAGCTTTAGAGTGCTTGACATTTCAATTTTAATCTTTTATGACAGTGTTGTATTGTGTTTGTGTAAAATGAAATGTCCCATGAAAGTTCACTGGTGAACACGTAAGAGTGTTTTACAGAAATTATGGTTTCATTTCATTTCTTCCTTACTTCTCTTGGATTTTTTTTTTTTTTTTTTTTTTTAAATATACTGTAGGCTTTGGTAGGGAAGTCAGGCATGTCTCTCCTTTTCCATGTCCTCAGAGGCTGCCGTCTAGTGAATGAGAAACTCCTTGAAGAACAGGAAACACTTGTGTCAGTGGAAGACTATGCTCAGTTTACAGCAAGACTTGATTTGGCCACCAGGCTATGCAAAATTTTATTATGTATTACATCATATGTCCTTAGTATTTCCTCTCCTCTGGTACTAGATTGTCTTTTACCTTGGAAGTAGTGGGGGTCACCACTATTATAAGCTCAGTGTCACAGTACAGCAGACCGTGCAGTACTCATTGAAAGAGGAAATGTTTTATCCTTGCATAGGAGGGCACTCAGTCGGCATTTTGCTAGTTTTACCCAAAGCATGAGAGGTGGACATGAGGCAACTCAGGCTGAACATGACTGGCAGGAGCAAGACAAATCCAGCATCCCTGATCCTTAGCTGTATGCTCCAACCCTCCTTTTTTATGATGAACAATAAGGTATTTCTGTCTATTGCAATCAAATTTGGTAAATGTGTTGCAACATTTTCTCTCATCTGAGAGCCTGCTCTTGAGGTTTTGGATAGCAACTATTAGGGAGTTCCCAAGCTGTCAGCGACAGGCTGATGGCACCTCAGACTGAGACCAAAAACAATGCATAGAAATTGGAAAGTGAATGATGATTTTTTTCTCTTTTCCAAAAAAAAAAGTAAATATTCTTCTCTTGTTAGAATTATCTGTACACTCAATGATCTATGTTGCTCTTGTTTCATACTATACTGTTCTCTTAACCCTTCATTGACAAGTCCACTATGAATTTTTCTTTCCAAATCCCCATCAGCTAAAAAACTTCAGCGCTAACACTGTGTCATGCACTGAAGGTCTGTACAGAATAACTGTATACATTTTTAAGAAAGTCTAGAACAAGATCAAGGGCAACATTCCAGCCACTTTCTGCAACTATGCAAAACAGCTAGAACAGGGGCCCAGAACTGTTCTCTGCGGTTTTAGTTTAATAGTTTAATATACTATTCTCAAAATTAGGTGCTGTAGATATTTGTAATAGCCTGCAAGTCTCCAGCAGTAGATATAAAGTACTCATTAAACCTAGTCTTCCACTCCAGTTATCCTTGTTCATCCTTCCCCACAGGACTCTCCATTGACTAATGCCAATAGTGCTATTTTTTTGCAAGACAACTGCTAAATAAAAATGCATATAAATTTGGAATTAATTTCCTATTTTACAAACCGGCTATCAGATCTGAAGGTTATTGTCTGTGCAAAGGTTATTTCTGTGCAAAGGCAATTTTACAGTATTAAGCTATTTTATTATAAATAGAGACATAATTGAATGCTTTATGCAGAGGGTTTTTTTTCTGCAGTTTGAGAAGCCCTATTGAATTGAAACATATATAAATTTTCTACGTTTTTCTGAAGCTAATTGTTTAAAGGCTCTGAAAATATAACAGTTTAGTTATAATGAGAATAGGTAACTTTTATAAAAAGCTTTTTTCCTTTTTTTCTTTTTTTGTGAGGAAAGTGATGGAAACCTTGTGCAACATGTCTTCAACTCCATTTTACAAAGGTAGTAGCAGAGGCACATAGTAGTCCCCAAAATTCAACCAAGAAGTGTCTAAAAGGGTAGAACATACTCTGTCAAAATTTTTTGCTTGTTTTTCCATCAGCAAATACAGTTAGAGAAGTACTCAGTCAAGAGGCCTGGATAGGGATCAAAAACATATCTCACTTTCAAAGCAACCAGTCCCTAATTTGCGGAATTTACCAGTGTAGAGGCAGGTTCTGAGAGGCACATGCTGTCCTGGAGTGTGGAGAGGGTATGCCAGCATCCTTTCTAGATATGGGTCAGGCTGAAACAAGAGATACAGTTCAATCCTGGGAAGGTAAATTGAAGTGTACTACTCCAGTCATATCTGAGTGTCTCTAAAGTTTGGCAGCAGTTGAGATGTGATTTTCAAAATCACAATTTTAGATTTAAGATAATCTAACTAGCTGCTTTTGTGGTTATCAATCCTCTTTATCAATGGATTAAGTTTCCCTTTAAAAGCTTTTACTAACTTGGGCTTGTATTACTGAAAGAAGTAGTATCTCTGTTTGTCCTTACAAATGGGAGAATATGTGATTGAATTTGTAACGACAACTTTTTTGTAAAAAATGAAAGACAATTAAATCTAGAAGAGAAACCTAATAAATAATTCACTAGAAGAGCTGAAAAATTGTCTATAGTTTGTCTTATCACAACTGTAAAGAATCTGAGAAGGATTTGTTGTCTTCTGAGGCTGAGCACGAAGGCTAAAATAAAAGTAAGCATCAATAAGACACCATTGCTCAAATGCTCGTCATCTCCTCACAGCAAAATTTATGCCTGGAACTTCCATTAGCTCCTTCTTCCCAGGCTCCAGGGAACTTACTGCATATTTTCAGTTATGGTCTTTGAACAGAAGTCTACAAAATCCTCAGTAAAGAGTTTATTTTCAAATTTGAAGAAGCTATCCAGCGACCAGTCACAGAACTACTGATTGAGGCTGGTTTTGTATTAAGTGAATCTGTCCTGGTTTATGATTTTAGGCATAATATATATGCTGTGGATGGCAGCTGGATAAAAACCAGTTTTGAGTGCAAGTGTATCTTTATTCTAAACTGCATATAGACCTTGAGGGGTACACACTCTGTGGATCAAACCCAAATAAAAAAAGTAAACAAAGGAAAGGAGGAAAATAAGCTGTGATTACATTAGATAGCAAAATCTTGACAAATATTGACTGTGAAATATGTGAAAGGCAAAACAGTGTAGCATTTAATTACAATCTTCTTAGAGGTTTAATGATAAAAGCCTACTGCTGATTTTTTATAATAATAGTGAACTATTTTGATTTCTAAATAAAAGTAACATGTAAAGCAAGAAATTGTTTGTATAGCAATTAAGCAAATTTCAAGGGTAATAATGCTTTCATCAGGGAAATAATCCAGAATGTAACCACGGCTATGGAATGCTTTTCCTTTGATGAAGTTTTACAGATATACTAACAACATAAAAACACCATGGAATAGTTTTTCATAGAGAAACTTCACCCTCTTACCTAATCACAGATATTTATAAATGTGTGAGACTGCCCAAGGAGCCTTGTTCTTTTGAATTTTAACGTGACAAAGGATTAAGCTAGAGTAAATAGGAAACACAATCTGAAGATCACATAATTTTGGTAATTTAATTTGTGGAGATTTAACATACAAAAAAGAAGAATGAAATTAATACTACTTGATGAAAGAGAGAGAAAAACATCTGTCTCTAAAACTTACATTGATATTATGATTATTATTATCGATTATTGATATTATTATAAACTTTCAACTGATTTCATAGTTTGACTTTATATAACTTGAAGGTGAGGACTTGCCCAGGGTTTCTGGGGTAGATCAGACGTGAAAGAGCTGGAGAGCAGATAGCTATACTTGCATTTCAAAGTTTATTAAGGCATAAAGAAAATTGGCAGACAGCAAAATTATGCAAATATTATCACATAAATATTTAAATATTAAATAGATTGATTGCTGATGGTATTCAATTAATTGAAATGAAAACAATAAGATGACCCTAGTAATGATAATTTTCTTTTAATAGTTGTGAGAAATACAATTCTGCTAGGTATATAGAGATAAGACTGATTCACACAGACCTGCACATCTGAAGATCTACCTGAAATTTCTTCAAATTTTGTGTGACATCTTTTGATAGTCAATCAAAGAACAGCAAATTAAGCTGTTATCAAGCTATTTTTCCTTCTGGTTAGCTATACATAATTCTGCTAGAATAGAGATTCTGCTTGAAGTCACTTTTTGATCTGTCTTTTTGCTAGGCAGATTTCATTAGCACAGCTTCACATCTATTTTCTCAGTCTGTGGCTGCTCAGCATGCTGCCAGTTCATCTAGTCTACTTTCTGGTCATCAGAAGGAACTAAGTAACTAAAGGTTTTGTTTCAAATATGCGTGCAGCAGGTCTCCTCATCGGTTTTGCTTTTTATACTTTATACTTTGTATACTTTTTTTTTTTTTTTAACATGATATAAGTTTCAATTTTCATTTTAGTTTGTACTTTGTTTGTTTCTTCTTGCTGTCATGTGCCATGAATTTCAGGCAGGATGTACTTCACATCTGTTTTTTTGAAGTTTTACATATTGAGACGATTATTTTGTGGTTTCAGATAAATTATCCTGGTTTTGGCTTGTTAGCTATCATATATTGCATCTGGCAACACTTCTTCCACAGGGTTTCTTTCTTCCCACTTTGATGCCATCCAGATTCCAAAGATTGGGTCAGATTTCCAAAATATTAGCCTAGCTGAGATGATGTTAGCAGTGACATTCTCATTTGTAGGTCCAGAGCCAGAACATTTTTGCAAACTCAGCTTACTACCTCCAACAAAGATCTAACTTTCTGAGTCAGCAGAATCACTCCAGCTTATTTCACTGGGCATCTGCCCAGGTTGCATGTCATCAGGATAATTTTTTTCAGAACCCAGCATTATTTAGAGCAGTCTCACGGATGTTACAAGCTCATAAGACTTGTTAACAGCATCTGTGATAAGATCTTTGATATAATTTCCATTTGAAGATCTTCCTTTAAGTAGGGCAAACAAACTGAAGGGAATTGGAAATGAGATTTTTTGGTTACTGACTATTATTTTACAAAAGTCAATATCACAAAGGGGGAAGAGAAGTCTGCATTCAAATTCATTCATCTCATACAAAAATGCATAAAGCAGCCAGGCTTAAGTTTCAAATTATTTTTCCTTTATTCAAAGAAATCTCTACCTTTTAAGTAATGAAACAGAAGGATGTTGTAGTAGATATGGTGGATGGAAAAAAAAGGGGGATTTTTTTTTAAATGACAACAAATATTGCGTATTTCAAAGAATAGAAAGATCATATCATTTGGAAAATATGCTCTCCATGAAAGAGGTTTCTGCAGCATTCAAAACAAGAAAAAACACACGTGGATGAAAAATTCAATTTCATTTTCATAGAATAAGGTGATTTTCTAGTTTTTACTTTTAATATTCTTCATTTACTCCTGGTTATTCCTTTCAAGCATTTCTGTTCTGTGTATAAATTACAGACCATGTCTACTTTTTTCATCAATTATCCAGTTTCTAAATTTCTCTCCTCAGCCCTAATGATTGCTATGTTTAAATTTTATGTAAATTTTTATCCTTTCTGTCTAGGTCTTTTATTCAATATCAATCTTTTGGAAAGACAGAGAGAAAGAGCTGTGCTTTTTTTGAAGAAAACTAAGATCTGCACAGCATCAAAAAGAAGTAATACCTTTTTGTGTGTATTTATTTCCTTTGTCAAAGTTTAACATAAATTAGGTAGGTATTTAGAGGTTATTTATTTTATTTTATCTTTCTCATTGTCGTGTCATTTTGTCTGAGGAGGATGGTATTCACAGTTCAGAAAAGAATTTTAAAGGTTGCTATTGGAACACCAATGCATTGTCTTCCTATTTGTGCATCATGCTGACAATGTTAATTAAAAAGTGCTCTTCCTTCCAATTTCTTTCTCAAAATAACTTTCTGTGATTTCTTTTAAGTAATTCTCCTTCATGTTTACTTAGCTTAATTGTGCAAACCACAGAATCAGACAGGAAAGCAGAAGTGGCCTGAAGTTATTATTACTCAAGAAGAAACAGAGGCTATGGGAGAAGAAAGTATTTGATGAACATGGTTTGTGTAGCTGTCCTTTGACAAGCACATGCAGAGTCACCACATACATTTACACTTCTGTGGTTATTTTATTCTGTTAAAGACAAAAGACAAATATGAGATAAAGTTTTGTGCTCTTTTTTTCTATAATTTATGAGTTTACAATGCTTTTAAACTGTAATGATCTTTGATGAACTGGTCTATTTGGGAAAGTTAAGAATTTTGTATATGGTATGAAATACTGCAGAAGCCTTCATCTTCAACTTAAAAGAGAAGTAAAATAAAGCAGTAATGAATGTGAAAATAGAAAAACTCATGTTCAAAAACAAGGGCAATTCCTCACATACAATGAAAATGTTGTAAACAGGAAAAGCTTGAGGCCAAACTTTTCTGGATGTAATCACTGCATGAAGACATGAAGACTTTTCAAAAGGGGAAGGAATTGAAAACATCAAGACCTTTTTTCTTTCTTTTTTTTTTTTTACACTTTGAAGTGTGAAGCAGTAAGATAAATGCTTTATTCAATCCAGAATGATCTGATTGCAAGATCAAAGAAAGATGCCTAAAAATTCAGAATGCTTGCACTTCGGAGAGAACAGAATACTCAGGCATGACTCTTTGTAAGAGTAAGACAGGTATCTTGCAGCAGAATAGCTAAAAGAAAAGGAAAAGAGAAACAGAACCCCTCTGAAAATTACAGATGTTTAATATAAAATGGACTCTTGAGAATAATTCTCATGACTCACATTTTTGGGTTTGGTAAGTCATTTTTCTTTTTCATTTAATAAAATGTAATCTCTGCTTTTTACTGACAATATCCCCCTGGAAGTAGTAGCAATTGCTCTACAGTTTTTGCTGCCACAGACTATCTGGAAAATATTCTTCCTTCACATAGGTGTACATCCACTGGCACTATAAATGGTCACTAAACAATTTGCTGCCTTTAATATTTTGCTGCCCTAGGCAACTATCTGTTCTGCCTGCGTAGTAGAACTGTTTGTAAGAATTACAGATGCCTGTCATGTTTCTTCTTAGCTTGCTTTTCACATTTGGCTCTGCACACAATAGCTGACTGATCTTCTAAAATAGCTGTTGGTTCAGCTAGCTGGCCAGCTCCAAGGGTGAACCCCTTCCCAAATGTTCTAAGTAGCACAAAATTATCAGGTTTCTAATCACTGAGGCAGTTTGATTTTGTCACCTACCTTGCTCTGGGCTTTCGTGTTTTGGTAGTGACCTCATATATTTAGTCCCTTAACTTCATCTCGGTCACTGTATATATTAAGCCCTCTTGCTCCTCCCAGTTCTCCCTAACTAACTCCCTTCTTCTGGTGTCCTTTCGTTCCCCACATCCTCTGGCAGGTGACCGCTCCCTCCTCACTTTGACTTCCCTGCAATAGATGGGGTGCACGTGGAGAGCCCGTCAGCTACTCACAGCTACTGCATTTTTCTTTTTTTTTTGTGGGTGACAGGAAGCCACAGACTTAAATACAAAACAAATAAATGCGGAATAGTGTTACTTCAAGCTCTGAAATTATTTTTCTCTTTCATTTCTGTCCTGCTCCCTAGATCTCTAGAGCCAGATTTTGCTGGGTCATTTATTTTTAAGCAGTATATGCACACATACATGTATACATGTGTGTGTATGTATGTTTGTGTATACATACATGCATGCACATATATATATATATATATATATTCCATCCATCTGCCTTCATATGTCCTGGTAGCACTCTCTTCTTGGACTCTTGACCCTCTGCCCATTGCTGACTGAACGTCCTGCAGTTCCAGTTTCAATGCTACTGTATCATGTCAGATGACTTGGCTACAAATCAAACAAAGCCCATTATTTTTTTAATGTACTTTCAGAAAGTTTTAAAAGGCTAAAGGTGACATTTTGGCCTTCAGGCATTCTTTGTACTATGGGAATACAGAGCATATTTTCTTCCTTATCGCCTGAAGAAAAAATTCTGAATGGCAAGGACAAAAGCAACATTTCCATATATACTGATCTCTATACAGGAACAGGCTGCCTTGATTCACAGTGGGCATGGGTATTGCCTGCGGCCAACAGTATATTCTGAGTTCCCTTAAAGTGGGCTCAGGCTCATGATATGATTTACTAGGTTCTTTTCCACTTGTTTGGAATTTTCTTAATATTTTTCATTTGAGAGAAGAGCAGCTAATGCCCCTTGCCCTCATGAAGTACAGTTAGGTATATAATCTTGGCTGAAGTTATACTTCATTCTCTCTCTTTGTGTATACTCAAAGACTAGTTACTACTCAATATTTGGAAATTTTAAATTTAAATCAAAGAAGAAAAACACTGATACTGAAATCATGTAAGAGATTTAAAACCATTTGCAACATTTGTTGAACTAACATGACATCCCAAGGCCCTTGAACTGTTCCACATATCCAAGAAGGATTCATTATTTTGTCAGTAGGCTTCTGCATCTGACTTTAACAAAAACAACAGATTCTGAAGAGCTGATGTAAATACCAATAGACAAATTCCCTTGATCTACCTCCCTCTTATGTACTTTCTTGAAAGAATTGCTGAGCTTTCACTTCCAGGCAAAATTTATCCTTTTTATTCAATGTTTTGTACTGTTTATGCAAACCCTTGAAGAAACAATCTTTTTTCTTTTTCTCCAAAGTATTCCTTTTATACAGTTCATTTTTCTTTTGGAGAATTTTTTTTTTAGTATTCTTACATGATAAATTTTTGGTACAGAAAGGTTTGATAGATACATTTATATAAATATGTTTTACATTTGTTTATAAAGAGGTGATGAAGAAATATTTGCAATTAATTATCCAGAAGAATCTAACTGTAGCATGAAAGCAAACCTTAAATAGTAATAGAAACAAAGTGCCTATTTTGTGGAACTAAATTAGAAGCAAGCCTGTATTCCAATAAGCTTTTTGGATTAAGAGGTTAGCAATTTGGTTTATTACAAGGTTACAGTGCATTACTTAGAAACTCTTCCTAATTCATGGTAGTCAAAGATACTTTCAGGAAAATGTGTTGGTGGGGCTGCATTTTACCTCCTCAAATTGCTTCCTAATAGATTTAATATTCTATTGTTTGAACTATAATAATAATGAAGAATACAATTTAGGTTCCAGTCCTACTTGTCATTCTGACATGAGCACTCTCTGTCCTGCACTACCCAAAATCTTGCTGCAGTGCTTATGGCAGTAATAGTAATGGTGAACACCAATAAACAATATTCAAAAGTTCCTTTTAAGGGCATCTTTGCTCACTAGAAAAGGAGAACCTGTTCTCATCGACTGTTGAAAATTTAGATAGCAATGGACAAGTGAAAACTTACAAATGGCAAGCTTCCTATTTTTTTCTTTTTTTTTTTTTTCTTCTACATGTGTCAGGACGGCTCAAGTGTACCTTAAATCTGTATCTTGTAAATTTCACCGCCCTAATTTCCCTTAATGGTGGAACTGCACAGCTTTACCACTCACTAAATGGGCATTAGATGTTTTGGACTCCCTTTTCATAACCATGTTAACTTTTCTGGTGCATGTAAACCTTTTTTTTTTTTTTTTTTCCTGTAGGACCCTATGAACAGTGAAGTGATTAAAACAGCTAGAAGACAGGTCCTGAATAGGCTACTAATGTATTGTTTTTCACAATAAGTAGCACACAGAGCAGAACTGTAAAATGATGAACTCTGTTTTACTTTTCCCCTAAAAGCTCTATTAAGTTCCCTTTAGCCCATTTAATTTTACCTTTATATTGAAGAGAGCAGATTCCTAAATATAACATCTGTCTATATTTCTTCTGTCTATATAAGTCCTCCTTCATATTAGGGGGCATATTTCAAATACATTTTGCCCTTCTGTACTGTGCTTCGTATGGAAGCGGTGAACTTTGTTATCATAGTGTATCTGGGGTCAGGCTTTCCATTCTGCCCCTGGAGCCCTGACAGGGGTTATTTCAGCATCTTAATTTTTGCAGCTATAACATTTTCTGCTGACTTACTCCACACTGCCTCCTTCAGTTTAGCTCTCATATCATTAGCTTAAATAGAGGAGCATATAGTATTTATAAAAACTGGTTCACATTAATTTATTATTCTTTGCACTTATTCAAAAAGGAAATTTATAATCTTTTTCAACAAGCAAGTTTTGAAAGATATTTGTTGATGTCATGAGCCTCTGTAAAACAGAAACCTGGCTTCTTACCAGCAGAGAGACATAAATACACAACAGACCCAAAAAAAAAAAATAAAAAAAAAATGTATAGGACCGGAGTAAATTTTCATTCTTGAAATGTGTGTTTGTATACATAAGTCCATGTATATGTACGTAAATGTGTGCATTTTAGGGCAATTTTTTTTTAAAGATAGCATTTTGCTTTTATTCTTGGGTAAATAGAAAGCAACAGTTTTCCTAAAAAACTTTGATTTTTTTTGTTTGGGATTTTTTTGTTAAAAAAAAAATGCTCTTTTATATACATTCAGCAGAGAAAAATATCAATACTGTATAAAACCATGAAGTATGACATAAAATCACTGTGAGAAAGCACTGTAAGAAAGACATCTAATTAGTGCTATTTGAAATATTTTAACAGAATGTATTTGCATTGAAATATGATGTTCTGCTGAGTATCTCTTCAAGTGATACTGTTTTGATGGTGTTGCTTTACATTATTTTCTCTCAAATGAGATTATCACTTCCTCTCTTTTCCCCTAACTCTTTCTCCTCTATTCCTTTCATTTTTTTTTTTTTTTTTCTGGATAACTGAGAACAAGTGGCTGACATCTGGGTCCAAGGTTAAGAGTTTTACTCCACATCAGATGAAGGTAGGTCTTAAATTGGTTGTCCCAGACACAATCTGCTTCTCCAGGTTAAAAACTTATAGGTCTCCTTGATTTGGTGAAAACTTCAAAAAGATCTTCATTTTCCACTGGAATGAGACACTTCATTTCTGTTACTCAAACAGCTTCTCGAAGAGGAAATTAACAGTTTCATCCTCTGATTTTCTGTCTATACTACATAAATATTCCCCTACTAGACCAGATAAAGATAAACTGTGTAAAGATAAGTGCTAGGACATTAAAATTATCTCAACTTTATAATAAACTTTTCAGATCTTATCTAGAAAAACATATTTTCTGGCACAGTGATTAGTAAAGACATGTCATGGACAGTAGTGGTCAGTCTAAAGTTAAACATTATACTTTGTCTTAGCATATATTAGATTTGGCTTCATGAAAGGACAATAAATGAGAAGGGAACAAGAGAACAGCGGTAGAATTACAAGTGGCAATTATTGGTGCCTAGAAATAATTGATGAGTGACCAATACTCAGGTTTCCAGCATTCCTAAGTTTGAAAGTTTGACTAAGTCACTCTAAGTTATTCAGTTGCTAAAAACATCTATTTCCCAATAATTAGCCTGACTGCACTTATTTTAAAACTGAAAAGTGGGATTGCAGGGAATAATTTTTGACTGAAATTGTCAGTATAAATATCTGCCTTCACAAGTAAATATGTTAAAAGAAAAAAAAATCACATGTGCATTCATGTACAGATACATAGACTTATACACATTTTTAACATAAACCAGTAATAATCTATGTAGCATTAGGTTAACTTCTACATTGAAACACTTCCAAAAATTAACTAGGAACTTCTGTCTATTCAAGCTACTTAAGTCATTGCCATTTTTTGTCTGTTTGATTAGAAGTAATGCTTGTGCTCCAACCAAATGGTCCAGGGGAGCTAAAAATGTTTTGGAGTAGTGTATTGAAGTTTTCATATAATAAGCTTAAGAAACCTTAAGTTTAAAAGCTACAGAATAATTATATCCAGAAATATAGTCCAAAAAGTATTCTAATTTTCCATTAAAAAATTCCTGAAATGCAACTGTGGTTCTTCTAACATTCCTAATCATCCTGAATAATTACTTTATATCAGATAGTTCAGATAGCTTTAATATTATTGTCCGTTAATCTTAACTGTATTAGATTTATAAGTCAATACATTATAAATCTAATACAGTTAAGGTGCGTCTCTCCATTTCCATCTTTCAAATTTAAAGCTGAAAAGGCCCAAAATTATAAAAATACAATAATTACATATTTTATGTGTTTTTAAGCATTAAAAAATAGAAACATGTCATCTTCCATCTTTCCTCACAAGGGTGGATGTACGGGCAAGAAGTAAGAAGTGACTAAAACTGGCCTGTATTGTGGTAGTCCTCCTTCATATTGGAATTAAATTCTATCCCTCAGCCCATTTCAGATATGATCTATAGCGGCAAAAATGCCATAATTATTTTCAAATCTAATACTATTAAGGTTAAAAAAAATTGAACTGGCTTTTTCAGAAGATGAGAGAAACCTGCTATTTCTGTATTACAAAATACAGATACATTTAATCTCAGTTGCTGCTCTTGTAGCAATAAATTACTAGACAATAATATGAATAATTCCATTAAAGAGCAATCACTTTTCTTTTTAGTCATGATGGAGAATTTAGATTTTGTTTTCAGATTTTCAGCTCTAATTTTCAATATGTACTTTCAGTGAAGTTACATGCCTGTGGAACTAATAATTGAATTTGTCCCAAAGTATTAGTCACTGACATTACATCAGTGATAGGAAAATTATTGCTCTTTTTAAGCTTTGTATTCATCCCAAGGTAATCTCACTGATATATATGCAGCTCACTCTAGCTAAGTGACATCATATTAAAGCATTTGAAATTATTTTAACTGTTGGTAACACTGGGATAGACGAACTGTGACTGAAAAATAGATGTTAAAAATCTGTATTAGTCTAGATGTTCTCAATTCTGTATGCCACTCTTACTTTGAACATTTTGTCACCTAAATGATTCTTTTTTTCTTCACAGGTCCAACTGGTATTCATTTAGAGCTGATGTTCATTTATTTTTTAAGAGGTAAACAAACTGTATTTCAGCTGCTTCAGGTGTTATAGACAGCATAAAAAGTTTCAGCAACTTATCAAGTAAGAGTAATTAAATAATGCTTTAAATATGGAAAAATGATGGAACAGAAAAATGATGGAACAGCTCATCCTGGCTGTTGTCTCCAGGCATGTGGAGGACAAGCAGGTGCTCAAGAGTAGCCAACGTGGATTCACCAAGGGGAAATCCTGCTTGACTAACCTGATCGCCTTCTATGACGGAATGACTAGCTGGATGGATGAGGGGAGAGCGGTGGGATGTCATCTACCTTGACTTCAGCAAGGCTTTTGACACCGTCCCTCACAGCATCCTTCTGGGCAAGGTCCAGATGTGTGGGATAGATGAGTGGATGGTGAGATGGATGAGGAATTGACTGGATGGCAGGGCTCAGAGAGTGGTGATCAGCAGTGCGGAGTCGAGTTGGAAGCCTACGGTTAGCGGTGTCCCCCAGGGGTCAGTCCTCGGCCCAGTCCTGTTCAATTTATTCATCAATGACCTGGATGAAGGCACAGAGTTTGCTGATGGTACCAAACTGGGAGGAGCAGCTGATAGCCCAGAGGGCTGCACTGCCACCCAGAGGGACCTGGACGGACTGGACAACTGGGCAGTGAGAAACCTCATGAAATTCAACAAGGGCAAGTGCAAGGTCGTGCACTTGGGGAAAAATAACGCCAGTCACCAGT